>JANFNE010000080.1:0-88313 GCA_024867545.1 Phytopythium helicoides | reverse complement strand
TAAACCCTAAACCCTAAACCCTAAACCCTAAACCCTAAACCCTAAACCCTAAACCCTAAACCCTAAACCCTAAACCCTAAACCCTAAACCCTAAACCCTAAACCCTAAACCCTAAACCCTAAACCCTAAACCCTAAACCCTAAACCCTAAACCCTAAACCCTAAACCCTAAACCCTAAACCCTAAACCCTAAACCCTAAACCCTAAACCCTAAACCCTAAACCCTAAACCCTAAACCCTAACCATAATGTGCAGAACATCATCGCTGTAAGCCATCATCTGTGATAGAAACGCGATTCAACACGTACTCATACTAGTGCACGCGTCAAAGTTTAGCTGATACATCAGCACCAACATGGTATTCGTTCATCTAGTTGGTTGAAATCATGATCCTATCTTCATCATAATACCCACTTCCAAACACTGTGGTTTCATTTCATGCATTCAATATCATGATGGACAGCGCAGGCAGGTTTCCTTGAAACTATCTGGCATTGATTGTCGAAAGAGAATAAACACATCTCTGAAGCTGGGTACGTCACCAACAACCGAAATGTTCGGTCAACATGTTCTGTTCACAGTCCGTTGTGTAGTGAATCACGCGTTGTTGTTTGGTTCACTGCATTACATGTATCGCATAAATTCACTTGATGATCAACTGATTGAGTTGTAGTTATCAATGGCACCTCGTCTTAGAACACTAGTCGTCACGTCTCAGTGCAAATGATCATCAAGTATTGCTCAATAAGCTATCACATGTTGTCATCTGCCATATTTCAGTCAATTATATAGTGGAAGCATCTCATGGAGTGTGGTTTGCTTGCTGACCACGTGAATATGTACGATCACACTCACACTCACGCATGTCATATTCCACAAGAGTACCTTAGTGATATCACGTTTTCAAATTAGTGTTGTTTCTCTAATCCATTCACACTCGCCCACAGGCCAGTCTGTTTGTTCCCTATATACTTGGTTGTCCATCAGTTAAATTTGCTTGATGTTATGTATGTGCCTTTGGATTAGTGCATGGGCTCACGAACACGTATTGTTGCTTCACTTATCCATTCACACTCACCAACTATTATGTCAAGTCTGTTTAGTTTCATTGATACTTGGTTGTGCACCATTTCAATCTGCGTGACGTTCTCTTTGTGTGTGTGAAATATTGCATGTCGTCAGTCCATCAGTTACACGGCGTATATTTATAGTCACGTACTTTTCCATCACAAGAACAGCAATATCTTGTTGCTTGATTGAGAATAACTTGCCTGTGTACCATTCACATCCATCTACTTGCTGCGGTGGCAGTTCTTGTAGTTGGTTTTACTATCAACCCAATGTACAATACAACTGCCAATAGTCTAGCAACATTCCAATGGCATCGTTGTAATGTACAGTATGGCTTTGCGGTAGTACCGTGGGTGAGGTTTAGTTTTTGTAACGGAGTTTCCATCAAGGGCCCACATATAGGGAATTTCCATAGTTAAGGGGGAGGACATTGCGCTCGGGGAGGACAATGGCTCATTTCATACAAAAGTCAAGATAAAAGGGGAGGACAATGGCTCCGGGGAGGGATGGCCATTGTCCTCCCCATTTTATCTTGAAGTTTGTATGAAATGGGCCATTGTCCTCCCCTGTTTAAGTTCCCTAAACCCTAAACCCAATTTGTATTGAAATCTATACGACACTGCGCGACAGCATGACATTGGGCAATTATACTTGAAATTTGTATTAAAATCTATATGACATTGGGTCCGAGGAGGGTTGCCCAATGTCATTAGGGTTTGGATACAAATTTCAAGTATAATTGCCCAATGTCATATACTGTTTAGGGACCCTAAACCCTAAACCCTATCCTGCACACCTCTATTCACGTATTTTTTCCTTTGTATAAACGTCAAAAATACTCCGCTCCCATCTACTGTTGTCAAGCTATGGTGATAAATCGAAGGCCTTAGTATTTGTGATTGTGATTGTCATTTTCGTTAGTTGTATGTGGTCTATAGGGTGGTAATGCCGTATATGTCTATGGACCATTCCAATGTTCCATTGGCATCGCTGTAATCAAGTATCAATAGTCTGGTATGAATAGAATACTGATTGCCTGTAAGAACGTTCCACAGGCGTATGATTTTATTTCCTGGACTTTCTATGGTCCCAAAGGTAATTACTATCTTTCCTACCCCTACTATATCGACTATGGGGATTATGAAAAAAAATGTTTTGTCGATCTCAAACATCTTGAAAACTGTATATAAGGCATGAAGGGTGTGTGGGGATCCAGTGATCGTTTAATACCGCTTCTATTATGGGACATAGAAGCGACTTAAGTACGTCACTAATATTATATCAATCCAATAAAAGTGTTTGAGTAAAAAAAGTGCACCCCCAAACGTTTTAAAGACTGAGAAATAGCCCGTATTGATCACCTCCAAGCGACAACTTCAGACGCTTATAACTTTTGAAGTCCTCCACAGAAATTCTTCGACCGACAAAATAAATGCTTCAAATACAATATCCTAATCATATCATATCACAAATATAGGTCTTCCTGGTGACTTTCAAAATCGTATAAATTGTGACAGTTTTTCGACCGTAGCTCAAAAAGTAGGTCGACGACAGACAAAAAAAAAGTTGGTTTCATCCATCCCAATATGTCATCTAAGATCCCACATAATCAAAAGTATACCTTGCTGGGCACTTTTTTTCAGGACAGCTTCTAAACCCTAAACCCTAAACCCTAGGAACTACTTAGAGAGTATAAGGATGTTCTACCTAAGAACTTTATCCTTTACCCTACAATGTATGATGGGTTTAAGTTTAATATTGGTAAATCAGCTAAAAGTTATTCAATCAGATTCAATCAAGATGGAACGAATCTCATGGTTGTTGATAACATTACTAAAGCTCCTAAACCAACTATTAAAGATGCTGTTGATTGGAATGATACTTTAACGAAATTCATTCAACAATTTACTAATAGTGAAGGTTATCCAACTTTAAAAGCTAATAAAGAGATGAAAAGCTTTTGGAAGGATCTTCAACCACCTGTTGATGGTGTTCAAACCGGTATGGATATTAGAGATCTACCACGAAATCAATCAATGAGTCAGATAGAAGCAAAGGAACTTATTAAAGATTATATTAAGAGACTAACGGAATACGGATTAGAACTACCTTTTACTCTTCATCCTACAATGAATGGAGCTAAAAACATTGGGGTTGATAGAAAGAAAAAATTTGGGACACCTGAAGGTTCGTCATACATCAATATCTATCAGGATTCATATAATAAAAAAAGAAACAATGGGAGTGGCATAAACTGAGTCTATTAAGAATTTAGAAATTCAAAAATCAGTTAATTGGTATGCAACATTTGAAGATCTCGTTGGAGGTATTGATGACTTACGTGAAACACTTACGAATTCTGATAGTATGGGATTAGATGGAGAAACACAAAGTCAAATAAGACTAATTATTACTACATTTGAGAAACTACTTAAAGAGAATGGTGAATTAGGTGTTGCATTCGCTAAACCATATCAGAATGCTGATGAAACCGGATTACTTAAAAGAATTGATATATCAGAAGCAGAGGATAACGTTCAAAAAGCAAAATACATGTTGAAACAGGCTGAAGCGTTATTTGCATTAAAGAAATCAAAGAGATCTGAAGCAGCAGTTGTATCAGCTAAAGAAAATCTAAGAGCTCAACAAAAGCTATACAACATAGTCTCTAAACATTATGAAGGTAAAGGTCTAAATTCACATCTTAAAGGAAAAGGATTAAAAGGTGCCGGTAAGGGTGTTTATCAACATGTAGAGCGAAGAACTAAATATTATAATTTGAATGATATTCAGGGCACCGGAATCGCTTCAGCTTACATATATCAACAACTTGGATCTAAGTTCATTCGTATCCTGATCTTGATAAGAACGTTCTTAACATTGTATATCCGTGTAGACGATTAGGGTGTAAGAGAGAGATTAGTAATTCTGTAAAATATATGCTTAAAGAATTAATTTATGATGGTAAGCTTAGTCAGGATCAATACGATAAGCTTTCTATTGTAGATAAACGCTTAATTAAGGAAATTCTCAAACATACTCATATTCAGAATGCATTTAAGGATGAGTTATCAGATCCGTTAAAACAACTAACCGCTGAATATGAGAAGCTTAAAGGAGAAATCATGCTTGGTAATAATAACCCGTCAATCTTAACTCAATTGAAGCCCGTTCTCATTGATATGTATGCTAATCAATTAATTTCAACAAAAGAATTCAAAGATACTCTAAACCATTTAATATAAATAACTACGATGATTTACCTTAACCCCATTTTCATATCTAAAATAGATGGGTCGTATAACTCGGAGGCTGCTAAGAATCTTGATGAACTTAAGAAAGCGATGAAGAATATAATAGTTAAAGAGACTAAGGCTGATTCTCTGCCCTGCGTTTGCTGAAACAAAAATACCGAATACTGATCCTAAGTAGAAGTAGCTACACAAACTGGTGGATCAGGTCTGGATCAGTAAGAAAGCGAAATATATTCCTACTGGATTGAAAAAAAAGAAGCAACCATCAACGTTTGCTCTTTAGAAACCAAAGGTTTCAGGACATCTCTGATGTCAATTAATTAATCGCTTAAACCTATCCTTGATAATGTATTCTTGTATCCGCGATACACTCGCATTTTTTATCATTGATTTCTATCTCTATAATCGCTGAATCACCATTTTCAGTAATAGGAAGGAATATTGATGAACCTAAAACGCAAATTTGATCAGCTTGAAGAACGGTAGAACCTATAACTTGTTCAGGATTAACAGGTCTTAGATTTGAATTTAACTTGCTTGGTTTGCAACCCATCGTTTTAACTATACCTTACCAAAGATATTCTCTAGCTAATATTCCTGAAACTCCATTATCATGAACATGTCTTTTTAGATATAACTCTCTACGTTGTTTGTTGTTATGATCTAGATAACTGTAAAGTTTTAATGGCGTTTGATCTTTGTAATGTTGATAATCTAATGCTCCAAAGTGATACAATCTACGTTTGCCATTGAAAATAACGTAAGCCATATATTTTTTACCATTTCGCGTTGATTTACGTATATCAACAACTTGGATAGGCTCTCCTTGCTTATTATAGAAAGTATCTATGATATCCATCTTTGGTATCTTATATAGTATTGAATATCTTATTAGAAAGTTCATTAATAATTCGCTGTTGTTGTTCTACTTTTTGATTAAGCTGCTGAATTGCATTTACTAATACCGGTATTAAATTTGAATATTCAATACTCATCATAACAGGGCTATCTTCTCTATCATTTTCATCGCCTGAGACTTTCACACACTCTGGAACAATATGTAATACTTCTTGTGCAATCAATCCTAAATTATAACCTTCTTCGGGCTGACTCTTTAGAACGTATCTAACTGGATTTAGTTGCATAATCGTTTCAATAGAATATTCAACAGCTAGAATGTCTGTCTTTAGCCTTAGATCACTAGTTGTGCTCCAACCCGCTGAGTAGCACGAGAGGCCCCCTCCCCCCGAATCCCATGAAAACATATTGTTATTGGCGTCAGCGGTTGAGAGAACTTGACAAAGTCCTATGCGAGTTCGGTTGCCTGTAGTATCGTGCGGGCCTATACCTCCTTGTGAAACTCCATCGGTTCCCTGAGATCCATTCTGTAATCTCCATACATATTTGGGTTTAATAAAGGCTGAACCAACACTATCACTTGTGCTGTAGTAACCATGAGCCTGAATGCCACTTTGTATTACAGCTAAGCCCCAATATGCGTCCAGAGCTGTTGTGGTAGGCTGAATACCGCCTATTTGACATGTTTTGTTGTAATACAAATTCAATATAGCTCGGTCTATGCTACTCACCGTGCCATCTGTAAAACAGTGAGCAGGCAGAGTATTGCTAGTGCCATATCTATTAGTTCGGTATTGTATGTTTCCGCTTCCTCTTGAAGCTGATAGCACTAGACCGATAATTCCATTGCAATAAATTGATGAATTAAGATCTACTGTTCCTACTGATCTACAGAACTGAATTGCATTAGTTTGAGGTAAATTAAAATCTCCTGATAACATGCTAATTCCGGAATCATTTATAGATAATCCTCCGTTTATAACACCTCCACCGCCTGAAACTACAAAATTAGCTAATGTATTAATTCCGGTTGAAGTTATTCCACTTGCATTCAATGTAGAGGTAGTTAATGAGTTTATGCCAGTTATATTCTTAGAAGCATCTACAATGAGAGCTTTACTCGCTGTAGCTGTTCCGGCAGTTGCGCTCAACCGCGATATGTCATATGTTGTTCCTCCTTGTTGAATAGTAGTAGCATTTAAGGTTCCGGATACTGTTAAACCAGTTAATGTTCCTACTTGAGTAATATTACTTTGTATTCCTGTTGATAGCGTTCCTGATAGTGTAGTTGCTGATAGCGAACTACATGTTATCCCACTTGTAATACTCAATGAACTTCCGCCAGAGATACTTCCGCTTACATTTAAAGATGAGAGCGTTCCTACTTGAGTAATATTACTTTGTATTCCTGTTGATAAAGTTCCAGACAAAGTAGTTGCTGATAGCGAATTGATGCCTGATATATTAAGACTCGCATCTAAAACTAAAGCTTTACTCGCTGATGCTGAACCTATCGTGATACCGTTTAGATAACTCAGAGAAGTTAGATTAACTAAACTTCCTCCTATTGATAAAGAAGCACATGATAAGGCATTAATACCACTTATATTCAAAGAAGTATCAGGAACTAAAGCTATGCCAGATTGGGCAACCCCAACCTGTTATACCGCTTATATATGATAAGCGATAATCATTCTTAGGTAGATATAGAGTGTTTCGCATAATCTAATGTTAAAAAGCCAGATGGATCCAATGAGAGGTAAAACAGAGGATTATAAATATCGCTATTAAATATAGGTTTTGGATAACTAAAACCTGACATCTTTTAATTGTAATTATATAAATACAAGCGATAATTTAGCTAATCAAAGATGGCTACTATACCTAACTTTGATAACGAAATTCCTAAAGAAGTATCGTAAGAGTAATGTAGGGGATATTCACGATTTAGATATCAAGAGTCTTTTTAGAATGCTGATATTAGGACCTTCATATTCGGGCAAGACAAACTTATTTATGTATATTCTCAAGCACTCTCCTCATGTTTTCAGTCATTTGCATATAATTGCAAGAAATCCGGATCAACCAATCTTCAATTTCCTAAAGGATAAGTTAGAAGGATTCATTACATTCCATCCTGACATTCCAAATGTTGATAAGATTCGTGCAACACCTATGAAGAAGCCCGAGTTAGTATTGATTGATGATTATTCAAATGATCGGTTACTACAGAAGAATGTTATCTCACATTACTTTACAAGAGGTCGCCATCATCTCTTATCAACTATAATGATAGTTCATAGTTATTTTGATACTTTCAAAATGATTCGTTTGAATACAGAGTATCTATGTATTCTTAGAGCTAACTCTAAGCGTGATCTTAAGTTAGTTGCAACTGATTTCAATATAAGGGATGTTGATGAACAAAAATTAATGATTGCTTACAATAAAGCTACTTCACATGGCAAGGGTCAGTTCTTATTCGTTGATTCAGTAAAATCAGAGCTACGTTATAATTTTAATAAAGTTGTAAATCCTGATGAACTTTGATTACATAAATATAAATCAAAAGACAACGAATCTGTCAGGAATTCTCTGAATTCAAAATGTCTTCTCTAATCAAGATAGATAGAAGTAAATTAGTTGAGAATGGATTCAATAACACATGGAAACATGATTTCGTTGGTTCAAGTGTAAATTTCAAAGATATGGAGATTGCGGTTGAAACTATTAATCTCTATAACTCTCAATACAATATTAATGCAGGTCAATATGCAAATAACACTTTTTCAATTGAAGTTCCTACAGCTACTACTACATCAACAATCAATATAACTTTAGCTGACGGAACCTATCAATATACCGATATAAATCGTAATATTCAAAACGCTTTAGTCAACGCGGGAGCATATCTAATTGACTCTACAGGCAATAACGTTTTCTATATCCAAATAACAGCTAATTCAACTTATTATGCTGCTCAGTTGGATTGCTCAGCAACACCTACTTCTCTTCCTACAGGTTATACCAGACCTGCAACGGGTCTCTATAGTGCGGGTGGATCAGGATTGCCTACAACAACACGCGTTCCTCGTTTAATTGTCAATAATGCTGAGTTTGGTAAAGTTATCGGTTTCTCTACAGGAACATACCCTGCTACATCTTCTACATCTGCTGTATCAACTCTAAGCAATATTACACCTGAGATTCATCCAACTTCGTCATATGTTCTACGATGTGATTTAGTTAAGAATATTTTTGATCCTGCGGGAAATATCCTAACTTCTTTCCCCAGACCTTCTGAAACGGGTAAAATAATAACGTTCCAACCCAGCCAGTATGCATGGATGGATACACATGATGGCGCACGAAGTAGTATCACGATACAGATGTTTGATCAGGATGACAAACCCGTTAAATTCCGCGATAAGAGTGTATCTATTATGCTTTTGATACGCAAAAAAAGAGGTTAGAAACCAAAGGTTTCATGTTATTTTTTTTCTCAAAGCATGAAGCTTCCACCAGCCTTCTTCTTACTCTTAGCTGCTCTGACTAAACTCATGCGTTCTTTAGCTTGAGATGTTCCTTTGATTGCCATACCAACACCGAATTTATTTTTGATTCCTTTTCGTGTATATTTGATTAATTCACGTTGGCTATCATTCTCAGCCTTAGAAAGAAGATAGTCTTCTCCTTTATTTACAATGTCCGTGATGATACCCTTATCTTTCATGTATTTGAGTGCTTGTTTGCCACGTTTCTTTACTTCCGCTAAGCTAATACGTCCTCCTTTTTCTTCTTCAGAACTGTAATCAACACCTACTCCAGTTAGTGTTTTAAGTCCTGATCGTGCTGCCATTACTGCTTGAGGATTTCCAGTATAAGCGGTTAATGGTGCAACTGCTGCATCTGCAACTTTACTTAATACTCCTGAATCTTTAGCCCATTTAAAAGCTTTCTTGATACCACCCCAGATCTTTCCCCAAATACTACCACCATACGTCCCGCCTCCTTGCATATGCTTGAAAGGATATCCAATTTCCTTTTTAGTAATGGTAAGTCGTGTTCCTTTATTCGCTTTACGCGCTTTGAGAGCTTTAGCATAGCTTTCCGGATGCAAATGTAAAGTTGCTCCACTTCCTTTGAGTTCAGCTGCTGTGAGTGTAAGCGTTCCATTCTTGAAAGCTCTCTTGAGTCTTGACTCAGGAATATCTTTTGAAACTTGAAGTTCCTTATACATCGTTGAAAATCTTCACGAAAAGACAGTTTTATCTATATTCATTCAATCATAAAACTTTAATATTTAAATCGTTAAATGGCTTTAGAATCTCAGGTTTGTTATGTTGTTTTGAATATAACCACATAAGACAGAATATGCCACAGAAATCATCTCTTGATCCCTGATATTGAACTTCATTATATTTTTGTAACCCAAATCTCGTTGGTGGTCCCTCACCCATACTATCAAAGTAATAACCATCATGAGAGCAAACCCAATGACCTATACCATCAGAATTGCGTAGCAATATGATATAAGACCCCTTTTTAGGTATCTCACCCTGATATTCTAATGAGTCGTAAATATTATCAATCTTTACATGAATCTTGTTTGCCAATTCAATTAGATCGTGATCTGACGTAATGGGTTTAACCAAATCCATTATTTAATTTTATTTATTCAGATGCTTTTATATTTAGTGCCAATATACTAAGTTATCAAAGATAACACAATGGCTACTCAACTCGGAGATCAGTTTCTCTATCAATCATCGCTAAAGAGTGATCCTAACGTTAAGGTATCAACGCGAAAGCGTGTTCCATACGTTATTGATATCAATCAGGGATCTTATCAAAATGGTATTATCACTATTGATGCTACTTCTCAGCTTAATGGTGCTGAGGGTTTTGCTTGCCTTCGCGATGCTTATCTATCTATCCCATATCTCGTAAGTATGAAAAATAGTCATGCTAGCGTTGCTCTTAATGCTGTTGCTAACCGTATGTCTGTCGGTCTTAAATGCGGTGTTTGGAATATTATTGATTCTATGTCTCTGGAACTCAATGGTAAGCAAATTCTAAGCATGCTTGACTATAAGAATTTCATTAACAATATTCGCGCTCAGACTGAGTTTGCTTCAACTTACGTTGATAAACATGGTGCTGAAAGTTTTCTATATCCTGATGATGCTGGATCGTTAGCTTGGTCAGCTTCTGCTTCTACTGATGGTGATGGTTTCTCTAATAACACAACTGATATTGGTTCTTCAGTCGCTACTACAGGTGTTTCCCCTGCTAATACTGGTTTCGTTAAGCGTCTAACTGCTAATCCACCTGTTGCTGGAACTGCTGTTAATACATTCGGTTGGCCCACTCTCGGATCTACTACTGCTGGTGATGCTACTTCTACTACAATTGCTAATCAACTTGGTCGCGGTGCTTTCGTTGCTGGAGTTACTACTGCTGGTCAAACTGCTGGTTCATGGTTCTATGTTCTAAAGATTCGTCTTGTTGATCTACATCCTATCTTTGAACAACTTGATCTAATGGCTAATCCTCAAATTAAACTTCGTCTTCGTGTAAATCAGGGTTATTCAATTATCGCTACTTCTGGAGCTGCTGCATCAGCAATGACTTTAACTTCAACAACTCTTTCATCTGGTAATGTCTGTCCTATTATGGTTGCTTCTACAGCTGCTAATAACCCTAATTACAATGTATTTAACACTTCTTCTGCGGGTCAAATTACAGTTGCTTGGGGTGCGGTTACTAATTATGTTGAACCTACTACCAATTCTACTTACTTCCCTTTCACTACAGCTCGTCTATATGTTCCTTTCCTTGATCTTGAGAACCCTCAATCCATTGTATCAAAACCTGAGAAAAAAATTAAATACCTTGACTTCTACGCTCAATGGTTCTACCAACGCGCTGGTGTTGGTGTAAAGGCTGGTCAGCATAATACTGCATTTGATCTACAACTATCAGCATCGCTTAAGAATGCTAAATACGTTGCTCTACTACCTTTTGCTGAAACTTCTTCTGGTAATTTCGCTTCTGCAACTTGTCAGCAATTCCAATCACCTTTTGACAGCGCACCATGGACCGTTCAGGCTGGTAGCTGCATTCGCAATTTTAATGTTCGTATCGGTTCGCAACAGGTATTTGATCTCAATTATGATTACGATTTCCATTCATTTGTTAATGAGTTCTCTAAACTTGGTGCGATTAACGGTGATCTAACTGAAGAGCTAACTAATGGTCTTCTTGATATGAAGACATGGTCGCTAACTAATCGTGTTCTAATTGCTGATGTTAGTCGTCTTACCGAAAAAGATGTTCCACAAAGCATTCAGGTAATGGGCACTAACGCTGCGTCTCAGGGTGTAAATCTACTTGTTCTCGTTGCTTTTGAAAATGAACTAAGCTATAACCGTCTAACTGGTGAAGTAGTAGAATATACCGCTTCATAAAAAAAATAAGATCCTATTTTAATAGATTTTCATATCTAGTTGGATCTTTCTTAAGAGGTTTAGCTCTTAATTTTTTTTGTTTTATATAATTCATAGTACGGGCTTTCATTTCATGTATAATAGTAGTAGTATTCGTTTCATATATCTTATTATCAATGACGTATCCATCATCTTTGACTTCTACGTATTGAATATCCATCTTGTATCTATATTAAGATCTTCTTAATTTCAGCTTTAAGTGTAGTCATATTATCAAATTGACTGTTCTTCAGTAACCATTCTAAGTATTGTTTATCTAATTTAATGATCTGATTGATTGTCTTTCCCTTATACTTACCGAAATTGATTTGATAGCTTGTATCAGTATCTTTGAATTTACTATTGAGATAATCTTTTAGATCTTGATTCTTCTCTAAGATAAGCTCTTGTGTAAGCAACCATCGCATATAGCTTGGATCAAATTCATATACTTCATCATACATTTTATTTGTGTATTTACCAAATTGAAATGACATGATTGTATTATGTATCTATATAGATGCCACGATATAAAATCAAAAAAATATATAAATTAATATATAGATAAAATGGTGTTATTAATCAAAATCAACTTTGGTGAAAAACACTTCTTTCACGATGAAGTAAAGCAATGGTTAATTGATCATGACTATAAAGTAGATGAGAATCATCCTATAAATTACATACCGCGTGTTGGTTATAATTACTTTGTTAATCTTCCAAAGCGTCATGGTATTGATTGCATGTATTTAATTTACTCTAAAGATACTGAAGGATTGTCATATGCTTACGAAGCTTAATCCATCGGTATATTTTTTATACCAATTCAATTCAATCTTTTTTATATCAATTGGTTCTCTGATAGCTAACCTGTTTGGATTATAAGTAATAACCTCATACATCAACACAATACCATCAATATCATAGCTACAATAAACAAAGTATTGAAATGGATTAATCATCATGTTATGAAAAACAAACCAATCCGATTCTAAATTCTCAACATCATTTTTATGATTTGGATAATGTATCTCTTTCCACTCAACCGCTTGTTCGTATGTAAAGTAATCTTTATGAAAATGAATTCGTGTTGGTTGAGCTAAATAATATTTATTATCCATAGCTATATAAAAAAAATTTATTTTATTTAAAGGTTCTCAAAGAACATTTCCATATCATCATAGTATTGCATTTGCTTCATGATACGATTTGGATGCATTGCTGCTGCAATTAGTTCTTCTTTATCTAAAAGAGACTTAACACGTTTCTTATTATTAAGATTATCAACTGCTCTAATGATGTCATTGAAGATATCAATTCTTTTGTTGAAATACCAATAATCTTCATTATCTAAAATATCATCAATAAGATTATAATCGTAAATAGTATCGTCTCCTGAAAAAGGATCTATCCCATCAGCTCCTGTAAATTCTTGAACTGAATTTAAAAATACATAAATCTTATGAATGTATTCAGTAAGGACTAGTTTCCCTACATCTTCAGGGGACTCAATATAATCGTCATAAATTCGTTGATGAAGCCCGAGTTTCTTTTCGCGTCTATAATTGTTAATTAACCATTTCGCTTCTTTAGAATTAATTTCATATTCATTATCATAAATCATTGAAATCTCTTTAGCTGAATATTTAATACATTTCCCAAATCTATAATCAAAATCTTCATCCGAATCTTCATCCGAATCTTCATAACTTGAATCTTTAGATGAATTTTGAGTCGGTGATCCCATTGAAGCCCATCTTTGCGAGAATCGTTCAATGTCTTCATCCGAATCTTCATAACTTGAATCGTTAGATGAATTTTGAGTTGGTGATCCCATTGAAGCCCATCTCTGTGAGAAGTATTGAAACTCTTCGTTGCTGAAGCTCATGTTAATGTTATCTAACTATATAAAGTTGAAAGTGTGTTGTATATTTATACTTTATATATTTATGTATCAGAATAGAAATTTTTTTGAGGGACGTTTTTTAAATGTGTAAAATGCGTTTTTGGATCTTTAGCTGTGTAGCGTTTATAGGGCTTCTTATTTTTGTAGCATCTGAGATACTTGACTGTTTATCCGGATGATTCTCATTAAAAGTAGTTTCTTTACATATGACCCATACCATTTGTCTCATAACTTTATTAGCTTAAGAGGATGGGTTTTATGAGAGATATGTGCTACAAATAATGAGAGATGGTTAGGGGTATTGAAAGTATAGAAATAGAAATAGAATTTGAGATTTTTACAAAAGTGTCCCCCAAACGATCCGCGAGGTACTACTCATGATGACGAAGCTTGCTGACCGACTGCACAAGAACATCGCGCTGGGTTCCAAGCTCTACAGCCACGTCAGCCATCGTCGAGAATGCTCGGACGACCTCACGGATTGACCGGAAGGTAGACCGAGTGGTGAGCACCACGGCTAGGTTCGGTGAAGCCACCAACTCCACCATGCGCTCATTGTCGCACACGTCGCACGCACTACCCGGCACCGAAGTAGCCGCGGTCGATGGAGAGGTGCAGTCGTCATGGTGTCTATGCGAGCGGCTGCATGACGCAGCGGCGATATAACCAGGGTCGGAAATGTGGACGTGGGCGGCGCTTCTGCAACAGCTTGCAACTCGGTGTCGGCGCCCTCCGCTGGATGGGTCGAGACTACGGCCATATCGATGGGAGGTTGGGAGCTGTAAGCGATGTTTGCTCGACCCAGTATGGCCGCACCACACCGACTCGAGCAGGAGGGCTGCTGTGGAGAAGCTGGTATCGATTTAGAGAGGCGGCGGCGAGACCGCCGCGAGACACGTGTCAGACCCAGAATGTCGCAGCAATATCCGTCGACACTGATAGTCGGCATCATTGGTATCGTCCGCCACTATCGATGTCCGACACTCGATCTCGGCTCAGAGTGACATTGCGGCGAGGCTGATGTGGGCCCGGATCGGAGGGTGAATTCCGGCTATATTAAACGCACGATGGAGCCAGTCGCGTCGGTGCGCTTCTGCCGTGCACAGTATAGGTTCGAGTGATTGTCGTACAGATTAGACTACAGCGCTCGATACAGCTAATCGTTGATTCCCGCCAGAGGATGTCATCTTGTCGACGAAATCTCAACACGGAGGCCTCCAAGCGAGCTTTCGATATACTGGATCACGATTGGAGACAGAGTGGGTGGGATTCCGTGGACGTATTTATCCGACACGCATCGTTCAGGGGATTTCAATGCAAATCCTTTTCGTGATTAAAATTTTGATGCAGTGCTGGCGATCGCCTTGCTTCGGAATTGCTTTAAACACATCGTATGGGATCCGACTTCGTCCAGCGATGGGGACTTCGTATAACTCCGTCCCGTGAGTGCCCCGGTGGTTTTGGCGGAGAATGAAAGCTCGCATATCGCTCATTCTAAACGATATAAAGAGTACTGAGAAAAACCGGATCTGACTTCGAGAACCAACGGCGTACTGCTGGGACGTTTCTACCGCGCGGCGGTAATCTTCAAAATCATCATCAAAATGGTCACTCAGATTATCGGCATCGCTGGAGGTCCACTGATCCATTGAGTGCACCTTCATCGCGAAATCCATCGCTGCAGTGATGAATTCTCGGTTTGTTTCGTTAAAGAACAACCGTGCAAACGTGTACACAAGAGAAATTACATCGTGAACTGCGCGCTGCTCTCTCGTTTATCTGAAATTCGATTTTGGCTGCCCTCTGTCAGACGATTCAAATTGGTCAATGTTATCATATGGCGCAGTCAGATGGTGCCACTGAGGATCGTGGTCATCTAGCCCAGCTGCATGTGGGTCGCGTTTCCGCGGGTTGGCATGGGCGCACTGATTCAGTTAAACGATGAGTAGGCTTGCCTGAGAGCTTAGAGTACGAATTATCAATGTTTGCTTGCCTGAGCTCTCTATCGACACAGTTTTCCCCTGAAGCCCGTTATAATTGCTGACCTCGTCAGCGAGGAGTGACTCTAACGAGGGGTTCCCTGAGGCGAGGCGGGCAGAGTTGCCTGGTTAGACAGGACAAATGGGTACTGGCAAATATATTGGATGTTGCTGGCTGAAAGACACTGAGCGGGAAGATCTCCGTGGAGGCACCACATGGCCGCCTTGCCAAATGAGAGAGCCGGACTGAGAGTTCCCATCAGGCAATTAGTGTGGTGGTGGCGTGGCGGTTGATCTAAGGTAATTCCAGCATGATCAGCCAGTTCAGATGAGGGTTGAGTCGATGCAGGATAGTCGCAGAATGACGACCCTAGACGAGAACGGATGGTACGCGAACCGAGCGTTCACCATCAACAAAGTATGCGAATTCCAGCGCATGTAGCAGACGTGACGCACAATCAGCAACGGTGGCTGGATTGACCCACTTGAACTTATCCTCAGTAGCTGTGTGGTGGGGCACGCTGGGGAAAAGAGAGGATCCGCGCGCTCCTGATGGGAAGGTCGGCAACGACTACGGCAACGGCGGCGAGTGTCCAAAAGGTGTACACACTCATTCGTGTGGACCACCTCAGGATGGAACCCGAAGATCCAACCATCATTCGTGGGTCCTCCAGGGTTCGCTTGATGACTATACGCGCATCGGTCCCGGCATTGATTACGCGACTCGAACCAGCTGATCTTCACATACAACAGGTACATAGGCGTGTAGGAGGAGGTGCAAGGATGAGTAGCGACCAAACAGATTGCTTCTTCACACGGTATCCGGTGACCAGACCGTATCGATACCCGCCTTTTTCTTTCCAGAGACTGCCTTACACAGCATTGCTCCAACTCCGGTAGTGGCTTCCGAGCGAGACACGTAGTAATCACTGAGGTTTGTATCGGCCATCATGCCCGAGCGAGAGAGTCAGACACGGCTTGGACGCTAATTCCCCCGACCCCACTCCCTACTATTTGCACGTAGCATGGTTCCGTTGGGTGCCACCGCGAATCCGGTAGGAAATTCTCAGGTAGCGCGAGAGAAAGCTGAGAAGGCATGTCGAGGCAGGCGTTAGGATTGAAGATCGCCTTGTAATTGGTCTGTCGGAAGCGAATCTTGAAATGAGCCTGACGGTGTGCGCAGAAGTCGGGTCGCTACAGAATCTTGTGCAACCCTTTGAACTGGCGCTGGATGCATGGAGGGCACTTGCGTCAGAAAACCACCATTTAGCTTCATCAAACCGTTATTGGCAGTACGCAAGAGTTCCGGCTCCCAACCAAGGCTTTTGAGCAGTACTTATCACATTTTCCTTTCTCGCTTGCATCAATGCCAACCACATTGCCACAACTTGATATTGTCTTCAACTTGTTGCGGACACGGGTGGCAGCGCACTTGTCAATCAAGGTGGGCTCGCCAAAATATTCTCCAAGAACCTCGCCTGATCGGATTAGGTAGAAAGCAGAGAGATCAATGCGGTCAGACGATATTGGTGTGATCCATACATTTACCTACTCTTATAAGCGGTTGCAACAGTGCACACCAGAACCCATCGAAAAGTTCCACTTGGTACAGCGGAGGCTGAGCCTTGCATTCCGGCATGTTTCGACACTGCACAGGATCTCACAACCGAATAACCCGTGCGTTGGGTTGTAGGAGAAGCGTAGAAACAGAGGTGTAATGGTGCCCCTGGACGGCAACTCCCGCAGGCCGATGAGAAGGACGTGTCTGTCATCGATGACGAGGAGGACAGCGAGCCGCTACCTACCGCGAAGCAAGCCAGAGTAGCTGTGGTGGATGAGCCACCCTGGCGACCGGGTAGGACGCCGAAGGATCATAGCGAGGGAGCGGGAGGGCAAGTGGACCCGCGGCGCCAGTCGATGCAGCAGGCCTTGGCTGCGCGAGATCTCTCCGGGACTTCGAAATTGCCAGACGAGGAAGAAGTAGTGCAGACAACGCTGGCTTAGCAGGCGGCCAGCTCAAGGTAGAAGCCGAAGCGCCGCTTAGTGCGAAGCGACGGACGCACGGGTAGGAAATAGAGAGCTGCGTGGGTACGAGGGAGGGGGTGGTCGTGTGGTGGAGCAGCCACAGCGATAGATGAAGATGCGAGGGATCGAGGAATTCCTTTGTTGGAGGAGGCATACTCTGAGTCTGATTCCCCTCCAGATCAGTGACCGACATTCATTCTGGCCGCAATCTACAAGCTACCGATCCCCAAGATAGGTGACGTGTACCACACAATGATGAGTCACAGGGGAGCCAGTATGGAGTATTGGCCCAAGAGCCAGTAGGGAGAAGTAAGTCAGTCGTGAATCTACTTTGCAGATCTCAAGGCGTCTTCATTGGTCTCTACACTCACGTCTCATCATCAGTCCCACACCCAACAAGAGGGTGAGAAGACCGGAAGGAATCGCAACACATTGCGTGGTCGTGCGAACGCCGACCGCAACCACCACCACTTTGCGCGGCCAGGTCAGCCTGCCGCACCTCATTGGAGCTACTCGGCCTGCGGATGCCGAGAGCAGCTGCGACACTAAGTGCCACAGCAACCACCCGCCAGCCGCGGGCGAAGAGTTCCCGCCACGCGGCCCAAGCCCCGCTCGACACACACGTGTCACCCTCTGCGAATCCGTGAAGATCGCAACCGCCCATCGACGGGTACACAACGCGACCATCCGCCCTCAGGAGTAACCTCTCCTTTCGTCGGTGTCGGGCATGTGTGAGAGGTTTCGCCGGCAAATTTTTGCTGGGACCTTCTCCGCAATGGTGCGCATGCCCGGATCTTCCAATTCAGAAGAAGAAATGCACGCACAGATCGAGCCCGGGGCTCAGCCGTCGACCAAGATCGGGTCTGCTGCGGCGTACGAAGCAGCAACAAGACCCGTTGAACGCCAGATCGCCTGGGGAGTGCCTGACCTTGAAAACCAGGAGGTTCTCGAGGAGAAGCCTCCAGCTCCAGCGTAGCCCCCAAGGGAGACCCGGCGGGATCTGCTGCTAAAGGTAGCCCGCCACGAGAGGCGTCTAAACCGATGGTTAAAGCTCCTTTCACTTCCAAGCCATTGACCAAGTCGACAGCTCAAACGCACAGCAAAAAGACGAAGTCAGCAGTGAAACCCGCCAGAAGGAAGCTTCGGGCTCCTGGTGACGGTGCGCAGTCGACTCCGTCGACCTCTGGCGACACTTGGAACGCTGCACGAGATCTCGATCTAGAGTATGCGGCGCAGCGTCAAGAT
Organism: Phytopythium helicoides; assembly: GCA_024867545.1. Taxonomy (NCBI): domain Eukaryota; phylum Oomycota; class Peronosporomycetes; order Pythiales; family Pythiaceae; genus Phytopythium; species Phytopythium helicoides. The sequence goes on along the minus strand of JANFNE010000080.1, from coordinate 69,488 downwards.
CTTTTCGTGTTCCTGGATGAAGATCCAGTGATTCAGATATTGCAAATCAGGCTCATCAGAGAGTTGCAAGGGCCATGACTCCGTTCTCGACGAAGCTAGAAGGGATTCGTGCGATCCTGAATGTCCTGGAAGACGCCGGACTCGTCGCGGGCCTATTTGACCCAAACGAAGTTCTTGAGTCAACAATAGGAGAGATACAAATTGCGTACCAGCAGCTTCAAAGTCTGCTTACGCCCCTGGTTGGGCGTCGGGAGCCTCGTGCTTCACGAGGATCAATCGCACATCGATCTGCGGGATCGTCGCCGTATCAGACTGGGTGTCAGCCGTAAGTTCGGACAGCTCTACGAGCGTCCGCCGTATGACCCTAAGCCCCAAAGCCGCAGTATTGTTGACTACCGGTGCTGGCCACCCTGTGGCGGATGTGCGCTACTCCCCCCAAATCGAGCAGGCAGCAAGGATCCCTGCTGCAGCAAGTGTCGCCACGCTCGCGGCAGATCCAGCGATGACAGAGATGATGGATAAGTTCATGGCGTTCATGGCGAAGGAATCCCGAGAGTCAGCACCCAGGACTGCCGACACTTTTCGAGACCCACCAGACATCGACATGGAGTCGGTAGCCGAAGAAGAATATGACCCGGATGATATTGGCGAGGTGTCGCAGCAACGCACTGCACACGCGGTAGCAACCGCGGTTACCTTGGGAGAGATTCCACGAGTCCGGATGTCAGCAGGTTCCGATCTGAAAGAGTTTACAGGGAAGGAAGGAGACGAAGAGCGCGCGCGATCTTGGCTGACGAGGGTGAAGCCCTCGTTCAGCCGAGATCAAGCAAACGATGCCGAACGCTGCCTTGTGTTCAGCGACCTCCTAACTGGCCCCGCGCGCACTTGGTACAGCCAACTTGGACGAACACGCGAAACACTTGGCCCACTCTGCAAGAGCGGTTCCAAGTCCGCATCTGCGGACGCGGTGTCACGGTAGCCCTTCAATACTACCACGCTAGCCCGAAGTCAGGGGAAACCCCGTTAGAGTACTTGTATCACCTGAACCACGCAGGATTACGCGCGAGAATCAAGGTGAAGGATGGTCCAGCCGAAATCTTGCGTGAGCACGTGGAACACTATATTGAGACCGTCGACAACCAAAAACTTGCGGACACACTTACACCGCTGCGCCTCGCCAACGCTGACGCTGTGGAGGAGGTATTGGTGGTAATGGAACGCGTGAAGTCGCAACAGAGGAAGCGAGCCGCAAGGTCGAAGTTCAGGCAGAAAGCTCCCCCAACGACAGCGCCGAAAGCATCCGCCACCTCGCGAGCTGTGAGAGCCGTATGAGTCGCATTGATCGATAGCGACAGCACAGGCAGTAAACTGGAGATTAAAGGTGAAGGAGACTTGAGACGCATATATCTAGCGTCTGTCGAGCCGTCGGGGGAAGATGGAGCGACCCGAGATCGATTATCGGACGATCCTCGTCAAGATCGAGCTAACCTGTCGAAGCGCTCGGACGGATTGCCAAGCCCCGATTCCGTCGCCGAGAAGGCACGAACAACCCTAGACTACGCGCTGATGCGGCTGCCCCACCCGCGTGCTGTGCCGTTCCGCGCAAGCATGGACGCCGAGCTCTACCCGGTATTTTTCCCGACAGAGCCGTTCAAAAATACCAAGACCTCGCTGCCACTCGCGCCCGATAGTCATTGGCGCTACCTTGAGGTCAAGGTGCAGCAGTTCCCATTCTATTCTGCAGTCGTCAATTGGACGTCGAGCAACAACATCATCAATAATCCGCAGCAGAGCTACTTGCTCGTGTCGCGCGTCACAAGCCGCCATGCATAGTTCTCGCTAGCGCCGTTTACATCCAACCTCGCGAAGTGATCGACACCACCGCAAAACATTCTAAACGAAGAGAGGCGGCTCAATGAGCTCAGTGCACGCATTCTCTCGGCGTTCCATAGCTCTTTCAGCGACATCGGCGTCGCCACCACGGCTGTGGCGCGGCCAACATCTACGGAAACCCCGCCGACCAACTGATCAATCGTTGGCGGCAGCAGATTCCACACCACCATCACCACCCACAGTGCTGGCGGGCGTTACGACACCCAGCACCAGCGGCAGCAGCGCTCCACTGCCGCTGCCGCACACTCGAGGTCAAGCGATGTTGGCGCTACATAGCTGTGCAACGTAACAAAGTTAGTTTGCATGGAGATGAACCCATCCATTGCACATCGTACCGAATCCTCCGAGTCCTGCGTGGCTGGGGAGCAGGTGCAGGGTTGGTGCCGAGCAGTGCCGCGCTGTGTACCGCGGCGCGAGCTTTGTATATTTCCTTTTTTTTTCGAAGAATGGCCGTCGCGTTTTGTCCCTGATTGCAGCCCATGCTGTGATGCCGTGCGGCCTCTGGGCAGGCCTGCCCACTTGATACGGACCATGCCCGGACAGACACAAAAAATGTCGTTCATTGAATAAACCCTGCCGTGGCCCACGACAAAACGTGTGCCATGTTGCGCGTTGCATACGCGAATTGTACGCCAAGCGCGCTCTATGACGCGACAGGCTCGGCAGATTGGCGTATCGGATCTTCAGCACCGGGTTCGAAGTTCGAAGATTAGAATTTTTAACTTTATTTCATAACTATCGTAGCGTTGTGCCTAGATATGGTGTCTTGGACGAGAACGAAATGTATGTGTTTGTTGTTCATGGCAGCGATGGTGCTCGTTATTCATATCTAGTAGTGCGTAGTTGCCGTACTTCCTGGAGTACTACCTAGCATCCGATTCGTAATAGACGGTTTGTACCGACGATGCTTGACACCTGATCTGCCCGACGCTAGCGCAACAAGCCTATTCGTCTGGCTCTCATGCTGCATTTAATGCTTTCTCATCGAAGTGGGGCTACAGCTGGTCGCGGACACCTCACTGCACCCGCTACTCTCGATCATGAAGTAGTTGTAGTAAACGGGTTGACTGTCATCCAGGACCTGAATAGGGAAGTATTCGCCATCCTGAATTGCCGTATGCTCCCTCTCCACTCGACCCAGAGTCGGATTCCGCCGGTGACAGGATATGGTGCTCGTGGTCGAAACTTTTCGTTGAGAGAATCGCTTCTTCTTTCAGGCCTGCACACGAATACGATGCACGTATTCATAAGCATTGTACCAAGCGATGAATTATTTCTCGACCCCAGCTTCCACATGGGTCGTGAGTGCACTAAATGTGATGATGCTTGCGATAAGAGTGGTAATGATTGTGGTGTAGTGGGAGTGATGAGTATGAGGCTGTCAGAGTGGACGTAGAGGTGGCAAGCCGTGTTTTTATTGTGACCACAATGACGGCATGGTTGTGGACAGATCGCCTACGTTAACAGTGATTGTTGTTGTAGAGGTGTTGGTGCTGGCAATAACCCAAAACAATTCATGTAACCGTGGTCGAGGTAGCGGTGTGATAGTGTAGTGCACTGGAGATGTCGGGGGGAGGATGATAACGAGAGCACGGTTAGGAGAAAAGTAGAGGCGCGAGAAGTGGTGTGGAGACGGGTGTCAGTGAAGGTGACAATGACGGCGGCACGATCAAAGCATCATAAGTGGCGTTGTGACGGGTGTACTTTGAATGGTGGAGCAGTAATGGTGGTGTAATGGTGGTGGTGTGGAGGTGGTTTTGTATGATGACGGTGTAGTGGCAATGGATTTGCGGTATTGTGCTGGTGATGATGTAATGATATTTGATATTGTTGTATCTGTGATGGTTGTCGTGGTGAGAATTATGGTGAATGTGAGGCTGCATATGGCGGTGGTGTCGTATGGTGGTAACTGTCACATTAACACGGTCTACTTGTTGCGGTTTTTACTGTGGTGTGATCCGTGTACGGATGATGTATGTATTGCTCGTGGTAATGAGTGGCGGGATATGGTAGTGATTACTCTTGATGGTATTGATCACGACGGCGTGATTGTCTTGACGTGGCGCGTTGTATCCTCGCTTTCATAACCTGAGTTTGTATTGTGGACCACACAATAAAAGGTCAACGCCCATTCGTCCTAATGTGGGAATTTTGACCAATCACAGACTGACGACTTGTCGGTGCAGTGCCTCCCGACCGCGGATTCCGCGCCGGTCATGGGACCTGCGGGCCTCTTCATGCGCGTGAAGTTCGTCTGGGGCCTCGCGCACATGAGCTGCGACCAGATGGGCACGGAACCACGTCACAATGTTAGCACCTCCGTCACAACGATTCTACCCGAATTTGTCAAGCTGATGTACACCTTTTAATGTGGAATGCATGTATATTTGTGATGGTGCATGATGTTCCCCGAAGGGACGCAACGAGCCCAAATTATGCACCCATTTTTGCGGATTGTCATTTCTTCAATGACTGTAGTTGATCTTTTGTACGTCTAGGGCCATGACAAAACGTGCATCGTCTCGCCCGAATGGGACGCGACACTAGTGCTACGCGAAGGCTGGGATAGCATGTTCGGTATTAAAGTGGCATCAGGTGATCCTGATAGACTTTCTTGGCTTTCTCCGAAGCGATTCAATATTGGTATACCGATATCCCAAACTGGGACCTGCTACACTACCACGCAATTAACCCGATTGGACTGGCCACAGCAGCCTAATGGCTCCTGCTATCCCAGAATAACCCGAACGTCGTTTGATGGCAGACACGGCCTTAAAAAAGGTACCAACAAAAGTTCTTCGAACTTCGAATAAGCACCAACGACTATTCTAACGAACTGCGAATATCGAAACTACGTTCCAAAATATGTGGTGCCGTTAACAGAGTGGGGTTCTGCTTTATGAGAGCCATCGAGATGACCCAGAAGTCCTGGGCCGAGGTTGACGTTGAATGGCTCCTCAAGCACCCCGTCACTCGTGCCTACCTGGCGAATCCCATCCCAACAACTCAGTTTGAAGACGAGAGTCGCTTCCTGCTTGCGTGTCGGGATGCTCAAGTTCAATATCTTGTCAAGCTCTCCACGGGTTCCTGCTTCGTGAACTCAAGCACACTGATGTGCTTCGCTCGCTCGCACTGGACAACAACAAAGCTCGCACATACCCGCCACCCGACACCATCAATCCGAGAACGACACATGGCCGAAAGGAGTGCATCGACGAAGTCATATTTCGAGGTAAAGCACTTTCAGAACTGTTTTAGTGGATCACCGGGCGAAGTCTACGAGCCTCCGTCTCCTTATTAGCGGTGCACGAGAAGGCAACGACGATAGCACCCAACGCCTTGGCAAACTGCAGACCAAGATGACCAAGGCCACCGATACCATAGACGCCGACGTGGTCACCCGGCTTCACACCATGCATACGAAGCCGAATTTTTGTTGGGTTTATTTTCCATGCATGAACAACGAAGCAATACCGGCTCACTCGAAGTTGCGCTGCCACCGGCGCTGGAATTTTTCTTCGATGGCCTTGACGCACTTGTAGTGCACGCGGTTCTCGTGGTTGTAGCTCGACAGCGTCATGCTGCGGCGATCGGGGGAGTCTGCTTCGTCCTTCTTCCACTGTGGATCGACTGGGTCCAGCCGTTTGCTGATGATGGCGCTCGCTCGGTTTTCCACTGTGCGCAAGTAGCTGGCAATCCACACGTCATCCACTGTCACGCACATACTTGGGATGTCTGCCAATGCCTCGACGTCCGAGAAGAAGCCTCGGCGGTAGGCGCTGCCGCAGCAGGCTTGCAGTATATCGACGTATCTCCCTCGCGTACGCATGAAATACGGCACGTAGGCTGGGACTACACCAACCGAGTGGTGGAGGGGCATCATCCCCCAGCCACACACGCCCAGTGCGTCGTTCGGCTTGGCCACAGCCTCCCACGCAAGTGCTTCGACGAGTCTTGACGGGTATTCGAAGTCGTCGTCGACCGTGATGATGAGTGTTAATGGGTCGTTCTCGAGCCGTAGCGCGCCGAGCAGCTTGGTGGCGGGTCCGTCATCAGCGCATCGATTAATATGCACGAGTGGTGAAAGTAATGACAGCGCCTTTGGCATCTCCACGTCGTCATAGGAACGCTCCGAGTGGCGCTTCATGGGTCCGTGGGGGACATTGACGTAGATCTGGTCAGGCACGAGCGACTGGCGTGTGAGCGATAGCACGCTGTCCATGACCTTGTCCAGCCTGCTGGGCGTCGTGGTGAGCGACACAACCACCCTAAACGGTGCTCGCCACGAGGTAGAGAACTCTTCAATCCCATCGTGCTCCACTCGCAGCGTCGAACCTTCGCTTCGAACGTCGGGGGTCGACGGCGGGTAGTCTTTAGGGGATCTTCCGTCGTAGGTAGAGGTAAACATCACTGTGGCGAGCGGAGAGATAGTGCCGTAGCGCACCAGCACTTGCAGGTATCCGAAGAGCCCAATGGCCAGCGTGACGACCAACAGCAGGCGGAGTTTTGAGTGACTGGCGCTAGACTTGGAGCAGACACGTGACACAAGTCACTCGCGGAAGCACATCGCACTGTAACTGGATTCGTGACGACTGACGAGCATGCTACCGTTTGGATTGTGTGGTGCAGTGCTACGTCTCAAACTCCAGCGCACATCGGCACCGCACCACCTGCAATGCATATTTATTTTTTTCAATGCGCAGATTATTACCGATGATAAAGAAAAGCCAGGTTGTTTGTCCGCTTGAAGCTTCATGCGTACCGCTACACGTCGATACCCTGATGGGGATGTCTCGTGGCACGAGACTCGTGACTTCGATGAGGTTTTTCACTGATCAGCACGGGATTTGCAGAACTGACCTCGACCAGACAAGCACTGAGAAAGGTACTTCTCTGGCTAGTCAACCGAATGCAGATCATCTCTTCTCTTGTTGCTCTCTTGACGATTGATAGCACTGCGCGAGTCGGGTCGGGTCGGGTCAGGTCAGGTCAGGTCAGATCGGGTATGCGATCTCTCGCATGGTCACTGGTAGGAGTGCGCGCGAGTTCTAACGGTAGGCAATGTAAACAAGAAAAGAAAAGGAAAGTATCATCATCCACTTCTCGATAATGTGCGCTGTCCGAACCATCACGATGCAAAGTAAAATGAAGTTGCTCTCCCGTTCGACCAACAAGGAGTCGGAAGTCCGGGCTTAAGAAGCTTCTTGGTGCTGCTGAAGAGACTCGTCGACTATTTACTACTGTACCTGTACAGATTTTGGACTGTACAACGATATTGAATTCGACCCAAGTGGTGGTAGCGAGAGCGAGTTGCCATCGTGTCTTCAGTCCAATGTGGCAGGCATCCTGATATTTTGCTTTGCAACCAAGCAAGGAGACTGTGAAGGTAGATGAAGTGATCGCAACGAGGTGGCAGTGGACCGAACTTCATGACACCCGACGCCGAGTTCGTGACCTCCCTGCGGTGCGCTAGAGATAATCAAACGCGGCGATCGTCATAGAGTCTATGAAGTAATCGCGATCGCGTGCGGTGAAGCAATCGCGAGCTCGTGAGGTGAAGCAATCGCTAGCTCGTGAGGTGAAGCAATCGCGAGTTCGTGCGGTGAAGTAATCACGAGCGCGTGAGGTGAGCCAGTGTGATACTATATATAACTGTATTGTCTATCGTCGGCTTATCGTCGGCCACTGCGCTCTGTGAAAATTCGGCCGAAGATAGCTAATACTCTGCGCCAGAGCAAAGTCATTTGGGTTCAGTATTGTCAAATATTCGTAACCCCAGTAACTTCGTCGTACGATTTCATTCGTCAAATTAGAATAGTTTTACGTCTTTTGATTGGATAAAAGAGAGGCAAGCAATGCATTTTCCAAACAGGGAATTCATTCGAGAAGCTGCGCCAAGGCGCCGAGCAGTCCGAGCCACGGCGTCGAGCACGGCGTCGAGCAGAGCGAGCACAAGTAGGGGGCGGGGTCGGGGGCCGCGTCCACGGCCATAGGGACGCGGCGGGCGACGTTGAAGATGGCGAGCACGCCCACGACGGTCGAGCACGCCCACGACGGTGCCTAGCAGAGCGAGCCACGGCGTCGACCACGGCGTCGAGCAGAGCGAGCACAAGTAGGGGGCGGGGTCGGGGGCCGCGTCCACGGCCATAGGGACGCGGCGGGCGACGCTGACGATGGCGAGCACGCCCACGACGGTGCCGAGCAGAGCGAGGCGCTCGAGTTACGGCGTAGACCAAGTTGAGCGAGGAGCATGAGTGCATCTTCGGTAAGTTGGAGACGCGTGGAACGTTTGGGTGCGACGGGATGTGTACCGCGCTAGATCTGACGATTGTGTATTTCTCTCTCATTTGTTCCTTAGGTACTCTAAGGTGGTGTTGTGTCAAAGCGAATCCTCGAGAACGAGCGAACTGCAGCTCGCTGGTGCTCGGTTAGTCGCTCCATCCTTTGACGATGCCGGTGAGTGTTCCCGATCGCTTTCGCTTGCGTTTTGTCTGGCTAGAATCTGCTGCTGATGCTAAACAGTCCACTAACGCTTGCTCACACCTCGCCGCCATGCGCTGCATTGAAGATAGCCACAGCTTTCGTTCAGTTTCCCGAGTAAGTGGCGGTGGCGAGGGAATGCTCTTAAGGTCAGCGACGTGCGCAATAATCTCCACAGCTCGTAAGCAATCTTTCTGACCTCTGTTTCCTGTGACCCTTGGCAGCGCGCCCAGGTTTTCTGAAATGTATTGAACGAGAAAATCTGAGAGACGCTTGCCTTTCAAGGACTTGAGGTTGTCAGGCCATGATGTCGTAACGATTGCCGGGCGGAGGGCAAGACGGGCCGGCTCATTGGTGCTCGGCAGCGGACCAACCACCCTCATGCTCGTATAGAAGGTGTCGTGCTCACGGTGCTGGTTGTTCTGTTGCTCTATACGGTCGAGCATAAGATGCATCATGCTTTTGAGCTCCATGTTCGCAGTCGCAAGTTGCTGGAAGCCGGTCAGAATCCGCTCTAACGTGTCTCCAAAGGTATGTAACCCCACGAATTGTTGTGCCTGCTCTTCTGGAGTAAGACATTCTCTAACACGATCAACTGGAAGTGCCAGGATATTGTCGGTGACGAATTGCTTGCGAATAGCGCTACCCCACGCTAGCAACTCGTCTTGACAAGTCTCTAGCGAGGAGGGGAGCGTCTGGTGCACACGCTGGAGTTCCTGGTGGATGAGATGATGCGGAGCAATTGACATCGTGTCACGGTAATACATCAAAAGAGTTGCCGTAAGGCAATCGGCAAAGCCTTTCGGCGTGATCTTTGCAAAATGCAAAACTCGAAGGGACTTAGCAAACTCGTTCACTCGGACGCACGTATGGTGCGAAGCCATCTCAAAACAACGAAGAGTAGGAGGATGGCCAGCCTGCTTGGTATGCGTCCAACCTCCGAGCACTTTTGCAACATTTTGGTCACTTGACGATGTTGGCGATATGTACTCCAACAGCGTTGAAAATCCATCCATACTCCAGAGTCCGCGGTGCGCCAAATCGGCCAGGTTGACACTTGAATTGGAGCTGGCATAAGCAGCACCACCTCGTCTTGTAGAGTGGGACTGCAAGTTGCGTGTAATAGCGTCGTCGTGGTCGTACTCATAGACGGACTTCAACACTCGGTTGATGTATGCAGCGACGTGAGCATCAGTATTAGAGGCTGTAATTTGCGAAAACACTCGTGGAGACGCGTTGTAAGGGTCGACGAGTAGCTGACACGCCAACGCATGGAACGGATCGACGCTCCAGCACACAGGGGAGCAAAAGATCGAGATTGCTTGCTGTTGTTGAACTTTAATGCTACTCGTGCATTGTCAAATTAGAACGGGAAAATAGCGCAGTGAAAGAAACCTGTTTACTTACCGTGTTACGTCAATGAGGAAGTAGCTGTCGTGCCAGTGGAGGTCGGAGAAGTGAATTGTTCCCACATCTGAGCTTCGCCCAATGGCAAGCCACTGCTTGTTCAGCAGAGAGCGATCTTGCAAGGATTTGATGTCATTATTTAGAAAGAGAATAGTAGATATAGCACGTAGGTCGTCCATCGTCATTGGTGGCGCTTGCTCTTTGAGCCGTTGGCCACTCGAAATTGCTTGCATAAGATATTGGTTGTGAAGGTGCCGCCTACACCTCTTGTACCAGTCAGGTTCAGACCTGAAAAGGTCGGTGCCTGTGGCATCCTCTAGCTGTCGCTTTATAGAGCTTACATAGTTCATAGAGGTCTGCCATCGAATGTCAGGATCATTGAATAGGAACGTCAGCAGCTTACCAAACAGCTCCTTTGACAAATCTTTTGGCTGAAGAGTAGCCAAGGTTAGATTCTTGGCCACATGGCGATGAAGGAAACTATTGAACTTCGCCAGCGCGGAGCGGTCCTGTCTCTTTGATGAAGAGCCTAGCTCGCTCTCCATCAAGTCCACGATCGCATCAACGTCTCCATCGAGCTGCTCCATTTGCGCTGCAGCCAGATGAAGCCGACTTTTCGCTATGAGCGAAAATGACCTTTCACAATGTACATGTTGCTTGAATGTTGCGCTAACAAATATAGGGATAGGGGAGCTTATCTTCGGCGCCGAAGATATTCAAATACCCTACTGTAACATGGGTGGCTGATAGAGATAGAGATAACGTATGCGAAGCCAATGAATGGAGTATTAGAAGGAGAAAGATTCGTATTACTTCATCGACTTCCCGCTCCCCGTTTGTTCCGTACTGTAGGATAAACAAACTTGGTGATCATGCATGGAGTCCATGAAGTAATCGCGAGCGCGTGAGGTAAACGTGACGCGGTCAGCGAGCCAATGAGATGGTCAGGTTAGCCGACATGTCAAAACCAATTTCCATTCGGCGTTGTCGCCTTTGGCTCCAAGTGCTAGGGTTATCCAACATGTTCCTTGACGATATGAGGCTCGATTGTAGTTGAATGGGACTTTGTGCCGCAAACTAGGTGAATTGAGGATAGACCGACAACGGAGCATGTGTGTAGTCCTGTCGCAAGGAACGGCTCGAAACAATATCCGAATCATTTGGCGCGCTGGGAGCGATGCATAATTATGTATGGTAAGATGGTAAACAATGTGAGTACGGTGCAGTTCGTGGCGACGTGAGAGTGGATAGCGGGTCATCAGTCGGCTCGGTTGGCGGCTCTGTGTCTATAACGAGTGGTGGTGACTTGTTGACGAGCGATTCTACCGTGATTTCCGCGCATGACGTTGCGAGTAGCAGTAGTAGAAGCAGTGGAAAAGAGACTATGACTAGCGGTGATTTGGTGTGTCGAGCGAGTCTGAGTGCATTGGAAATAGGTCATTGATGTCGTCTATTGTTGGCAAGATCGAGGTCGCGGGCGGATCTTCCGTGAGCAGCAGCGGCACGTCCATCTCGCTGTCGAGGGATGCTTCTTCAAGTGACACGGGCGGCAGCGTGGGCATCCTGGGCGGTGCTAGCGAGTCGACGAGAAGCAGCGCAATGAGAGTGTGTTCGAGCGCAGTGACAGGGGCGATGGAGAGTGGAGTCGTGCAATCTCGTTGAGTGCATCCACGACTGCATCTGGCGGTGTGGTGAGCGTGTCTGGCGGCTCTGGTGGCCTACCTGGGGAAACGTGATTTTCTCTGGAGGCGCGAGCTCTGCGTCTGGCGGTGTCTGGCGGCGCTGTATAGGCCGGCGGTGACGTGAGTGTGTCGGGCGGTAGAAACTCTTCGACTGCTGGCGCCACTATGCGCGTGTCGATTGGCGCGAGTTCGACGACGAGCGCTGGTGTGTTCGTGTCAAGCGCGACTGGCGCGAACTCCGGGGTGGTGACGCCGTCGAGTGGGTTAGTGAGCAGCGTCTCTGCCGGAGATATTGTCGTGTCGGTGGGATCGTCCATTGCGGACAGTGGTCGCGTGGCTGTGTCTGGCGACTCAAGCTCGACGGGAGCTGCCGCATTAGTCTTGATCACTGGCGGTGCGAGTTCTTCTAGCACAACGTCAACGTGGTCAGTAATCAGTGGCGTGCTACGAGCAGGTCATTCTATTGCTAGGTGCCTGAGGTCTGTATTACCTCAACGTCAGAAGATAGCTTTCAGTAGTTTGGGGAAGCACGATGATGGCAATCGGAGCTAGTAGAACGGGTAGTTGTGAGTCGTCATCTGTGGCAGTGTTTTTCGAAAGTGGTAGGGATGGTGACTAGATGCGCCGACAGTAGCAGCAGTGGAGTATCCGGTTGCGTGTGAATCTTGAGCAGCATCACAACATCAAGCTGCACCAGCGTTATCACGAGTGCTGGCTTTGCGTGCAGCGGCGGAGGCGTCGTGTTTGTGGCAATTGGAAGTAGCTACAGATCGATGGGATGTTTGGTATCTACCGTCTGTATGCCCTCATTCGATCGGACGAGGCTCTATTGCGATTGATTCCGCTGAGTGATCTAACAATCATCGAGCCCTGTAAGCGAGGGCATTTGCAGCGATTCATGCCGTCTCAGAGCGTTGTCGAAGAAATGGAATCCTAAGTACGTCGATGTCAGACATAGCATCGAAGTATGTGGGAATCCAAGCAAACGATATAATCAGTGTCGGACGTTTTTATTCGATGAGAGATTTCGTGCCAGAGAAGTACGACCGCACCACGGCTTCAAGCGGCTCTGCATCTGACGGGGCGGCGATCGTGTCTGGCAGCTCTAACAACCTGTTCGGAGGTAGCGTGACATTCTCTGACTGCGAGAACGTTGCGTCTGTCAGTAGTACAGTGACGCCGTCAACCAGCCAATATTCATAACTGCACGCAGCCAAGCCCGCGTGCGTCCGGTACCCCGACTACTCTTTGAGCCCGCAGGGCGAAACACGCAATAACCCTATTACAACCACTATAAAACGCCTGAAGTAACAAGTTGAAGTCAACTTCAATGAAGAATGAATGTCAACTTCAAGTCACACGTTTATCCAACATGTACCGCAAAGCCTGGTCCCCCGCATTCTGGAATCGGTGACTTGCACCCAAGCACGTAGAGCACGAGGTAAGTCGAGTCTTGGGCGGGTGGTGTAATGGGTCAGAGGTCCTGAAGACCAGACCACGCACCTGAGCCAAGGATCGAGGCAGATTCGCGGCTAAGCTGGCACCTGATCGGGTGAGATTGTAGGACATAGAATAGCGAGTCTGACTAGGGTCTCAGAGGGGACCCGAGTACGAAGGTCGGTGCAGGGCGTCGCCGAGTATGGCCAGAACTCACTTCTCAACAAGCGAACCAATACAAAGCAAGTACCTTCAGGAAACGCCAGCTTCCCTCGATACTGTTTTCATTCGAGATCCACTACACTAGCCGAGGCATATTTGCTTCGCCCAACCACTGCTTGCCGCGGAAGACGCCCGACAAGCTCGCGGTCAAGCCCAGAACGCCGGTTGACTGCCACGCCGTGGACTACTGCGCGGCCGAAGACACTCGAATCGCACTCCGGCCGCTGCTACTCGTCGCGCCCACGCTTGTCGCCGTCACGCCAGAGTCAGAGCCTTCTCACTTCGCAGACTCCACCCATTCTGCCACCTCCTACACGTCGATCCCGCGCAGCTCCGCGCTCTCCAACTTGAACGCAGCAACCACGGCGTCAACTTTGAAGCCCTAGACTGTAAGCTTTGCCAACTTTCATTGTCATCCCTGGTCCACAGTGTCCTGGTCCTCACCCCTGAGTATATTAACTGATACGCGGACCACCACACCCTCCATGAACCGCGGCCCATACACGCGCGACGCCGGCTTGAATAGCGCGATAGGTCTCCGAGACGAAGGCGGCACCCCTTCTGCTGCGCGTGTGGTCGCTGGAAAGCGCCCGACACCTGGTTGCGCTGCACGTCGCTGATCTTGTGCTCCGCGCTTGGAGCGCTGCCAGGACGAAGGCAGCGTGCTCCCGCAGTCTTTCTGTCTTGAATGACTACTGCCCAAGTGGAAGCACAGCGCGCAGCGCATCGACCGCCGCGCGATCCCTCATCCGCCCTCAAACTCGTGCACGTTGTGAAGCCACGCGTGGCACCACGCGTGGCTACCTTGACTTGGATACGTCGCGCTTGACCCCCATCGTGGCCGACCATCCCTGCCACATGTTTGCTAGACTCCGATGTCGCCGCGGCGAAGGCCTTGGAAGGGTCTGGAGGCTGGAGGCGTGGCCCCGGGTCGTGAGCCGGGAAGTGCGGCCGCTTGGACTCCATCTCGCAAATCGCCGACTGAGGCGAAAAGCGGTGCGAGTCGAATGGCTCGCCCTGGCCGAGAGAGCAAGTTGAAGTCCTCATGACATCCCTCCATTTGTTTACTTGCGAAATGAATTCAAAGTCAGATGAACTCCATCCTCCTGCCTCTATCGTTCATGCGAGCACCCAGGACTCAACACTTGAAAAACGGCCGCTAGTGGCAGAGCGAAGATGCAATGCAGGCTTGCCAACCTGTAGGTTGGGGTCACGATGCAACCAATGAACACTCGGCAAGCCTTCAACGTGCCCGAGCAATCCAGCAGCGTCTTTGAGTCGCCTAGGTAGTCTTCATGATGCTCGGGTCTTCGCTTGGTGCCATGCACTCCATGCTATTGAGAAACTAGCGTGTCATGCAGAGACTATCGCATTGCAGCTCATGTGCTGATGTCGTAAGATACGACGTTGGGAACTTCATGCCAGTACCTAAGGCAATCAGTGGAGTTTCGACCAATCACATTGCATCGTCAGGATTTTCTTCGCCTGACCAGCGCCTGGCAAGAGGATGCCGCGTTCGCGGCGTGGGATAATTGCCAGCGCTGAGGTGAGAGGTACACGAGCCGATACCTCGCTCTGTATAGGAATGACTTGGCTAGACATGAGCTGCCGCAGAAAGGATGGCGTCAAAATCACTTCGCATCTTACCAAGCTGGTGACGAGACCCCTCTGCGAGCCAAGGGCTGTCACGCCCTCACGGCAAGAGCGCCATGGAAGATATCCTGAAGGCTGCGAGTGATGGCGACCTCGCAGCAGTGGAGAAGGCGCTTCAGGGTGGAGCAGACGTCAACACCAAGGACAAAGCCGGCGAGACTGCGATGATGAGGGCTGCTGAGAGTGGCGAGTTGAATGTGGTGCGGTATCTCGTGGAGAAGAGAGGCGTGGACGTCAACGTCAAGGACAAGAACGAGAACACTGCGCTGATCAAGGCTGCTAGGGGTGGCACTTTGGATGTGGTTCGGTATCTCGTTGAGGAGAGAGGCGCGGACGTCAACGTCAAGAACCAGTTCGGCGACACTGCGTTGATGAGGGCTGCTGCAAGTGGCACTTTGGATGTGGTGCGGTATCTCGTGGAGGAGAGAGGCGCGGACGTCAACGTCAAGGACAAGAACGACAACACTGCGCTGATCAAGGCTGCTAAGGGTGGCACTTTGGATGTGGTGCGGTATCTCGTGGAGGAGAGAGGCGCGGACGTCAACGTCAAGGACAAAGACGGTAACACTGCGATGATCCAGGCTGTTAAGGGTGGCACTTTGGATGTGGTTCGGTATCTCGTTGAGGAGAGAGGCGCGGACGTCAACGTCAAGAACCAGTTCGGCGACACTGCGTTGATGAGGGCTGCTGCAAGTGGCACTTTGGATGTGGTGCGGTATCTCGTGGAGAGAGGCGTGGATGTCAACGTCAAGGACAATCAAGGCAACACTGCGATGATCAAGGCTGCTAGGATTGGCAAGTGGGATGTGGTTCGGTATCTCGTGGAGAGAGGCGCGGACGTCAACGTCAAGGACAAGAACGAGAACACTGCGCTGATCAAGGCTGCTAGGGGTGGCACTTTGGATGTGGTGCGGTATCTCGTGGAGGAGAGAGGCGCGGACGTCAACGTCAAGAACCAGTTCGGCGACACTGCGTTGATGAGGGCTGCTGCAAGTGGCACTTTGGATGTGGTGCGGTATCTCGTGGAGGAGAGAGGCGCGGACGTCAACGTCAAGAACCAGTTCGGCGACACTGCGTTGATGAGGGCTGCTGCAAGTGGCACTTTGGATGTGGTGCGGTATCTCGTGGAGAGAGGCGCGGACGTCAACGTCAAGGACAAGAACGACAACACTGCGCTGATGGATGCTGCTAGGGGTGGCACTTTGGATGTGGTGCGGTATCTCGTTGAGGAGAGAGGCGCGGACGTCAACGTCAAGAACCAGTTCGGCGACACTGCGTTGATGAGGGCTGCTGCAAGTGGCACTTTGGATGTGGTGCGGTATCTCGTGGAGAGAGGCGTGGATGTCAACGTCAAGGACAATCAAGGCAACACTGCGATGATCAAGGCTGCTAGGATTGGCAAGTGGGATGTGGTTCGGTATCTCGTGGAGGAGAGAGGCGTGGACGTCAACGTCAAGGACAAGAACGACAACACTGCGCTGATGTTGGCTTCTCAGTGGGGCGAGTTGGATGTGGTGCGGTATCTCGTGGAGGAGAGAGGCGTGGATGTCAACGTCAAGGACAATCAAGGCAACACTGCGATGATCAAGGCTGCTACGATTGGCGAGTGGGATGTGGTTCGGTATCTCGTGGAGGAGAGAGGCGCGGACGTCAACGTCAAGGACAAGAACGACAACACTGCGTTGATGAGGGCTGCTAGGAGTGGCGAGTTGGATGTGGTGCGGTATCTCGTGGAGGAGAGAGGCGCGGACGTCAACGTCAAGGACAAGAACGACAACACTGCGCTGATCAAGGCTGCTAAGGGTGGCACTTTGGATGTGGTGCGGTATCTCGTGGAGGAGAGAGGCGCGGACGTCAACGTCAAGGACAAAGACGGTAACACTGCGATGATCCAGGCTGTTAAGGGTGGCACTTTGGATGTGGTTCGGTATCTCGTTGAGGAGAGAGGCGCGGACGTCAACGTCAAGAACCAGTTCGGCGACACTGCGTTGATGAGGGCTGCTGCAAGTGGCACTTTGGATGTGGTGCGGTATCTCGTGGAGAGAGGCGTGGATGTCAACGTCAAGGACAATCAAGGCAACACTGCGATGATCAAGGCTGCTAGGATTGGCAAGTGGGATGTGGTTCGGTATCTCGTGGAGAGAGGCGCGGACGTCAACGTCAAGGACAAAGACGGTAACACTGCGATGATCCAGGCTGTTAAGGGTGGCACTTTGGATGTGGTTCGGTATCTCGTTGAGGAGAGAGGCGCGGACGTCAACGTCAAGAACCAGTTCGGCGACACTGCGTTGATGAGGGCTGCTGCAAGTGGCACTTTGGATGTGGTGCGGTATCTCGTGGAGAGAGGCGTGGATGTCAACGTCAAGGATAAAGACGGTAACACTGCGATGATCCAGGCTGCTAGGAGTGGCAAGTGGGATGTGGTTCGGTATCTCGTGGAGGAGAGAGGCGCGGACGTCAACGTCAAGGACAAAGACGGTAACACTGCGATGATCCAGGCTGTTAAGGGTGGCACTTTGGATGTGGTTCGGTATCTCGTTGAGGAGAGAGGCGCGGACGTCAACGTCAAGAACCAGTTCGGCGACACTGCGTTGATGAGGGCTGCTGCAAGTGGCACTTTGGATGTGGTGCGGTATCTCGTGGAGAGAGGCGTGGATGTCAACGTCAAGGACAATCAAGGCAACACTGCGATGATCAAGGCTGCTAGGATTGGCAAGTGGGATGTGGTTCGGTATCTCGTGGAGAGAGGCGCGGACGTCAACGTCAAGGACAAAGACGGTAACACTGCGATGATCCAGGCTGTTAAGGGTGGCACTTTGGATGTGGTTCGGTATCTCGTTGAGGAGAGAGGCGCGGACGTCAACGTCAAGAACCAGTTCGGCGACACTGCGTTGATGAGGGCTGCTGCAAGTGGCACTTTGGATGTGGTGCGGTATCTCGTGGAGAGAGGCGTGGATGTCAACGTCAAGGATAAAGACGGTAACACTGCGATGATCCAGGCTGCTAGGAGTGGCAAGTGGGATGTGGTTCGGTATCTCGTGGAGGAGAGAGGCGTGGACGTCAACGTCAAGGACAAGAACGACAACACTGCGCTGATGTTGGCTTCTCAGTGGGGCGAGTTGGATGTGGTGCGGTATCTCGTGGAGGAGAGAGGCGTGGATGTCAACGTCAAGGACAATCAAGGCAACACTGCGATGATCAAGGCTGCTAGGATTGGCAAGTGGGATGTGGTTCGGTATCTCGTGGAGAGAGGCGCGGACGTCAACGTCAAGGACAAAGACGGTAACACTGCGATGATCCAGGCTGCTAGGAGTGGCGAGTTGGATGTGGTGCGGTATCTCGTGGAGGAGAGAGGCGTGGACTTCAACGTCAAGGACAATCAAGGCAACACTGCGCTGATGAATGCTGCTACAAGTGGCACTTTGGATGTGGTTCGGTATCTTGTGGAGGAGAGAGGCGCGGACGTCAACGTCAAGGACAATCAAGGCAACACTGCGCTGATGAATGCTGCTACAAGTGGCAAGTTGGATGTGGTTCGGTATCTTGTGGAGGAGAGAGGCGCGGACGTCAACGTCAAGGACAATCAAGGCAACACTGCGCTGATCAAGGCTGCTGGGGGTGGCAAGTCGGGTATGGTTTGGTATCTCGTGAAGGAGAGAGGCGCGGACGTCGACATCCAGAATACGAAAAATGAAACAGCGCTACACCTAGCGACCAAGAAGGGACACATTGCCATTCGAGAATTCTTACTCAGGCACATCTCATCCAGCGAAGGCGTGGTGAATGTGCAGTCATCTGTGGAATCACTGAAGTCGTTCTTAAAATCGAGAAGATGGGCGATCTCTCCATTTGATATCGAGCCGGTCGAGTACAACAACATCAAGACCATCGGAGGAGAGTATCGCGCGAAGTGGTTGGACGCTGATGTCGTTCTCAAACTGTTTGTCCCAGGTGTCTCGGTTTCAACATTTGAGGCCGAAGTCACGACATGGCTTCAACTGCGACATCCAAACGTGATCAAGTTGTATGGAGCTTGTGATATTGGTCACTCGTTCTTCGTGCTTGAGCATGCAAGCAATGGGTCGCTGGTGGAGTATCTTGCTGCGTGTAGGAAGAAATGGGAAAGACGGACACCATGGAAGTTCTTGCATGAGGCAGCTTTGGGTCTCGCGTATTTACACGAGCGTGAAATCATCCATGGGAACTTGCGAAGCAGTAATGTATTGGTTGGAAGCGATGGTGTGGCGAAGTTGTCTGATTTTGGTTTGAGCATGCTTTCTCGAGACGGTTCTGAAGAAGTGGTATCAAGCAGAGCGGGATTTGGCTCAGAGCTTTGGCAGGCTCCGGAGCAGATGAAGGGTGGAAGAGCGTCGTTAGCGGGAGATATCTATTCTTTGGGTCTCTGCATTGTGGCGGCGGTAACTGGAGAAATTCCATGGAGAAGAAATGGCATAGATGTTAAATACAATTGGGATCCCGCGACTAATCCCGATTCGTGGCGTGGTCCTGCATATCTCGACGAAAACACCAAACTCCTGACATCCCGAATGTGCGCTCAAGATCCCAAACAACGCGTGACAGCAGCAGCAGTTGTTCGACTTCTCGAGAAACTCGCTGCAAAGGAAGCCAGTGATCTCCGGCCATTGTCTCAAGATGATGATATCAAGAGTAACGTGGACGAGTACAAGCTCGGAGAACTGACTCAACTTTTAGCGACCATTCGGAATCAAATATCGTTGCAGCATTCCCAGTACGAGTTCGTGCTACATGAAATCGAAGAGGTTCATAAGCAACTCGCACAAGAAACCCGGTCATTGAAGCTACTCGAAGCATATCGCTTGCTCCTCGTCGACTTGGACGGTGTTCTCCAGTCAGGATCACTTGTGAACCGCGTGGTCGCGTTGTCCTCGACCAGAGCGGCTGGCAGCAACTTGACTGTATTTAAACGTCGCATTGACGAACTGTGGATGCAACTTGATGCCTCTCGAGTTGTTGACGAGGAACGAGAGCACCACTGGGATATGCAGCGCAAGAATCAGCTCGAGTTGTTCGTGTCGGATGTATCACAGACGGTGGCAGTTCTGAGCGAGTTGGATGACGAAGAGGAGCGGACCACGTTGATGACATTGCTGAAGTTGGAATTGGATACTCATGCGTCGAAGTACACTGAGCGTCAGCTCGAAGTGATAAAGAAGGCGTACGATGATTGTTGTCAAGGCAAGTGGAAGAGCGTTGTGACGACTGTTCCTGCATGGTATCTGCCGTGGCACGAGCTTGTGATCAACAAGTTGGAGCAGCTTGCTTCAGGCGGGTTTGGCGATGTGTATCAAGCAAAATGGCTGGATTCGGAGGTGGTTGTGAAGGAGGTGAGGAAGCTTGAAGCAAGTAAGAGCGACTCTTTCGCATCGACTTGGTCGCAAAGTGTGTCACAGTCTGAGCCAAAGACTGAAGTGAAGGCAACCACTGACAATGCCGAGTTGCAAAAAAAGAGGGAAGAGCGCCGTAAGTTGTTCGAGCAAGAAGTGAACGTCTGGTTTGAACTGAGCCACCCACACGTGATTCGTTTGTTTGGAGCATGCCATGTTGGAACGCCGTTCTTTGCATGTGAGTATGCTAGCGGCGGGTCACTTGACAAATACCTGCGGAAGCATCCTGAAGAGATATGGACGAAGCTCTTTGAAGCAGCACTTGGTGTGCAGTACCTGCATTCACGTGAACCACGTATTATCCATGGAGACCTCAAATGCAATAACATCATAATTGGTAACGACGAGAAGGCCAAAGTGACGGATTTTGGTCTGAGTTCGTTTGAGGAAGGAAGTGGAGCAAAGGTAAGTGGTGCGTGGCAGTGGGTGGCGCCTGAGTGCATCGAGAGTGGTGCCTCGAAGCTATCGGTGGCGTCAGATGTGTATTCTTTGGGTATGTGCATCGTGGAGGCACTTCGAGTGGTGGAGAAGGTCGAGGACGATGATCGTCCACCATATCCATGGTGGAATTTTGATAACGATCTTGTCAAGACCTATGTAGTCAGTCGCCGTGAGTTGCCCTCACGTCCTCGGTTGTGTACGGATGCGCAATGGCAGTTAGTGGAACGAATGTGCGCGCACGACCCAGACGAACGAATCAAAATCAGCACTGTGGTGGACGAGCTTGCGATTCTTGCACGAGGCAATGTGGCTTGCGGTGGTGAAGAGGTTGAGCCGGAACCGTCAAAGGATATCACGGAAACGAAGGGCCTGTCAAAGGTGATCGCTGAAATGAAGGACATGTGCCGCCAATTTTATGAGAGCGCAACATCACGCAATGGGAAGATCCTGTGCCAGATTTACGCGTTGCTGTGGGAGCGACTGACAGATCGGACATCTGATACCGAGTATCTTGGGCCTCTTATCGAACGAGTTCGAAAGCGTACGCTGGAGCTTCAGGAGGAGAAAGGCACCGTGTTCGCATTCACGGAGGCAGCGCTGCGGGGATACTCTTTTCATCGCAATCTGGATAAGGTGGTTGAGGCGCAGAAGTGGGCGGCGGACAAACTAGATTGGAGAGAGAAGTGTTGGGAACTGCTGACAAGTTAGGCAAAATTGTAGACCTTGTATATCGCGATGCAATGATACGACGGTGCCGTGAATGTGGAGTTTTGCAACTAGGTGCAATCCTAGCAAACCCTAACAATGCAATTTTATTGGTCGAAACACCTCCCTAAAATCCCACTTCATCAACTCTGATTGGCTGTAAACAGCTTCCGCGCTCGATTGGCCGAAACCGAGCAGCTCATCTGGCCCAGTCCTTGGTGGTCATCACCTCCACCCAAGCGCTGCACCCGCCGCTCGCCATGGCGTCCGCGCTCGACGACCACGCGCCTGACGACATCCACTGCGCCAGCGAAGTGTTCGACATCGACTTCCACCCGTCGCTCGACATGGTGGCGCTCGGCACCATCTCGGGCGTCGTGCAGGTCTACAAGTACGCGGAGGACGCCAACCACAAGGTGCTCGAGCTGCGCCCGCAGACCGACGCCGTGCGCGCGCTGCTCTTCGCGCCCGACGGACAGAGTGAGCTGCTCGTTTCGACGGTTTTTTCGTGGCTGGTTGAGTGCTGACATGGAGCGCTGACTCGCGACAGCGCTGTACACGGCGGCGGCCGACCGCTCCATCCGCGCGTTCGACACGGTCGGCAACGTCACGTGGGCCGAGCTGCGCGCGCACGAGTACGAGCGACGAGCGGTGGAATTGCAGGCAGCAGAGGCTAACGGACGGCGTCGTGTGCTATAGCCACCCAGTGAACAGGCTGCACGAGCTGTCGGCCGACGTGTTCGCCAGCGGAGACGACCAGGGCTGCGTCAAGGTGCGGCTTGACAGGCGGGGATTTACGTGCTGATCACTACCGCATGAACGCTCACATTGTGCACCTCGAACAGATTTGGGATACGCGGCAGCACCGGTGTCTGGCCGAGTTCAAGGAGCACACGGTGCGCCATTGCTCTTCGTTTACCTGCAATGCGTCTTGTTGCTGACATCGCTACTGCAGGACTTTATCTCGGGTTTTGCAACAAACCCCGCGGGTGACCACCTGCTTGCCACGAGGTAGCTATAGCTCGTCAGCGCTGTATCAACCGACAGAATGCTAATCTTTCGATGCGACGCAATTGCAGCGGTGATGGTCGACTGTCGGTGTACGACCTGCGCAAGAACGTGCTTGCTGGCAAGAGTGACGAGCTGGACGACGAGCTGCTGTCGGTTCAGGTCATCAAGAACGGCAAGAAGATTGTGTGCGGCTCGCAGGACGGCGTGCTCGTCATCTTTAGCTGGGGCACGTGGGGCGACATGTCGGACCGGTTTCCGGGCCACCCCGAGTCGGTCGAGACGCTGCTCAAGGTGGACGAGGACACGATCCTCACGGGCTCGAGCGACGGCATCGTCCGGTACGATTGTATCACGATCAAGTTGTACCTTTGTCCACGGTAGACTGACGAGATATTGCTCCTGCAGTGTCGTGCAGATCCACCCAAACAAGCTGCTGGGACTCATCGGCGACCACGAGGATTTTCCAGTCGAAGTTCTCAAGTTCTCTCACGACAAGAAGATCATTGGCAGCGTCTCGCACACGAACAAGGTGCACTTCTGGGACGTTGGATACCTGTATGATGAGGACGAGGAGGGCGACGAGGACGAGGAGAAGGCACCGGCTCCTGGCGCCGCAAGTGACGAGGACATGGAGGACAGCAGCGACGACGAGGGAGCCGCGGCTGGCGGTCGCCGCGCACTGCCAACCGCCAACGAGACCTTCTTCGCCGACCTATAGATTGACTTCGCGCCATGCGGCTGCTAAGAGTCGTCAACATTGGTGTTTATTTGATTCTCGAAGAGAGTGGCGGCATGCATGATGTAGACACTTCGCGGCGTGGCGCTGGAGCGTGGCACGCACCTCAGTCGTCGTAGGACGGGATCTGGCTGTAGTCGTAGCCCTTCCAGCCCTTCCAGCTGCCGTAGAGCTGACAGGTCGCGTAGCTGCCGGGGATAAACGCTGCGCGCACACACATCACATCCATCCATGAGCCTCAGGCAGCATCAAACGCAGCTCTCCACAGACGCACCGATGAGTCCGAGGATGAGGAACGAGAGCCCGCGGTGCTCGCCGTCCAGCCCGAAGCGCGTGCTGACCCAGATAAGCACCGAGCCGAGCGTGAAGAGGCTCACAGCCGCAATGCCCGTGCGGATGGGGAACTTCTTGCGCCTAAAGTCGTACTCCTGGTCCTCACAGCGTTGCGCACACGTTAGCGAAGCTCCCGAGGCCCACAGAGCTCGTACGAGCGCGCGCACACCGGTCCTGAGAGGCGAGAGGGGCTCGCCCGGCTCACGTCCGCGAACTGCGGGTCCCCGACCTTCTCCTGGCGCCGCAGCTCGCCGCCGCGCACGTCCTTGGCCATCGTAGCGCTGGGTCTCAATTGTTGGATCGCCAAATGAGCTCCTGGAAGTGTCGCTTCGCATCTTTTTTCGGGACGGTTCGGAACAAAATCGCTCTATAATTAGGGACGCGTCCCCAACCCAAGCGGGAAGATCGCGTCGTTTCGCACGCTTTTAGCTCAATTGGACTTTCTCGGCGGAATATGGAGCACCAGCAGCTCACGGCGGCCGGCGACGCGCGCGGAGGCTACGGCAGCATCTCGCCGGTGCGTGCGTTCGACTGGATCCGCAGCTTTATATGTGGACAATTTGGGCCAGGAGGTGGACGGACGGCTGGGCTGACGAGTGCGCGCAGGTCAAGCAGCTCAAGCGGCTCATGTCGCCGCACCAGCGCTCGCCCCGCCACGAGTACCACCCGATCGGCGACTTGGCAGGTATAGATCCTGACTGCTGCCAGCTTTGAAGGGTTGCTGCACCCAACTGACGCTATAGGATGCGAGTAGAGCCCGAGAGCGCGTCGCTCATGACCAACGTGAGGTTCCTGACCGACAGCGGCAAGCGCTTCCATCGCGACCGCATTAGCCGGTACGCGACTCTCGGATTGTGGATATTCAAGGTGCTTGTGGTGACGTGGTGCTGGGTGAGCAGCTACCTGGACCACAGCGCGTTCGGGGCTTTAGTGGACGTCGTCATGGCCGGCGTCTCGATCGTGTTCGCTGCCGCTTACATTACCAACACGTACATTCCGCGCAACGTGGTGGGTAGTGGCAGCTTACCGGCAGTTTTTTTGTGTCAACTAACATGAATGACCAACGCGCTGCAGCTCCCGATCTGGCTCTGGGTGGTCGAGATCGTGTGCGCGGTCTTCTTCTCGATCGACTTTGCGTTCCGCGGACTCTATCTCTCCGACCATCGCGTCGACTTTGTGCTGTCACTACCTGGACTGGCGGCGCTCGGGTCCATCTTACCCGTGCTCCCGACGTCCTTCTTCTTGGAGTATCAGTTGAGTGTTGCTCACTCAATGTCTGCGTGCTGCAAACTTTCTAACATGATCTCCTCCCATGAACAGCACGCTGTGGTACGGCTCCAGCAACTGGCGGTTCGTATACCCCCTTCGGTTCATCAAATGCTACGTGGACTTGAAGGCTGTGCTCTCTCGCTGCCAGCCACGATTGTCGCCCGTCCGGCAACTCGCGCTACTATGCTACCTGCAGCTCATTTTCATCATTGCTGGCGCCGCTGGTGTAATTCAGATTGCTGAAACATCGGACGGGTCACTGAGCTCACCCGAGTACGGCGAATGGACGTTCTTCAACGCCTTTTTCAACTCGGTACTCGTGTTCGTGACCATCCAGACGCCGCCAGCGGACAACACGCTGGCGAAATGCGCTGTTGGCGTCCTTGTGATCCTGCTCATTCTCATCGTGCCGTACCAAGTCATGCGTGTGCTCGATATGGGCTCCAACTTTTCTCCATACGAGCACACAGTCTTCAAACCGACACGTCGTAGTCGGCACGTTGTTCTCTGCGGCGATCTGACACCCTCGCGTATCGATTTGTTCTTCCGAGAAGTCTTTCACGACGACCACGACCAGGCTGATATCACTGTCGTCGTTCTGAGTGAGGAAGAACCTGCTCCGAGTATGCGTGCGTTGCTGATGGACCCATTCTTTGATAAGCGCGTTCGCATCGTACTTGGGTCAATGCTGGACGCAGACGATTCTCGTCGGGCTGCTGTCTCCAGCGCGGACGCTGTATTTGTGCTTGCACGTCGGCTGCCTTCAGAAGAAGATCATGCTAAAAGCGACCACCGCACATTGTTGCGAGTGCTAGCTGCCCACCGAACAATGCCTCTTGGGGTAGAAGTCGACAAAGTACCATCGCTTTGCTCGGTCACAGCCCCTCGTATTTTTGCCCAACTTCATCTGTCACAACACCGGCGACTTCTGCGCGACTTGCGAGGGGTTCGAGAGAACGCACTGTGCTTCTCAGAGGTGATCCATTCACTTTTGGCCCAAAACTGCGTCTGCCCTGGCTTTTCTACCTTCATTTACAGTCTCACTGCCACATCAAGCTACGACGACGAAGATGCTGAAGCAATGGATGACGGAACCGCGACTTGGGAGGCACGCTACCGTCGCGGATCCTCTCATGAAGTATACTCTGTGCAGCTTCCTCCTGCGGAGGTTGTCAAAGGTCGATCATTCGCAGAAGTTGCCTCGCTCGCTTACGCTCATTGCGGCAGCGTGATCGTGTTTGCGGTTGTTCTCCCCTCAGATGCAGACGACAAGCAGAGCGCTCGGATCCTTCTAAATCCCGGCGACTCGTTTGTTTGTCAGGGTGGAGAGACTGTTTTTGTGATTGCTCAAGACCGACGTGGAGCTGACGCTGTCACAAAATTGCAAGCTGGCCACGACATGGCACCAGAGTGGTCTTCTGGATCACATCAGCGGCATTTATCAACTGGCTCGTCGTCATCTTTGCCGCTGGTGTCAGTGTCGGTACTTCCTGCGAGCGATAAGCCCTATGAAGAGACAACTCAAGTTGTGGTGCAACCAACTGTTGTTCGCGATAGTAAACACAACGAAGAGACAACCCAAGTTGTGGTTCAGCCAACCGCAGTTCGTGTTGCGATTCAGCCCCCAAAGCCCGGACGACGTCGCTCCCGCTTTGTCAATTGGCAAATGCGTCTTCAGGGCCAATATCCCGGTTCTCCAGACTCTACCGATAGTAGCCACAGTCACCCTCACCCCGAAACGGACGATGAAGATGACAGTCGCACTCAAAGCAGTCACCTGTCGCCACTTCACGAGCATCAACATCGCCACCACCACCACCGCCACCGAACGGTTGAAAGTGCAACCATTTCGAATGTGCGCGAGATTCGATCTTCCAACTCGCACGCTGCTCCGATCGTCGTGTGTGTGCTGTCGTCAAGCACGTTTCCAAACAATCTCGAATACCTCGTTGGTCCACTGCGAGTCACCACGCTTCGAGTTCATCGACCAATCGTTGTGCTCACTCGAACACTACCGGATGAGGAGGAATTTGCCGGCTTCCGACGTTTCAGAGATGTTTATTTCATCGAGGGTGACCCATTTCAGCGTTCGGCTTTGCGACGCGCTGGGGTGGACCGCGCGTTCCGCATTGTCATCATGGGAGGCGAAGGAGAGGTCGCAGCTGAGGCTGGTGCTGCATCAGAGCTGCTTGAAGATGCGGTGAGTACCTTTATGAGTCTAGATTGGTTGATGTGTGTGACAATGTGTCTAACTTTCATCCCCACATTTGTGCAGTCTTGCATCGCTCTTCACAAAACGATTACATCCTTCGTTGGCCCAACAGGGGCGCCGCGTATCGTCACGGAGCTTGTCAACCGCGTTAACGTGCACTTCATCTCGCAGAACTTGGCTGCGAGTCAGTGGTTCCCGCCGAGCGAATCCGAGGAGTCACTGGCGTTCGCATCTTCGACAATACTCGCTCGCGATTTCTATTTGTCACCTTCCTTCGCTGCAGGTCTCACATACAGCAGCTCTTTGTGCGACAGCTTGCTGATCAACCAATTTTTCAACCCGCGCATCACGAGCATTCTGCGAGCGTTCATCTTTGCGTCGTGGAAGGAGGACGAGCGCAGCGCAGAGGTCGAAGACGACAACGAAGACGAAATTGACGACAACGGCAGCGAAACACGCAGTGTGGGGCAATCGCCGACTACAACTCCAGTTGGGTACCAGCAGCACCAGCTTCAGAGATGCTCGCTCTTTGCCGTGGAAGTGCCGCTGGACTTTATCGGCAAGCCTTTTGCGTTCGTATTCCACTACTTGCTTTCATCCGACGGCATCCTCGTGCTCGGCTTGTATCGCTGCCGTCCGGACCCTCTGCTGTCGGGCTTTGCCGCCGTGCCAGGCCCTGCTCCACGAGCGCGAATTCAAGTCGACGAGAGTGAGCGCAGCGTTCCGTTCGGATATGTATCAGTGAACCCGCGATCAACCGAGCGAGTCACGGGAAACGACCTCTTGTATGTGTTGGCTGACAAGCAGCCCTGCTGGGCATAGGATTGCATGTTGCATTCAATGTCGTGAAATATCCTCGACGAAGAAAGAAATGAGGTTGTCCTAACTTGACAAAGCTCTAGCGCTGTTTTACTGTTTACTGCGGGTTTGCGCTCTCATCATTTTCTCGGCTGTAGGCGTCGTCGCTCTCGTTGACCTCGCTTTCCGTCTCGTTGTCGCTTCCAATGATGTCGTCCGCAGTCTCGGCCTCCACGTCGGCAGTGGGAGTGGCAAAAAGCTGCGCGCGCAGTTTGGCCTCCAGATCCGCGGCAATTTCAGGATTCTCCTCCAGGAAAACCTTAGCCTTGGCCTTGCCCTGGGCAATAGGTTCTGTTTGACGAAACGCAGCGCTCTTAGTGAGATCAGTCAGCGAACATATATCATCGCTACCAAGAGAATCGCACCTTCGCCGTCCGCAAGAGAGTACCATGCACCTGATCGTTTCATCAGCCCATGCTGGACGCCCAAATCCAGCTGCACAAAATCCAAAATGTAAGATTCTGAAACACTATGAGGTAAAATGCCATGGCTTCTCTCACCAGTTCCGAGTAGCGGTCGATGCCTTTGCCGAACATCATGTCGAAACTCGCTGTCTTGAAAGGTGAGGCGAGCTTGTTCTTGGCGACTTTGACAACCGTCTCGTTGCCTACGACGTTGTCGCCTTCCTTGATGGCCGCCTTGCGGCGAATATCGAGTCGTACTGACGCGTAGTAGCGCAGCGCCGTTCCGCCAGATGTGACCTCTGGCGAGCCGAAGATGATGCCGACCTTCTGCCGGATCTGGTTAAGGAAGATGAGCAGGCAGTTGGACTTGGACAACGAGCCTGTGAGCTTGCGCAGTGCCTGACTCATGAGGCGTGCTTGCAGCGCGATTTGCTGGTCGCCCATCTCTCCCTCAAGCTCGGCGCGCGGCACGAGCGCCGCCACGCTGTCGAGCACCACAACGTCCACGGCTCCCGAGCGGATGAGCGTGTCGGCGATCTCGAGTGCCTGCTCACCCGAGTCAGGCTGCGAAACGTAGAGCGCATCAATATCCACGCCTAGTGCGCGCGCGTAGTGCGCGTCAATCGCATGCTCAGCGTCGATGAAGGCGCACACGCCGTTCTACACGGTGGCATCACATCAATCATCTCTCTATCCGCCAGCCACAGCTGAACGTCACCATCACACCTGCTTCTGCGCCTCGGCCACGCAGCTAAGCGCGAGCGTGGTCTTTCCAGAGCTCTCAGGTCCATATATCTCCACCACGCGTCTGCAGCGCACACAACATCAGCTCCACGTCTTCTCCAGCAAAAAAAAAAAAATGTCTAGCTCCTGACCCCTTGGGCAGCCCTCCAACGCCCAGCGCCAGGTCCAGCGACAGCGACCCCGTCGACACAACGTCCACGCGCTCGGCGATCTTGCTGCCACCACACCATCCATCAGCTCCGGCCCCTTCCTCCATCTACAAGCGCTGCCACCCCCACGTCGAGCCCAGCTGCATGACGGAGCCCTTGCCGAAGCTGCTCTCGATCTGCCGGATCGCCATGGCCAGCGCCGCGCTCCTGTCTGCACGCGCTCAGCCCCAGCGCCGCCCCAACCCTAGCGCCATCGCCAACGCACCGCCGCTCGCCGGCACCTTGGCCGCCGTCCGCTTGAGCCGCGCGAGCGCCGGCGCCTTGGCCGCCACCCGCCTGGCCGCCAGCATGTTGTTGTCAAAGTTGCAGTTGGGTACGCTGCAGTAAGTAACCTCCGCGGTTACTCTTGAAGAGAAAGGCGGGTGATGACAGGCAACATGGGCAAGAAGGTGGCGGCGATGGCGCTGGTGATGGCGATGGCGGGAGGCGCCCACGGCCGCTGCGTCATGACGCAGACCTGCGTGAACCCGGATAATGAACCCGACTACGACGCGTGCATCCCCTCGGCGCTCCCGCGGTTTGCGGACCCGCAGCCGGCGCGTAACCCGCGAGGATTTTCGCGACTGCTTTTTCTTCTTCCGGCGCTTAACGAGGTGAATCTTCCCGGCAGATGCGCGGCGAGAACTGGGCCAACGTGACGGGAGGCGGCGCGTGCGCGACGGATGAGGACTGCAGCGGCAAGGGGACGTGCTCGGCCGGCCGATGCGAGTGCCCAGCAGACGGAGTGGTGGCCGGCGCGCACTGCGAGCTCTTCGCCATCCAGTGCCCAGAGTTCGCGGACGCCGCGTGCTGCACGTGGCAGCAGAACCGAGGCATGGCCGAGAACTTCAAGCTGCTAGCCTCCGTCTTTGGCAAGAACGCGGCCGGCGGATGCGACGCGTGCGCGACCAACCTGCTCAACTTGTGGTGCTCGCTCACGTGCTCGCCCAGGCAGGACGAGTTCATGGCGCTCGCCAAGCCCTTCCCCAGCAACAGCTACAAGTACGACCCCATGACCGACACGGACCACGTCAAGGTGCTCGAGCTAAATGTCACGCTCGACAAGGACTTCACGTGCTCCGTGTTTGACTCGTGCAAGAACACGGCCATGGCGTCCATGGCGTCCGCCATGAAGTCCTCCCTCGGCTTCCTCAACTACCAGGTGCAGACCGGCGCCATCGGCCACGGACAGTTTATCAACCTGCACTTTAACGAGTCGAAGCCGGGGAACGGCGAGATGACTGAGAGGGAGCCGCTCTCGCACCATATTTACAAGTGCAGCAACTACTCGGAGGCCACCGAGGTCTTCTCCAAGCTGCCGAAGCAAGCCCAACTGCTGCCCTCCATCGCGTCGCCCTCGGAAGGCATGCAGTGTCCGTGCAGTTCGTGTCGGGAGACGTGCGATGCGGCGGGTGGTCGTGGAGACGGGGGAGATGCGATCCACGTCGTGTCGAACCCGATCTCCGTCTTTGACGGGTTCAACGCCGTGCTCGTGGCGGCTGTGTACGGACTGCTTGGCGTCGTCGCCTTCGGCTGGCACTACTGGAAGCATCGCTAAACGTGAAGTCACAGCGGTCGACGTGCATCCTCAAGTGGTCCGTCGGGACGTCTCATTACGCACTAATAAATGTTCAAAAGTCTGCCTGCTCACATGACGCTGCAGAAGATTGGCAGCGGCACAATGCCAAACCTCTGTCTTCCACTGTTCACCACCAAAAGCAGCTCCAATCAGCCTCCTCTCCACCCACAAAACACTCCCGACATGCCAACGTACGCGATGATCACACGCGGGGGCCCCAGCAGGATCTGGTTCGGCGCGCCACACACCGCGCAGTCGAACGTGGCGCCGTGCGTCACGTTGCGCACAACGTGCGTCGTCCCACACGCGCCGCACTTGTACGGCAGCTCCGTGGGCGTCACTGGCTGCGCCACGATCATCCCCGAAGCAGAAACCGCGTTCTCGCGGTCCAACTGCTGCTGCAGGCGCCTCGCGAGCTCCGCGTCCCTCGACGTGTCTTCCCTCGGCCGCTGGAGCGGTTGGCGCTGCGTTTGCTCCTCCTGCAGCTCCCCAAAGCCGTCAGAGACCCGAGAGGAACCAGCCACATCAAACACTTCAAACGCCAGCGAGCCCACGCACCTCCTGCACGCTGCGGAGCGCCGGGTAGAGCTCTTCGCGCTTCATCTTCGCGTCACTTGCCACTGAGATTCGCTATGTGAGACTCGACACTCGGTTTCGCTATGTGAGACTCGCGCAACGTGCGACGCGGAAAAGAACGAGCAGCTACGCTCAGAAGCCGGGCTCCAGCCAATCAGAAGCCGTCCATTCAACTTCAACATATAGTACGCATGGCGCTACGTCTGCGACTCACTCGCCAGCCTTGACGGCTGTCAGCAGCCCAAAGCACCACAGGAAGCGCACCACGCGCTTCACAGCATCGTCGCTCGGCCCTCCGGCTGCCTGGTGCTCGCGCTCGACCCCGTGCTTGAGCTCGTCCAAAGAGAAGTGGCCCTCTTGTGCGCGCACCCACTCGACCATAGCTGCCTGCGTCGCCGAGCAGCGGAACTTCACGCACAACTTCGCCTTCGACGCTCTGTCGGCCCCGAGAACGCTCATCAGCACGTACTGGTAGTGGTCCGTGCGGCGAGACAGCGCTCGAAGCGCGCACGCCCGCTTCGGCTTCTTCTGCAGCGCGTGTTCCCGCGAGCCGCCCGTCTTGGCGTGAAGTGCACTGACCGCCTCACTCGCCACCGATCCATCGCAAGGAAACTCATCCGAGCGCACGAGTGTCGCGAGGACATTGACATGAAACAGCGAGGACCCGCCCAGACGTAGCCGCTTGCCGACTTCTCCTAACGAGAAATCGGCGCGCAAGTCGACTGTCAGAGTCGTCTCGCCAATCTCGCTTGAGAACATGGTGTCGACGCTCTTACCCAGCACCATGAACTCGGGAACGAGATCATTAGGCTTTAGTCTCGCAATTTTCGTTTGGAGGTCGTCCAAAAGACGACCAACCTTCTGACGCACGGCCTGACCATGGTCGTTGCCGCTGCCCAACACCACAGGCTCGCGCCACTTCTCATCTCGCCGCAGCAACGTTCGAAGACCCGACATGACAAGCTCTTCGTACGTCATCGACCCGACGTGAATCTCGAGCCATACTGCATCATGCTCAGTCTCTGCTTGATACCATGTTCCACCAGGCATGTATACAACCGCGCCAGCATCGACAGTGGTTTCAATCAGACCCTCAGCATCGTCCTCCAGGTCGTCAAAGACGTGCTCAAATGGCGGGACCAACGCTGGTCGACTCGCATCACGGTTTAGCGCAAGAGAGTTTTCCTTGATGGCTAGAGCATTCTCGATGAGTGATCGTGGGCTTGAATGAAGACACGCGAGGGGGTGATGGAGGCCACTGGGCTTTGTCTTCCACAGTGCTGCCCCTCGAAGAATGAAGATAAAGCTCTCGCTTCGATGGAACGACCATCCCAGTGCAGTACCGGGCCGGCTAAAGACAAGCTTTCCTGGGTGGTCCTCGCTGGCACCAAAATGACGCCCAATACCAAGATCCGTCGAAAGCGCAGATAACATCAATGACACCGCACTAGCAGGTGCTTCCACAGTAATGGAGAACCCTAGCGAGTACACTTCCAGAGCTCGTGTGGAGGAATCGAGTTTGACTTCCGAGGCAAATCGTGCGCTTGGTCCTTGCACCAGCAACGATGCATTCAGGTCATTTTCATGTTCGAGCAGTTTGGAAACGTTCAGGCTGAACAACTGCTCGTTGATGAGCGCGCGAAAACGGTCGACTGCCGCAAGCCTCACTATGGGTGCTCGGCGGTATTGAGCCTTTATCTCCTCAGCGTTCTCTGCCGACCCAAAAAGCCACACAACCAAACTCACTTGGTCTGGCTCAAGCGCAGCTGCCACGTCTTTCTTGATGCTCGCTCCACCACCAGTCGACGATGTCAAATCAACCACTGCACTTCCGAGAGTCTCCAATGCCTTTGCTTCGGTGGCCGCAGACGCATTCTCATCAACAATTTCCATTTTTGTCGAAAGCTCTTTTTCCTTGCCCAGCCGCTGCTGGTACACCTCGCATGTCTCCAAGTGGTGTACGGTTGCCGATCGACGCTTGATCGCACGACCACAATGCTTGCACTGCCACAATTGCACATTCCCTGACCCCACAGTCTCGTCTGTCTCCTCGATAATGTTAAATTGACGCTCTGCGATGTCAAAAGCTGCCTTCTTCGTTGCCTTCCTCTTCGGACTTGGAGATGACGCTGGAGAAGACTTTGGGGTGACTCGCTTGATTCTTTTTGAGCGCCGAGGTGTCATCGTTTGCGGACTTCTGTCACTGTGTTGAGCCTTTCGCTTCCCAGATCGTGGTGTTGACCTTTCCTTTGCATTGCTGACCGGCATCAAGGAAACATCAACTTGGTCATGGCTGGCGTTTGTAGAAGCGTTCGTAGTTGTGCTCGCAGAGGGAGGCATCGCCGAATTTTCCGTTGATTTCGCCGTCGAGCCGTCACTGTCTCCCATTGAGGATCCGATCACGATCTCTTCTTCATCGGATGCCGTGGCGTCCTCAACTGAGGAAACACCACCAACGGATGCTGAGCCAAGGTCCAGCTCGTTCACTTCCATGACTCCATGCTTGGGAGGAGTTCTCGGGCTGTCGGAGCCAGTGCCTTCGTCGTCTCCCTCTTCGATCACGGACTCGAGTGTCCTCTGACTGAGACTCATCTCGGATGAATTCCCTTCCGACCCACGCAACGCATCTGTATTGTAGTGAGTACCGGTAACTTGATCTTCGTTGGCGCTTCCATCGTTGCTGACAGTTGACATCGCAGCCAATGGACCCTCTTCTTCCCTGGCACTCCCAGTGTCGACTGGATCATCTTCGACCGGCTCAACTTCTTCTACGGAGCTCAATAGCGATTCTTCTGGAGCTTCTAACTCGTCGCTCGTATTAGGACCCAAACGCATCGTGGTCATGGCAACTGCCCTGACCACGCGAGTCACTGTCAGAACTGAGAGCGTTCCTTCGTCAGTATCACTGTCATCGTCATCCTCTTCAACCGGAGCGTCGTTTCCAACGAACTCGGTGTCGTCAGTAGCGCCTCGACTGGTGACTTGCGTTTCTTCTGCATCGTCATGGTCGTGCGCAGACACTTCTGGCGGGCTCATGAGCACAACTTCTTCCGGTTCGCTGCCCGAAGAGGACCGGGAGCGAGTCATCGGCGGAGACAGACCCATTCCGATCGCTGCCGCTCCTGTCAGTAGTTGCTGGAGGCGCCGGCCGCGCTCCTCCCAAACCTCCAAGGTCTCCCACGTCGTTGCACCGCTTGAGCTCTAGGAGGCGATTCCTCGAGTGAGTTGCTTTTCCTTGGCTCTCAACGAGCCGTTAGCGGCTACTTTCTCCGCTTTCTCCGGATTATTGGGCGACGCGACGAGTGAAAAAGACCCGCGATTTAGCGCAGGCAAATGGCGGCGAATGCTTTATGACTGCTTAGTGCTGACGTCCATGGTTGCTCTGCGAGCGCATGGCACTTGCAAGCGTCGAAAACATGCTTTTCGGAACCTTGGATGCGTCTTGATCGTTCTGTTCGACGTACTTGCTGCTAGTGTTTGCCAGTCTGATGACAGGACGTGTACAGTCAAGCCTCCAAGACGACCGCGGCCACCCGGAAGACCCGCCTTTGCTGCTCAACATTCAACACCTTGCTGCTCAACGCTTTGCTGTCATTGATGTGTCGCTTATACTACGGCGGCAAACCAATGCGCCTTCCATGCATACCCTACAAATCTTGGAGAAAAAAATAACAAATGCCAACGACAACACCAAGGAACTCACTGGCCGCCGCTCTACCCCGACGCGGCGACGAAAGACTACCCGCACTCGACATCATGGATAGGGATCGTTCATGAGTTGCAGCACGGCGCTCAGCTCCTCGCCTGTAAAGTCGGGCGCTGCCGGGTTCATGGGCGGCGGCACCTGGAAGCTGCCGTACTTGGCGTCGTCGCTGCTCGTGGGCGGTGGTCGGAGCACGTGGTGGGGCGCCAGGTGATGCAGCGAGTTGAAGTTGTTTTGCTGCTGTGGGTGAGACTGCTGCTGCTGCTGCTGTGGATGGCCGTAGTCATCCGAGTCAGGACCGACCTCGTCGTCGTCGGTGCGCCACTGCGACGTGTAGTGGTTCGAGTAGGACGTTGACGGCAGCAGGGTGGACCGGGACGCGTACGAGGACGTCGAGGAGCTGTCAGTGAGCGTGAACGAGTCGTAGCCGAGCGTGGAGGACGACGACGGCGTCCGCGACTGGTAGGACGAGGACGGGAAGGCTGCGGACGGTGGCTTGGCCCTGCGCGAAGCGGCCAGCCCCATGTCGTAGGCGCCCCCGCTGGAGCCCGACAGCTCGACGTCGAGCGGCTTTTTGTCCGTTTTGAGCACGGGCAAGCTTGCGAGGCCGCCCATGTCGCTGGGGAAGTAGCTGCCCATGATTTTGCGAGGCTGCTTGGGCTTCTCCGGCGCCGCGTAGCTGCCGCCGCCGTAGAGGAAGCTGCTGGCGGGGTTGTAGGACTGCGGCTGCAGCACGTTCTGCTGGTGGTCGTAGTCCATGCGTCCACCGCTGGGCGTGGTCGTGTCGGCCACTGGGAAGTAGTCGTTGTCCTTGGCGGAGGCTGGGTTGGCACCAGCAGCGGCCGCCGCCGCCTCCGCCCTCCGCGTGGCGTTCTCGAGCTGCGCGCCGACGATGACGTTGTGGTTGAGCTTCTGGTGCTGCGCGAACTCCTTGTAGTTGTCGCAGCTCCAGTTGCAATTGCCGCCGACGCAGCGGAAGAGGTTCTGGCCCTCTGGGAAGTGGATGCGCATGTGGCGCTTGAGCTTGGTGCTCGTGTTGAAGCGCTTGCCGCACGTGGCGAAGATGCACGGGTACGGCCGCTCGCCCGAGTGGATGCGCTTGTGGCGGCTCAGGTTCCCCGACGTGTTGAACCGCTGCGTGCAGCCCTCAAAGTCGCACGCGTACGGCTTGTTGCCCGTGTGGATCCGCAAGTGCCTCCGCAACGCGAACGACCGCGGGAACGTCTTGCCGCAGTGCAGCTCGGTGCACACGAACACGCTCGTCTTGCTCGGCGCCTTCTTCTTCTTTGGCTGCGGCGTCTGCACGGGCAGCACGACGGCCGAGCTGGAAGCCTCGTCGTCCGCCCAGACCACGTCCTGCGGATACTGGAAGCTCGCTGGCCGGGCCGAGAGACCCGCCAGCAGCTCAGGCTCGCGCTTCATCATGGCGAGGGGCGGCGAGAGCGAGGCGAGCGACGAGTTGCAAAGTGAGGAGGAGAGTCTCAGCATGAAGGCCCCTCCTCCCTCTCCCCCCTTGGAAGCGACCAGCTACGTACTTTTGATGTGAGTCTGACTATGATGGACAACTCGTTGATTCGCCTCCGCACACAGTTGGACGCCCTCGCCTTGTATATGTACAGAAAGAACCGTCCGAGACGAATCAAACCACTTCGAAGGCCACGCCGTGCCCGACCCATCTCGGCCGCCTGTGGGTCCCGTTTCGAACCAAGCAAACTGGAGAAATGTACACGCCACGTCATGCACTGCTGGCTGCACCTCCAGCTCAACGGGAAGCATCGAGTGCCGTCAAGGCAGCAGAGAGCTTCACGAAAGGCGCCTAGCTCTCCACTGGGGAGGTGTTGTCTCCACACTCGCCTGACAGCGGAATTCCAGCCGACTAGAGTGTCCTCCCACTGTCGAGGCGAAAAGCAGCTGCGGCTCGCAAAAACCAGGCGCTAGTCACCGGGGATGCGCATCGACTCATCATGGCCCGAGTGTACACCCGAGATGGCTACACTTGAGCTACAGCAGCGGTTGAAGCTGCATGATCTGCGTTCGATGCGAACGAATGGCGCTGCCTCTTGTATTGACATGTGACGAGCTGTCGTGGAGAACACCACACTTTCGATACCTGCAGTT
Organism: Phytopythium helicoides; assembly: GCA_024867545.1. Lineage (NCBI taxonomy): Eukaryota > Oomycota > Peronosporomycetes > Pythiales > Pythiaceae > Phytopythium > Phytopythium helicoides. The sequence goes on along the minus strand of JANFNE010000080.1, from coordinate 32,411 downwards.
CTTTCTGCTTTTGAACATTCCTAGCCGTCGCCTTTTTCGCGAGTTCGGAGAGTAGCAGCTGATATTTGACAGCAGCATCGTCGTCACCGAAAAGGAGGCCAAAGCTCAGCTCGATGTCAGGTCGAAGGCTCTGTGGATTCTTCCGACCCTTGCAGCTTTCACCCATGTCGTGTCATGATGGTTGTCGACTACCGAAGGTCCCACCACGTGCCGGCTCATCTCATCCCGTGCGACAAGCGCAGGAGGGGCAAGCAGCACCGCCGATCCAAAGATGGCCCTCGCCCGTTGGCAACAGTCGTGCGGGAGGGCCAACTCGTTCGCTTTCAGACAGCCATGAACATCGTACAAGCTTCCTTCCAGGCTTCGTTCGACGCGCGTGTCCAGCACCTTGGCGAATCGCAGCTCACCGACCTACGCACGGTGCGCACTCGCGTGTGGTGCTTGAAATAATCGCCTCTAACTCGTTGATACGCGCGCAGCTCTTCCGGTACTTCGACACGGACGGCAATGGCGTGGTCGCTGCTGGCCAGGCGTGCCGCATGTTTTCGCTGGTGTGCTCGTTGCATTTTCCAGCCTTCCTCCCGACGATGACTGATAACTCATTGGCCCTTCTGCGTTGCAGCTCGGGCTGGACGTGAACCGGGCGCAAGTTGAAGAGCTCGGGGAGGTCTACCTCGCCGGTGAGTGGTAGACGTTGACCCAAGATTATCGTTGTCCGCATCCTTCAACTCACCCGTTGATCACAGAGTTCATCAAGATCGTCGACAGCCACACCACTCCACCACCTCAGCATATACCTCAGCCGATGTCTCAGCAGAGCGATAAGCCCTTCGTGGAGACGAGCGAGAGCAAACCAGTCGACAACTCCACGACATCGAACGCTAACGAGACTCAAGACAACAAAGTGGTCCAAGCTGAAGGCGGTGCTGATGACAAACCTACCGTGGACATGAGTCCCGAGGCTGTATTGGAGCGCAGCAAGCATGTGTGGGAGTTAGAGTGGAAGTTGATCGACACTTACGGACGCGGTCACGTTTCGCCTGAGGACATTCGATTGTTTATCGCTAGCTGTGGAGCCGCGCTTCGCCCAAACGATCTCCAGCGATTCTTCGAGTGTTTTGGAGAGCCCGCGTGAGTCATTCTGTCCATGTCATGTTTCTTTGCGCTTGCAGTAACGCACTCACGTCGAATTTGCTGCCATACAGCTCTCCCGACATGGACGATGACGTACTAGTGCTCTCCAAGGCAGGGTTTCTCAAGTTTCGATATGACTACACGGCCAAAGATCTCTTTCAGCAGGATGAGGATGAATCCGACCCATCCGATAGCGAGCACGAGCGAGAGGAGGTCGAGTTTCTTATCGAAAATCCGGAAGAACAGCCAAGTGAGACCGATCCGGATGCTGACGTTGGCCCGAAAATGCATTCTCGTCCAGCAAGTGCCAGAGCGAGTACCAGGGGACGCGAAGACGTGCACGAGCATCAACTCGCGGTGGACCCGAGCATGTTCCACGAGAGTGAGTACGAAAGTGACAATGACGATACTGTCGATCAGGATAATCCGGGGGCTACGGGTTCTGCCATGGGTCTTGACCCGCTAATGCTAGACGATTGAGCCAATATACAACGCAATCAAACAGCTCGAGCTCGTGCTGCTGCAATGTCTAGCTTGTATGGGTAGCTTATTTCTCCTCAGATATAACCAACCAGCGCAATAGTCGCTATTCGAATTCAGAGAGGTTTTCACATGTGAATTTTGTTCTATGATAGGTGTAATGAATGAAACCAAACTATACGTATTGGCTGTCATTTTGCAGTCAAGCGAATACGTTTCAATTGCGCCATGATAAAGTGTTGAGCAGTATGCGGAGGATCGCTTACAGCAAAATGAGGCGAGTACGTTGATTAACTGTGTGCTAAATCTTGACAACCAAGTCATGGGTGCGCCATACGGCGTTCGGAGATGCCAATTCTGTTGATCCTATGGATGCGAGATGAACGATAATGCTGCAGCAGGTTGGGAAGTTTGCTACGGCGCGCTGTGAAAGTAGTAATAGAGGTGATTGTATCAAGCAAAGAAACTCTTGCGTTCACTACTGGGAATTGACGATAAAGAAGGCAGCGAGAGTTACGAAAATCGGGTCCTACATGGTTTGATCGCATCATCTGGTATCCTTGGTCCGTTACGTTCGACAGTTTCAGCACTTCTTTTACTTTTTTTTCAGACTAAACCAGAAGAAATACCAACGTGGCAGCGGCACTCGTGGCTTCGCAGCGTCACTTGTCAACGTGCTTCTCCTCGTACGCACTCGAGGACGACGAAGAGAAGCACAAGTCGGCGCGAGAATCGCCCCCGCAGGTTGGTTCTGTTGCAGTTGGCGTTGGTGGTACTGAAGATTCTGCAGCTAGTGCTGTCGTTGATGGTGCTGGTGATTCTGGCGGGGCTGTCGGAGCTGTCGGAGCTGTCGGGGCTGGTGATGATAATGGTGGTGCTGCTAACGACGATGACGACGAGACGAAGAAGGAAACGAGCGCCGCGTGCACCCGAGAACTCGTGCTGGCACTGGAAGAGAAGGAGAGAGAGCTCGCGGAGCTACGAGCTGCGAACGTTGAGAGCAAGAGGCAAGTGATGGAGCTCCTAGAGAAGCAGAACGAAAACGACACACGCCAACGCGCCTTGCGCAATCGCATCATGGTACGTACCCAGCCGATCAACCAACCAAGCACATGCACTGGTGGACCAAATGCCAAACGCGGCAACTGCGCACGCAACGAGCTCACCAACTAACCGACTCACCAACTCACCACGTTCGTCCCTCTTCTGTCTGGCTCCAGGAGCTCCAAGGGAGTGTGCGAGTGTTCGCAAGGACTAGGTGTCTGTTGCCATCGGACAAGTGCGCTGCAGGAACAGCACCTGCTGTTGCTTGCTGCGCCGATGGACAAGCCGTGAGGATTCAGTGGTCGAGGAGTGGTAGCCAGTCCTCCATCGCAACGCAAGTGTTTGCAGTCGACAGAGCTATCGGCCCATCAGCAGACCAAGCTGCGATGTTCCATGAGGTCGCCGACTTCGTCCAGTCAGCTATCGACGGGTGTCACGTGTGCTTGTTCGCGTATGGACAAACCGAGTCCGGAAAGACACATACGGTACGCCGCGTTGCATGCGCACACGCACAGTTCTTGCTCTCGACGTCCTCACCTCACTGTCTTTGTGTGCTGCTCGCATGAGATACAGATGCAAGGTAGCGGCGCTGGAAACTCTCGTGGGATCGTCCCTCGAGCCATTGAGATGGTGCTCGCTCAAACCACGCATGAGAATCAAAAAGGATGGCGCTACACGGCTCAACTCTCGGCTGTTGAGGTGTATAACGAGAGGTTGGCAGACTTGCTCTCAGCGGACGGAGGCGACCAGCAGCACCACGGGACTCTGGCAGTGGTGACTGACGACAAGAGCAGCAAAACGCATGTCGCGGGACTGAGTCTGCAGGACCTCGCCTCTGTCGACCAAGCGCACCAGCTACTGAAGCGTGCTCGTCGAAAGCGGACAACCGCCAGTACAGCCATGAACGCTATGTCGTCGAGGTCGCACTGCGTATTTACACTCCACATCCGCGGTGTGAACGAGGCGCAGGGCGTAGTCCTCGACGGCAGCCTCAGCCTGGTCGATTTGGCGGGGAGCGAGGCGCTTCCGGCGTCCAGTCCAAGAAACAAGCGACAAGAAGCAGAAACAATCCACATCAACAAAAGCCTCAGCACCCTCAAGAGCGTGCTGATGGCAATTCGCACCAGGGCGAAGCATGTGCGTCGTTTCGTATCTCTTGATCTCGTTGGACGCATTCACTCACTCACATGAGTCTGTCGAACGCTGCCTTTTGTGTCTTGCGACGCAGGTCCCTTTCCGCGAGTCCGTGCTGACATTTCTGCTGCGAGACTGCTTCTCGGATGGAGGGAAGACGGCGATGATCCTCAACCTGTCGCCATCGCCGGCATCTTCACACGAGAGTCTCAACAGTCTCAAGTTTGGCGAGCTCGCGAAGAAGTGCAAGATTGGTCGCAGCAGAAGTCGAATCGCGCAACTGCGAACCACTACGACCGCCTAGTTGTCTCCTGGTCGGCTTGTCACGATGACAGGGTAATAGAGCTAGTTGGTGATATTATTATCCACAGAATGAGAAGGAGCTAGACGCGTGAGTGAGCTCGGATGCTCGGACGCTCGGACACCTGGGAGAGCATTTGGGTGTGCCTGCCTGCCTCGAGCTGCTGTGAAACAAGGTGTGTCTACAACAATTCACACAGTCAGTCGGTCGCGCAGGAGACCAACATTTGTGACCGCACAGCACATGCCGATGCGTCGATGGAAGTGGTGCCACCGCGCACTCACTTCACGTCCAAGTTGCCTTGATCCTTGATGCCGAGGCGGCTCGCAACTCGCAACGCGCAACTCGCAAGTCGCCAGTGCTCCGAGTCAGTGCGGTGTGAGCAGTGCCAATCTGGATACGCCGTCCCACTACTGCTGCACTCGGCTGGCAGTGGCGCTGCGAGCGAAGATGCATGTTGAAGTCGGCTTCAACTTGGGCAGATGGATGGGCCAGCGCGAATGCTCTCAGCCCATTGGAGGAAACAATCGGTTTATGCATCTCTCATTGGCCCATATACAACAAAGAGGGACGTTTGGGCCAATCCGACGCGAGGAAGCTCCGGCGGCTGCAGAGGCGACAGTGGAGTATGCGATCAGACAGACTCAGCCGCATCCGGGGCTAAGCAATGGCACGAAGCTCTGTGACTTCTCTTGCTTGCTTGCTTGAGCATCGTGATGAGAGCCGAAGCTGCAGGCGAATGGATCGAAAAATCGTTTCAAGCACTGCGAGTCGACTAAAGAATGGATGTGCCCACCACGTACTCAGTGATACCACTGTTGTAGCGTGAAGCAAGGGTTGGATGATCCGCTTCGCCTTTTCCTTCGCAAACCGAAGCAAACCAGAAGCAGGAAGTGTCAGGCAGCAGCAGCATTTGGATCAAATAACGCCATGTGTTTAGATTAACTTAGCCACTGTAATGCTCGAATTACTTGAAACTCTGAATCGTTTGCACTGTGTGGTGGCATTCCGCCGCCTGTGCTGCCACGTTTAAAGTTTACAAAGTCGGAAGCAGATATATAGATAATCTAGTAGGATCGTTATTCATATTGCTAGTAGCGTTGATAACCACAAAGATTTCGTGGATTGTGGCGGAATTGACAGAGGAATGGTTCTATTTGACTTGTCTATCGTATCGATATCTTCATGTGCTCAAAGTATTTCTCGTTGAAACTCATCGCTGCGATTGCTCTCATATCCGATTGCTTTATCTTCACCGCTTCGCTGAGACGATCTAACACTACAAGGAACACAGCACCGGCAACTTAGGGTGCAGATACAGAATCTTTCTAGAACCGCAATTCCGGTTCCTAGCTGTCATGCGGTCGGCCTCGCAATTCTTGGTGTGCACTACTCTACTCATACAATAGAGCTCAAATGTCCCTCGACTAGTAAGAGAAATCGTGGTGGGAATGATCAATGTCGGATGTGCTGGCCATTGAGCACTTTGTGGACTTTGCTGTAGGAGCTTGAACCGCATGCATACAACACCCTGATATCATGTTAGCATTCTTGCCTAGAAGTGACAACGGATAGGAGACAGAACCATGACTTCACACTCTTTTAAAACATCACAACCACTGCTCTGGTCGAACACTAATGAAGCAGGAACTGTGAGTTAGATACAGTACGAGTTGTCCTAGCGATGGAGCAAACTTCTCCGGGCTTTTAGTGATAATGGCATGGTTTGTAGACAAACGATTCTCCAAGATTACCAGTTGCTCCACTCGGGAAACTTCACTGCGCATGGCATCGCCTCCAGCGTTCTCACAGCAAGACGTCATTGCACTTTATCACACATGCACGATTTTTGTAAACTGCTGTTGATGAGTAGCAATCGGTAAGTTTTATGAAAGGACACGTGTCAGGTGGGACCAATGCCCAGGCGATCTGTCGACGGCGTGTGATCGAGTACAGTAAGCGAGGGTCGAGTGAGTACACAATGAACAGTTCATAGTACGCAAGCGCCGACTGGTTTATAGCAAAACTTGGGTCTAATATCGTCAGAAAAAATATTTGAAAGTAACATTTGTTGATTCTTCCTGCTCTCTTTGTGATAGGGTCAATGCACATGAGTTCATAGACACTGGCACCTCCACAACAGCACGTCTACACCGAACTGCGTTGACCAACGCAAGTCTTTAAAAGTGCTCAGCAGTGTAGAAGACTTGAGATTTCATCCAGGAAGAGGATTTGATGGCTTAGTTGTCGACATGCCTTATAGCTCTTGTTGTTGCTCAGTACCAACATTTGACATGTACTGGTATGTTTGAGTGGCTGATTAGCAGCTGCTTGTCAGTTGCAGGGTACAGCACTGCACTGTCCGCCATACTTGAGACCAGCACCTCCAAGAAGAGAGATGGCTATGGACAATTGCAGACGGAATGTGCGTGCTTGATAGCTCGTCAGTCCTCCGCAGACCAGGTTTCTCCCAAACTCGCCAATCTGAACTCGATTGGAGCGGAGCCGATCAATGCTCACAAACCTGAAGGAAACGGGAAACTGTCCAGAGATGATCATGTAGCCGGTACAGTACTTGCAACTCTCATCCTATCCTCCCTCCACCACAAGGTCAAGTCAAGCCAGCTGGACAGACATACGTGGGCGTCAGCCTGACGGTCAGGAGCATTGGATTGTACTGATACAACACAGCTCATCAGATGATGTGCGCGCTCGCATGTCCAGCCGCCACATTAGAAACTGCGTCCGCAGCCACACGCAATGGAGATCAATGACCTCGTGCCTTTGGACGAGACCTTCACCGACACCGCCGAGCTTCTTGATCTAGTGGGATCTCTGGTGAACGGGGACCCCGAGTTGACTTTCAAGCAAGAAGGAGGAGCCCTCAACTTCCCCCTACCCGGCGAGAATGATGTATCACCACACCCTATTCTCCTAACAAGCGAAGTGAAGCGCGAGCAGACTCGTGAGAGAGCTCGAGAGAGGGAGCGACGCAAGTACTACCGCAGAAAGGTGCTGTCCTATTATTTTGTGAGTGACGCAGGGGAGTGTATTCACAGACTATTGGTGGGTGCGCGGCTTGCGTTGCGCACAGGAAAAGCAAGGTGAGCTGCAGCGCCAAGTGGCAGAACTCGAGCGGCAATTCGAACAGCTATCTTCGCGTCACGCTATCGTTCACCAGAGTGCAACAACGACTCCCGACCGAAAGCACGACCTGAAGTCGCAACTTCTCGAGCTGAAGCGAACCAAGGCGCAACTGCTGGCTGAGAACACGATGTTGAGGCAGCAATTTCGAAAAGCCTCACAGCGAAGTACACTGATTTCTGACATGCTCAAGGCTGAGCAAAAACTCTACCACATTCATGAATCGCACTTCCGACTACTCAAGCCGCTGTCGCGTCAAGAACACCAGGTGATGCACCTCAACGCGATTCGTCGTATGAGTGAGTTCGAGGAAGTTATGTCGAAAGCTCGCAATGTGGGAACTGTGGTTGGATGGCGCGGAAGTCGCTTTGTCGATAGGGGATTGTTCAAGTTCTCTCTTGAGAAAAAGACTGCAGCTCTGAATGCGAAAGTTGTGTGGACTCGCTTGTGGGAGCTCATGACTGACCCGGTGCGATTTCGGCGCACACACCCCGCCGATATGGAAATGCAAAGTCGGCTGGTGCAAAAGGTTGACGATGACAACTATATCTTCTTGCAAGAGACGCGGTCCATGGACCCTGCCGACAACGGCGCGCTAGTCAAGTCTGCAGTTCTAATGTCACGAGTTTGCCTCGGATCGATATACCGTGTCTACCTCCATAATCTCGATCGTCACCAAATTGAGATGACAGACAAGGTGACAGGTGATCGCGTTGAGCTGACTCGCGAGATGTGGATGACAAGTGACCAGCTGGTGTGGATCGAGTACGAGGACATCGGCAACGGCGCACACCGAGGCAAATTCTGCGGCATCATTCCGACGATCGGCTCCCACGTGTACTTTTGGATGGCCGAGATCGTGAAGCTTACGCTCCGAGCGCAGATAGAAATATTCGGCCCTCGCTTCTCGCTGCCATCAGAATAAATATCTGCGTCATGCTCTTACCGATGTGCTCTGATCCACGAGTCCCTACCCATCAATTAAGCTTTGCAAAGAGAGTTCACATTCCGTCTCGACTGACTCGTTACGCAGTTGAATAACCGCTACGAGTATGAAGCTACGAACACAGCATCGCCTTACTAAGCAGCATCGATTTACAGTTGCGCTGAGTCAGGCTACAGCTATTGACCACAAGTTGTATGAATGAGACAAATTGGATGACTGGCTCGTCCTTTGGACGAAGAAGAAGGCCGGGGTACCCGGCAGGATGTGGAAGTGATTAGCGCCAGCGCAACCACGTCGACGGGTCCGAGCAGGGCTACGGTGATCGGCAGTGACACGTCCGCAAGCTCATCTTCGGGCGATGTGACGGTGATGTCGGGCGATTCTGCGAGCACAAGCAGTAGCAGCGGCTCGGTCCGTGTGTCGTCTGGCACGTCGGCGTCTACGGCCGGTTCCGTATCTGTGTCTGGCGGCGCGAGCAGTCAGTCAACTGGAGGTTCCGTGTCGTTGTTGAGCGGATCGGGTGTTTCCGGCAGCGGCTACGTGTCCGTGTCTAGCGCCGTGTTATCTGGAAGCAGCGTGTCGGGTGCAATTCGAGTGCAGTCTGGCTCGACTGTGGATGGCGCGTCGGGCGAAGTGTTGGTCAGCCAGTTGTTCAAGCACACGTCTGTAGGTGGCGCTGTGCGCGTAGTCTGCGGCTCTAGCACGGCGGCATCCGGCGGCTCTGTGTTGGCGAGCGGAGGCGACTCTGCGAGAGGGCCGTCCGGCAATGTGTCCGTGAGCGGCGGTGTGTCGTCGTCGAGCAGCTTTGGTGGCTCTGTGCGTGTGTACGCCGTACACTGTACGGCGGTTCTTCGTCGAGCGGCGCTGGTGGTGACGTGAGCGTGTCAAGCGGCAACTCAAGCAGCGGTTTGTCTGTTTCGGTGCTCGTGTCAAGCGGCTCTGAAGGCGGTATTCGTATCATCCAGGGAAGCAGCGTCGGCGACAGCGTCGGCAGCAGCGTCGGCAGCGACGTATAGTTGCAGGACGGATCGGTGGACAGCGCGAGTTTGGCGCTGTCTGTGAAGATCCTCGGCGCCAGCAACGCGCAGGGCGTGGGCGGCAATGTGACAGTGGATGGTGGGTCGTCGTTCGGCTCTGTTGGCGGGTCTGTGTATTTGACGAGCGGCGATAGCTTGTCGATGAGCGGCTCGGTGTTGATCTCGACACACGGCGCTGCGAGCAGCAGCAGCAGTCGCAGCAGTTGCAACGTGACCGTGACGAACGGTGACTCTGGCGTGTCGAGCGGGTCCGTGCAAATTGGCAGCGGATCGTCGACGTCGTTTGTCGCCGGCAAGATCGAGGTCGCGGGTGGATCTTCCGTGAGCGGCAGCGTGAGCATCTTGAGCGGTGCAAGCAAGTTGACGAGAAACGACGCGATGAGCATGGGTTAATGCGCTGTGATGTGGACGTGGGGAGCAGCGTCATGCGTGTTTCAAGCGGTTCTGCATCTGGCGGTGAGTCCAGGTAGGTGTCGATCTCGTCAGGTACGTCCACGACTGCTTCTTGCGGTGTGGTGAGCGTGTCTGGCGGCTCTGGCGGCCTGTCTGGAAGAAACGTGATTTTCTCTCTGTGGCGCGAGCTCAGCGTCAGTCGGCACTGGTGGGTCTTTGTCGGTGTCTGGCGGCGACGTGAGTGTGTCGGGCGGTACAAGCTCTTTGACTGCCGGTGCCTCGGTGCGCGTGCCGAGTGGTGCGAGCTCGACGACGAGCGGCGGTGTGTTCGTGTCAAGTGCGACTGGCGCGAGCTCCGAGGTCGTGAAGCTATCGAGTGGGTCAGCGAGCAGCGTTTCTGCTGGCGACATTGTGGTGTCGGTGGGATCATCCATTGCGGACGGTGGTCGCGTTGCTGTGTGTGGCGGCCTGAGCTCGATGGAATCTGCCGGAGAACTCTTGATCGCTGGGGGCGGAGCTCAACGAGCACGACGTCGACGAACTCAATGATCAGTGGTGTGCTACTCGTAGGTCATTCTTGGGTACCATGAGGTCAATGTGTTCTCAGTGTCGGGCGGCAGCTTGGAGGAAGCATGACAGCGTTGATTGAAGTTAGCAGAGCGAGAACCTGTGAGTTGTTATCTGTGGCGGCGTGTTGCGAAAGTGGCAGGAGTGGCGACGGGATGCCTACACAGCAAAAGCAGTGGAGCATCCGAGAACGAGTGCATCCTGAGCAGCATCAAAATAATCATTAGTGCTACCATTGAAAGCAGCAGTGGAGGTGGTGTGTGTGGCAGTCGAAAGTAGCAACAGACCGATAGACCGTCTATCTGCCCTCTCTCCATCCGATATGGTGTGTATCGCGATTGATCGTTGACAGGTCTGGCACTTGCCGTACCCTTCACGTGAAAGTATTTGCATCGATTCAAGTCGACGCAGAGCGCTGTCGAAGTAACGCAGCACCTCTTCGTGATTGTTATGTCCGCAAAAGTGGAAATCCAAGCAAATGGCTTGCTCAGTAATGAGAACTTTTGAACGATGAGAGATCTCGCGTCAGAGAAGCACGACGCGCGCCACTGTTGCATCAAGTTGATGTGCTCGTGCCCAAGTAAGCTACCATTCAGAGTTTCGTACTCTACGACACCCAGCATCAGCAAACCGACCGTTCCTCCGCATCCAGTAGCCCAGTACGGCTTCTTTTTTGCGTGTGAACGTGGCTACACGTTCAAGCCACTGCAACACTGGCATCAACTCAAAGTTTTATCAATCTTTGACAGATAATTTGCTTATGAGGTACTAAACGTTTGTTGTTGAGCTAGTTTTGAACGATATTTTTAATATTTTAACTACTACTATTTATTTAAACAGGTTTTGATGTGTCTATCAGGAAGTACCGTAACCGAAGGTTATTTAGTTTCACGTCTTTTTTTCCACCTTTTCCGGTTGAGTGTGAGCTAGCGTCGATTGTTGTGATGAGAAGGGTGAATGTAGAAATGGAGGTTTTTGTGGCCATCTACCACAGCGCCAATGCCGGGTACCCCGGCCATAATGCAGCAAGCTGCAACTGAGTAGAGGAGCCAATTCGCTATTCATCAAAGCTGAAGCCACGTAGTCGCAATACGCCAAATTCAAACCCGTCATACATCAAGCGCCTACGAAATAGGGTTGTACGGTCGGCGACGCGCGTAAAAGAAAACGCTTACGGCAGCCAGAACAGACGCGGCGACGGCAGCGGCGATCAGTGTGATCGTGCTCTTGCTAATCGGCTTGCTCTCACTCTTCTCCTTTTCTGGCTGGTGCTTGCAGCCGTGACCGCCCTTCTCGATCTCTCCGTCTTCTTTATCGTGCTTTTCTTTTTTGCCATCGTTTTGACCCTCATTCTTGCTGCCAGCTCCACTTTCCCGTTCATGACGACTGCCGTGACTCTTTTCAGTCGGAGCTTCATTGTCTGCTTGAATATGGACGCTGAACTCATCACCAATGGGAACGCGAAATCGATTCAGCACCAACGTCGAAGACTGGGCAAAGTAGTCAACCCTCAATGTTCGAGAAAACGAGCCGCTGGTCATCAACAGATTGGCTGAGATTGAGGAGTTTGCGTAAAAGTCGCCTCGCACTCCGTAAATTTTGACTGCTGCAAGCTCTGCACGCATCTCAGGGCCATCATATCCGCGGAAGGAAAGCTTGCTTGTGAAAACCAGCGAGTTGCTTGCATTGTGAACCAGCGAGAAGCGAATGAGCGAGTACAGCTCATTCTCCACCGGGTCCAATGTGACGCCATCATCAATGTACACCTCACCAACCGCCCCTGCCTCCTTGTTGTCAACCCGCACACCAAATCCAGGGCTCTCCAGTGCAGCAACCAATACGTAGTCTTCGTGTCGAGCCATCGCTGTTGTTGTTTGCGGCTGCTGCGTAGGAACAATAAAGCCCCCGCGGATGTGTAACTGAAGTTTCGCGAGTGGTGTGAACAGTTGGGCACAGCGCACATGGTCCGTCGTCGGGTCAAAGAGGAGGCGTCCATCCTCTGCGTCAAACCATGTAGCGTTTGGGAAATACACAGATGCTGAAATTGCCTTCTCTTGAACCACCGGTGTCACCATCAGCGAGCGTCCCAGCAAGTACTGAAACTCTGCGCGACGAGCAAACACATCAGACGGAAACTCAAAGCCAACTGGTTGGACAACGGGATAGCCTTTCACGTTTGCCTGGTAAAAGAGCGTGTACATATGGGGCAGGTACTTGTATCGCTGCAAGAGTGTCGCGCGAACAATGTTGATAGTTGGTTCGTCAAAATCGACCGGAGTCGTGAATGACGCAGCCTCATTTGTGTGGTAGCGCAGAAGCGGAAAGAATGAAGCAGCCTGGAGCCAGCGAAGATACAGTTCCGGAGTCATACTGCCTTGGAGCCCGCCAACATTCGGTCCCACAAACGGAATTCCGAACAAATTCATTCGCAGCGTGTTCGCAATCGATAATCGAAGATGTTCCCATGTCGCGTCCAAGGTTTCAAGAGAGTGGCCAGCAAACGCTCCACTACCAGGAAACGTCGAGCGGCTCACAAGCAGCGATCGCTGTCCTATCACTTTGTCAAGCGCTTTTCGGGTTGTCCGGGCTTGGGCAAGCCCGTAAATCGAATGCACATTGTAGTGCATAGAGTTATAGTGACTGACAGATGACGGAAGTGTCCGAGCGTTCAGATTACCGTCCAGCACGCCGCCATCGCTAGTGGTTTGGCCGGGCACGAACGGCTGGCGGAAAGGATCAAAAGGGTAGCTAACGTCAGGTGAACGAATGAATCCTGGCGCTGGTTGTACTGGTGATGGAGTCACAAGCACACTTGGCTCGATCTCATCGTCAAGGCGCAAGCCTTCATAAACAGATTCTGTAGGAGTACACAAATCGTCCTCCCCTGCCAGAACGCGATCACACGAACTACTGGGCTCGTTGCGTTCCAGCCAAACACCGTCAAACTGGATGAGATTGTCGTGGAACATTTCGAGCTGATTGCGCCAAAACACCGATGCGTTCGGGTGGAAAAAATCTACGAACACCGACCAGTGTCCACCTACAAACTTTTCAGCATACTTCTCACCGTACATGCCTTTGATGAAGACTTCAAGGGAGTCCCCTTCATCGAACGCTTGGAGAGATCGTTCGTCTTCTTGGTTCGCAGCGTGTTGTCGATTGACCACGGTTGGGGTTTGAAGCGCGACAAGATATTGCCCATTGAAGTGCATGTCATCCACCAATGCTTTGAGATTTCGTGCAGGGAACCGTTCTTCGTCCAGAGTCAGAGGCAAACTATTGTTCATGTACTCAGCGCCGAGCCAGTAGGCGTCCATCGGCACTCCCGCATGCCGGATCTGCTCCACAGTTGCCGCAGAATCAGCGACAGTCCGGTCACGAGTTGAGCCGACATGAAACCCAAGGGCCCAGTATGGCGGAATCGCTGGACGTCCAACAACCCGCGAATACTCGCCAACGAAGTCATCTGGCGTCGGCCCAGCAAAGACGACGAAATCCACAATACCACCAGTTAGCCGGAATGTGACGGCGTCGCGACGGACAAGTGCCTCCATTGCATTCGATGAGCGCACGAGCAGGCCGTGAGCTTGACCGGACTCAGCGATCTGGAGGTACATGGGATGCACACTTGCGCTTGTCAGCGTGCTTGTGGTGTTACTGGTTTTGGAAAACAGCGGAAACGTAGCGGCGGAGTCGTTGTCTATACGAAGCTGCAATGGCCCCAGTCCTTCACCAAGACCGTAGAGTACCGGTCCACCGTCATCTCCGCTTGAGGAAGCTAGCTGGGTCGAAAACTCGATGAACTGGTTCTCAAACACGAGTCCGTTGAACGCTTGGCCGCTCTCGACCGGCGGAGTCGAGTTGAACAGCACTTCACCCGAATCCCGACGGGCGACAGCGATCCCAAATGGACTGTGTGTGAAGAAAACGTCGTACTGGTGCTTACTACGTTCGACTCGCTCGTCTTCGGCAGTCTTGACCAAGTCTGGAACTTCGTACCGCTGGAACGCAGGGTCCGAGATGCGGACACGCACGCGCGTGGGCGACTCGCGCACCACATGCAACAGCAGGGCGGCCAGGTCATTGGCGAATGGTCCTCGCTCGAATCTTCGCAGTACAAGCGTGCCCCTCCATCCATCTTCCGTCTCGTCGAGCGTCACGAGCTCATAGCCCTCGAAGAACGGCTGGAAGCAGCTCTTGGTGTCTTCGTCAAAGCAACAGCCGGCCGAGTGACAACCATCCGCGTCCTCCAGTAGCTCCACAGCCGCAAACTGCGGGTTTCGGCAGGCCATGCGCGCAGCCGGCGGTACCAGCGTGCAACTGTACGAGCTCGGCGCTCGCGCATCGTCAAAGGCACAGGGCACGCCGCCGTTGTCCAGCGGCTTCCAGCAGCAGCCTTGGGCTGCACAAAGCTCCTCCGAGGCATTGGGGAAGTGTGCGACCGACGGGTAGCAGTTCGTACGTTTCTGTGGCTCGCTTGAGCAGCGTGGAGCCTGCGACTGCAGCGCGTTGGCGGCACCAGACGCGAGCAAAAGCAGCGCGAGCAGCGGCAACTTCATCGGCCTCTTGCGCGGACTTCAGGCGTGCTCTGGAGCTCGAACCAGCGCGAGGCGCAAGGCAAATCGAGAAATGAGCTGCTAATGCACGCGAAAGCACGGAAGAGAGGCTCTCGAGCCACCTGCGCCACGCACGCCCGGTCGCGCATGTTGCTGCCAACTGCCGCATCGTCACTATGGGGAAATGCTATATGCGGAGTGTGAGTATAATGCTCATTTCTTACAGTCATGTTTTGACTATACAGGACGGTTCACTGAGAAAATGGCGGATTGGCTCAATGCGATGAAGCTCGGACACCTTGGCCACATGTGGGGGTAGAATGGCGATCGGGAGAGTATTCGTGGCATCAGAGCTAGCAACCAGCACTATAGAGATAGAGTGAGCGAGTTGATGGGTTTGGGAGGCGTTGGGGATTCTTCAAGTCGTTTTGCTGTTGCAAGCACAGCAAGTGCAAGAAAGTCGACAAGGGCTCGCCTGGCAGCCATGCGTGAGTTGTCGTCAGGTGCGTTACATCGGGGAGGTAAGCGCATCGAGCTAGTGTGGAGAATATGCTCGAGGAATTATCGGCCACCACCGAGCTTCAAGTGGTGCTACAACAGCGCCTCTGAGAAGAGCAACGCGCTGCAGAAATCTCGGCGAACACCAACAGAATTTCGGCCACGAGTGCTGAACACGGATTCATTGCCCTCGCGTGCTCGGGTTCTCCTTGACTTGAGGATTGCAGCCGTCATAGAAGGCATCTTGAGCATGCATAGGTACGCTGCTGGAAAACAGAAAAGAGAGCCTCTGAGCGCCGATGTGATCTTGACACCTGCTAGCGCGCGAACCTGGCTCAGAACCTCAAGTTTCAAGAGTCAAAGCTCCGGCAACAGCGCAAGTTTCTCGAGCCCAAGCTTCGACTAGACCGCGAATTCCACGCAGCCGAACGTCGACTCAAACAGGAGCTCCAGGAGGCCCAGCTCCGCACTCGCCAGCTCTAAATCGCCACCTTGCCTTCCTCGCAAGTGAGCAAGGAGTTCATTCGTCACGCGCAGGCTTCCGCTCTTCTTCAAAAAGCTAAACGAGAACGGAGTGCCAGAAGCTGGAATCGGTCAACTCCTCCCAATGGAGTGAGGAAGGTTGAGGTGTGTGTATCGCAACACCGGGGCGTCCATCGACCGCCTGAGAGCCTTTGACAGCAAGAAGTGTGCCACACTTAGTGTGGCAGCTCCTTGCTTTTGATATCTCGGAGACCAGTCAACAGGTTTCCGAGTGATGAAACCCGCCTGCGCAATAGTTCATTTCGCTCTGCGCCTCCATCCTAAGCGTTCACTTCGACTCTGCAATCATGAACCCCCATGCATCCATCACCTCACGAGCTCACAAATTGCAACGAGAGCTCCACCTCCATCCCCTGACCACTTTTCTCGCTCCAAGCAGCTCCATGCCGCTCTGTAAAGGTATCCAACACTGACACCACCGTCGACATGTCAACTTCCCATCTCGTCCCCACTATCCGCATACTCAGCGCAAGTCTCCTCTAGTCACCTCCCTCGCCACTTCCAGCGACGAGCAGGCGAGCATGGCGGACGCGAGCCCGCGCGGGCTGCTGGCGCACGTGGACGAGCTCGTGATGGAGTACCTGCTCTTCCGCGGCTTCTCCAAGAGCTTCCAGGCCTTCCAGGCCGAGCGCAGGCGCGACCGCGCGCACGGATTCGACGTGGACCAGATCCTGCAGCAGCTGCTGCTCGCCGTGCAGAGCTACCGCGTCGAGGCCGTGCTCGAGACCTGGAAGTTCCTCAGCGCGCGCTTCTTCCACTCGCTCGACGCCTCCTACTCGGCGGTGCGTGGCTCGTGCTTGACGTCGGTCGACTCGTTGGGTTTTTGACGCTCTTGACGCGCTTCCAGACCCTGCAGAAGCTCGAGACGTCGCTGCTTCGGCTGTACGTCGTCAACGCTGTCAAGACGGGCCACAGAGAGAAGGCGGCAGAGTTCTTCAAGCGCTTCGCCAACCGCCTGCACGAGTCCGTGCCCCAGCGCGGCGCTGACGTCGGCGACTCGTGGGCGCGATGGTTCATCCTGCCGTACATCGAGCACCCCGAGACGGACCCGTACTTCCAGGTCTTCTTCAGCAAGGAGTGGCTCGAGGCCTTCGTCGCCTCCTTTCGCAACTTCCTCGGGCTCGTCTTCCGCAACCTCCCGCTGCCCACGCTGCTCGCCTTCCAGCTCACGCGCCTGCAAGACCCCACGCTCAAGATGCGCCTCAAGGTCAGCCAGGCAGAGTGCAGCCGACTCAGGTACGACCCCGCGCAGTTTTGGAGATTATAGCAGAGCACTGAAAACGGTCTTTCGAAGACTGCTGAACCTGGACGCAGCCTCCAAGATCAAGAAGCTGGAGGAAGCGGGGCGACAGCTGCACTCCGTCCTGCGCATGATGGTGCAGCACAGCTACTTGGAGCACTTTACGGATTCATCAGTCGATGTGGCAGCAGAAGATTCTCCCAATGGACTGGGTTCGAGCAGAGGAGCCCCGAAAAGCAGGATTCAGAGCCAAGACAGCCGAGTTGGACTGACTCGGGAACAAATGCGGGAGCTTGGTGAGCTGTTTGGTATCACCAGCAGAGAGCACGAGACTCCTGCAGCCTTGTTTTCGCCCGAAAACGACCATTACAGGTCTGACCAATTCATGTCCGAGGAGGAACGCCCTAGCGACGATGCCTTCGCAGTAGACTCAGAGTCTGGAGGTCCCATGTCGCCTCCATTCTCGCCTCTACCGGGTATCAGCAACCTCGCAGTGCTGGAACCGCATGCTGAGCTGTCTGACGATGGGTCAGACAACTCCCATGCAGACTCTCCAAGTGGGACATGGACCCGCAAAAGCATCCGGAGCCCTCAACGCGGGCTAAAGGTATCGTTGATTCGAGATATGAACCTGTTAAACGACTGGGAGACGAATGTATCGACAATGGTGATGCGAAGTCGTTTCTCGCAAGATGGAACTTACCTAGCGATCTCCCAGCTGGGCAACTCTCACGTGGACATTTGGCGCACCGAAGGTGCCGAGCTCTCGCCTGTCTCAACACTGTCACTCGATCACCCTATGAAGCACTTGGCATGGATCACCACCAGCGACGATGAACAGGTGCGTCGTAAATTTTTCTGATGTTATGTCAGAGCGTGGGTACAGATTTCTCATACTGCATTGCGATGATCTTCAGGCTTTGCTGTGTGTTCTAGCTGACCACTCCATAAGTGCATGGAGAATCGGAAGCGGGGAATTACTGTCAACGCTACCACCTCCAACAGGAGCGAGAATCGGAGATCTGTCCTACTCTACAAACGGTTCTTCCGGCCTGTCGCTGTATGAGTATGATGCGGATGGCGCTTCTTCCGACCGTCGGCAAGAAGTGCACGTAATCCATAATCACCTCGAAGAATTGGAATGCCAGTCATCAGTGTTTCAAGGAAGCGGAGAGCTGTCGTGTTTGTCAATCAGTGACAGTGGACGTGTTGCAGCTGTTGGCACTGTCACTGGTGTTGTGCATTTTTTCGAGACTGCGATCCCAAATCACGTCGAAACTTGGACTCCGGGTGGTGACTACCACGACGACCGAGCTCTGGCGGCTATCTGTTTTTCTCCTGATGAGACGTCATTATTCAGCATCGCTGAAGGCGGGGACGAGGTTCTCGAGCGCACGATCGCCGAGTTCATGTCAGAAAAGTTTCCAAGTGAGTCCAGCACCGGAGCTCGTGGGAGCCAGCTCGCTAATTCAGTCGCTGTTTGCCGATACGACATTGGCAGTCGTGCGCCTGATGCTCAAGACGACTTGACTGGTGTATCGATCCGCTTTCTCGGTGGCGGAGACTTCTTCGTGGTTTCGGTTTCGCATCGATTGCATCTTTTCAAGGTTGGTATTGCTCTACGACGTGATGTGATTTCCGAGTTATGGCACAGTCTAACATTGGTTTGGTTTATGCAGCGTGGGCAATCTCATGCTGTGAGCGTTGAGATGCTGAACGAAAGTACACTAGCTGATATCGATTGGCACCCAAGGCTTCCTGTTTGCAGCAGCGCAAACCAGGACGGCACAGTCGCGTTATGGAACATAGAAGAGTTCTCAGCCGTGTAAATGGAAAGTGAAAGTGGTGACAAGTGCCGCATGAAAGCAATAGATACATTGTCATGAATACTGTACTATCTATTCTCTGTGCACCGGAACGCTGTCGACGAATTTGTGCAGCGTGTCGCTCATGAAGTACTGACCGGACTCCTTGTTGATCTCCTTGTCCTCGCAAAAGCACAGCAAGATCGTGTCGATGGCCATTTCATACACGCCCAAGAAAGTCGATGCAACAAACCAGGCAAGCACCAGGGAGAGCAGGATAGGTGCCATCGGAGATGAAATCTCGTGGGATCCGCCGACGCCAAACTCGTCCGAGTTCGCTTCAATGTACGCGAACATGATAACTGCCGAAGACATGGCGATGGCGATCTTTCCGGCACCTAGGAGTAGGAACGAGACCATGGACACGGTAGCAACCTGACCAACGTTGGTGATAAGAACTTTGATAGCGTCTTTGGCAGACGAGCAGAAACTTTTGCCTTTCATGGCGATCATTATGTAGGCATTCTTGGAAAGAAAGCGAAGGCACTTTTCAAGAACCCAGAGGCAGCACTGCACTACCTTCATGATCACCTTGACAACCAAGTTGGATTTTTGCACGCCTTGCGTCTGATGATCTATGTAGAGCAGCACCGCGCGGATGAATTGCACTACAGCGATGATGAAGGAGCCGAACGCAAGCGACCCAAAGTGGTATCGGAAGCAGTTTTTGAACGAGTACAGAATGGGAAAGCGTCCCATTTCAATGCGATTCTTCTCTTTGCTCCAGTAGTAGCGACTCACGGCGCCCGCGATGGTACACATACTGATGGCGTTGATCAGTTGGTTGGTCCACAAAAATCCGAAAAAGTGGTAGGCGAACATGATTCGCATAGCGTCATTGGCGTTCACCTTGCTAAGGACTGTGCTGGCTGCTGAAGACGCTGTTGTGCTTCCCAACTTATCCAAACTGATCTCGGCCGAGCTATAGATGAAGGCAGCGATAATCGCTGAATAGATGAAAAGCACAAGCATCATGATGAATGGCCAGATGGGAAAGAGCACTAGAAGAGGCATCCGCCTCACAACTCGAGACGCCTCCTTGATGATGCCAACTGTAATGCGAATTTTCTTTTGAAAGAAGCACACCAGTAGGAAAGCCACTCCAGCGAGGGCGTAGAAGATGTAAGCAGCAGCAGCATAAACCTGTTTCTTATTGTTGGCTGCTCGAAAAGTCTCTGGGAGATCAAGTGAGCCATCGCTGATAGCTGATGACGCTCCAATGGCAGTGGCAGCAGTGGACAAGCTAGATGTCAATGCTGAAATCTCGGAGCTGCCAATGATACCTGCCTTGGTACTGAGCATGAGCGCGAACAGCAGCAGAAGAAGCACAAATCCCCAGAGCATGAGCCACACAATGCATCCAGCGCAGTACTGCATGAGAATCAGGAACACGAAGCCGAGGGCAAACGCGACTGCGCCGCCAAATGCAAGGATCATGGGCCACGTGTTGCGAATATCTCCAATGCAACGACCCACCACAGCACCAACGGTCTGAAGCGTGTCGTACAGCGGGTTGGACTGAGCTGGACCTGTGGCGTCTGAAATCGTTCGCGTCTTTTTGATCTGGCACTTGGCGTTCGGCGTACGCACACCATCCACCACATCGTAATACTCGTCCGAGTCGGCTGGATAGACGCAAGTTTCAATTTCGGTTGAATTGGATTCTGCGTATTCGATGCAACGGTAAAAGACAACCTCGCTGGGGAGTGCCACCAGCCAGCACTCTTGGTCGTCTGAAAGAATATTGAGAAGTGCTCGGTGCTCCCTTTCTTGCTCTTTCTCAGCATCTGTAGCTAGTGACGCGTCAGCCTGAATTTCAGCCTCCACTTCGTAGTTGCAGATGTACGAGCCAGCGGATGGACAACTCGAGACGCAGACTCCATAAAATGAGTAGTCTGTGGGCGAGAGCGTTGGGTCTGCAGCCTGTTCTAGCAAATCCTGAGTCATGCGTGGGTAGAATGTGAGCATCTTGTCTTCCATGGAACCAGTTCCGCACGTTGTGCCGTTATAGTCGGTGCCGTACAGCAGTCTTGCTGGTTGACCATTAAGCAATCCAATCACAGCAACAACAACCATGCCGACCCAGAAAACAAGAAACAGAAGGCAGCAAAAGCAGTCGCGGCACTTGCGAGACGTTGCTGGGGCGACTGCACGCGCTTTCGACGCGTCATAATTCTCCCCAGCGATGTCCACTGCTTTTTTCGAGCAGCAGCCCATGAGCTTGGGGTGCGCTGAAAGTTTGGTGGGATGCGGAGACGGACGCTCTTCAGACAATGAGTGTGGGCGCAGTCATTTGAAGTCTTCAAGAAAATCAACACTGCAGCATGCTGCTATTCATGGTGCTGTTTATAGAGAAGCTATCTTCAGCCGATCAAGATCGATTTTGAATTCGTGTTGTCACACCATAATTATAAATACGAGCTCGAGCTCTTCTTCACCTTTCGATTTCCTCAACCATGAGTGGCTCGGAGGTGCGGTTGTTCGCTTCGCGTTGGGATATGCATGCACTTCAAGCACTGGGCACACGGGACTACATCACTTTGCGCCGTGTGTTTGCTGAGCTTGGGCAGCAAATTCCTCTCGGGGCAGTGAATACACAAGTTGAGACTTTTGGTTTTGGCGCCCCCATGCAATTCGGCTCGTACGGTGCGTGAAAACCGCCATAATACTCGTGATATTTCCTTATATGCTGATTCGACATACTTTGGTCAGGATTCTTCGACAAAGCTGCCAGCGTGGTTGTGCCCGGGTCAAAAGCTCTAGTTGACCAATCTGTTCGAGGGGATACTCTACTTCATCTTGCACTTCGGCAAAACGACCCTCAGTCGGCGCTTGTTCTTGTCCAGGCAAATGCATCTCTGAGCGTCGCCAACTCCGTTGGAGAAACGCCTTTAGTGATGGCATATGATACGTACGCATTCTTCAAGTTACGCGAGAAAGATAGTTCTCTACTCTCAGTTGATATGAATGCTGCAACTGCCAATCACCTCCAGAGTCAAAGCGAACAATACGCTGTTCTCTTCTCGGTTCTTGAAGAGCAGCTCTCAATGTACCATGCAACTGTTGTCTCGACTGCTCGAGACACATTAATGAAGATTTACACTGAGTGCGCCCCAGAGCGCGTCCCAAAGATTGATAACCAGCTCCATGACTTTGAGTTTCGTGAGAGAAAGCTGCTGGAAGGTGTAAGAGCGAAATACTTGTCTTAACACCAGGTTCATGTGATTTCAATCAACGCTCGTCTACCGCTTAGAGGTTGTTAAAGTCCAAATCTGCGAGAAGATTTACCAACACCATTTGCAGACCAATGCCATTGCTTAGGTCTTGAGCAATGGCCGCAGCTTGATTGAAGCTTAGGGATAATGATGCTCTTCGAAATCGAGATGTCCCAACAACGAGCTCTTCAATATCTAGCGTTATCGTTTCAGGTTCAAAGTAGCAGGTCAACACAACAAACTGATCGTTTACTCGCATGCCCATTCTTCGCTTCGATATGCCTCTGCAACCATTTACTGCGGTTTGAATTGTTTCAATGGTAGCAGCATAGTCATATCTGGACTTCACTTCGATACTCTCTGCGGAACTACAATCACGATCATCTGGAAGAACGGTCTCATTAGGAAAAGTTGACGGGCATGTGCGAGGTCGAGAGGGTTGCGTGCAAGCTATGGGCTCACTCTCAGATCGAGGTCGAGATGATCTTGGTGAGGTAGGTAGAGGAGACGTAGACGCTGCTATCCGGCACGAGATTCTCAGCTCCTTTGTATCAGTGAGTAGTTGAAAACGAAGCCGGTGTATGATCCCAGTCAGCAGTTGTTGTAACTCTTCCTCCGTAAGCAGTGAGGATAGCCTCGGAAAATTCCCGATGTCCGGTACATGTGTCACCGTCTCAAGCTTGATCCTGCGTTTTAAGTGTTAGAGTAAGTTTCATACTCCGCCATTCACCAATTACCACGGATCCCGCGACGTACATGGTTTCAAGATCATCGATCTCTTGAGCTACATATTCAAGGACGCTGTAGTCGACAAGGAATTGACCTTCAAAGGTACTGCATCCATCGTTCCATGTCCCAAAGACCACAAGCCCGCTAAGTCATTCAGAGCAATAAGTCAATAATCCTCGTGGAATCATCTACATCCAAGCGCAATTGTGCGTACCGATCGCCAATAGTCGCCTTAGACCCCTCCCTCAACCCGACAAGCTCAATTTGAAGCTCTCCAACAGAAATCTCGACCCCTTTCTTCGTTGTCGCCTCTAGCAAAGTGTAAGTTGGTAGTTCGACAAGCTGCATCTCTTCGTCTTCTTCGAAACTGTCACACCGCAGTTTTCGATGTGGTCCTCTACGATTCCTCTCGGATAAATTTTTGTCACTTCGTGGCGAGTTTCGTGGCGAGTTAATGCTTGGTAGCTGGTCATTGCCTGCGCGTGAGTTCGGCCTTTGAATTGCCCTGCGTGATGGAGACCTACTGTCTCCCGCCCGTGCTGTCTTAGGAGAAGGAAGCAAGTAGCCCACTGTGCCATCCTGACGCAAATGACTAAATCGTTTCGCATGCTCCTGCCATTCGCCATCCCACTTTCGGGTGTTGTAATATGGCTTGAGTTGCGCTAGTCGCTGTTTCAATCGGCGGTTCTCCTCTTCGATCTTCTCTTGCTGTCGCCGCTGCACAGTCTTGTTAACAAGCGACTGCTTCTTGCACGCATTTCCGCGACCCATTGCGAATTCAGGTGACAAGTGGCAGTCAACGAGTGGCGTCTGATGGGCGTCTAGCCGGACACCGGGAATATGAACGTACGCAGGACTGTGCAGCGGTTGCTTTCGAGGTGATCGCGCGTGATTTAATCGAGGCGACGTCAGGAGAGGTGCGTCATCTGTGGTGACGGCAGCAGATTGGGCTTCGGATGTGGACGGCTTTGCTCGATGCGATGTCGGAGGAGGAGTAGGGACAAGCGTCGCTGAGGCCGCAAGTATAACATTTTCCTGTCGATGCATGATATGCTCCATTCGATCCGCGAGTCGCTGGTTCTGCTGGTAGATGATCATCTGCCGCTCGCGCTCGAGCTGCAGGCGTTTGGCGTTGGTCGCCAAGTGTGGCTGCGCGACCGGCGTCGAGCTATCAAGGTAGACTCGTGAGGGCGAGTGTGACGTGGGCACAATAGTCGCAAGCTTCTGGTGGTGGATGGCATGCTGCCGAGCGACATCGCGCTCATAACACAGGCGGTTGTCGAACGCCAGGCGCTTGTTCATTGTTGATCGAGCAGTCGAGTGGCGCCGTCGACTGTCACGTACGCGAGTGGCCTGATCCAAATCGGTACCTAAAGTTAGCCGAGGCCATCAGCAGATGAGAAAATAGTTGGCAGCGGAAAATAGCCTCTCCATGACCATGGCAGCGTCACAATTGACGGTTTCAGCTGGACCCAATTGAAGCGGTATCAGATGATCGCTGATTGGATAGATTTATTTATCTGAACTGTCTTCTATTGGCCAAAATAGCGTGAGTGGCAATGACGCGTCACGCGCGACGCGAAGAGCTCATCACCGCGCAGTTTCAGCGCATCGACAGTCTCGTGGCCTCCGACTGCTCCATTACCGCTCTTCCGGCGCTCTCCAGAGCCCCGTGACGCTCTCAAGACCTTCGTCCACACCTTCAGCAGCTCCAGACGCGTCCATCGAGCCATCTGCGGCCTCCTGAAGCTCCCTGCAGCCCTCAAAACCTCTCTACGAGACCATGCAGGTGCTGCTCAAGGGCGTGACGGCCGAGCTGCTGCTGGCCGCGATCGCCACTGCCCACGTCTACTACTGCCCGTACGCCAAGGTTGAGGAGAGTTTCAACCTGCAGGCGACGCACGATCTGCTGCTGCTGGGCCCGAGCCAGATCAACGCCTTCGACCACCTCGAGTTCCCAGGCGTCGTGCCACGCACGTTCCTCGGCTCGCTGGCGGTCGCAGCGCTCTCCAGCCCAATCGCGTGGGCGCTTCAGTTCTTTGGAGCCCCTAAGTTTGCGCTGCAACTCGCTGTACGATGGGTGCTAGCCATGCTGACGGTCTCGGGGCTCGTCTTCTTCAGCCGCAGCGTCGCCTCGCGCTTTGGCAAGGTGAGCATGCTCGTCCTGCATTGGCGCTTCGTTCACGTAATGTGGAAAGCTGATGGACGTTTTGCTGTAGGATGCCGGCAAGTTCTTTTTGCTGATCTGCGGCGCTCAGTTCCACATCATGTTCTACGCGGGCCGCACGCTGCCCAACACGTACGCGCTCGTCCTGGTGCTCTTCGCGCTTGGCAACTGGTTGCAGGCAAGCTATCAACTCTTTGCTTCAAATGGAATTAAAATAACTCACGTATTCATCTCTGACTGCAGGGAAGGTGGCACCGCACGGTTGCGCTGCTTTCCTTCACGACGATTGTCTTTCGTGGGGACACAGCTGTGCTGTTTGCTCCATTGCTTTTGTCCATGCTGCTTACCCGCCGCGTTTCCATCTTCAAGATCATCTGGTGGGGATTTAGCTCTTCCGTAGTCTCCCTAGCGCTCACAGTGCTCGTTGATTCCTACTTCTGGTAAGTTTGTGCTACGCGATAGATGCTTTGCCGAGCTTACCCTCAATTTGTGCTTTTACAAAAAGGCAACGCTGGCTGTGGCCCGAAGGCGAAGTGCTGTGGTTCAACACGGTCGAGAACAAGAGCAGTGAATGGGGCGTCAGCCCGCCCTTGTGGTACTTCTACTCGGCGCTCCCGCGCGCACTGCTTGCCACCTTGGTTCTCATTCCACTCGGGATTAGGTGCGTATTGCAACGCTATGCTTTGTTCCTTGCTTCACACGCTCATACAGTTTGACGCGTTCATCAGTACCCTGCTCCCCACAGTGCTCAAGAGCCGTTCGTTCAGGGAGCTCGTTTGGGCTTTTAAGGCTGCTCCGCTGATTGACTGGAGTGTCATGTCGGTCGTGTGGCCGGTGATCGTCTACTTGGGGCTCTTTTCCATTTTGCCGCACAAGGAGCTGCGCTTCATCTTCAACGCCATCCCGATTCTCAACATGGCGTCCGCAGTGGTGAGAGCTTTTGCATGTAGTTTCGGAGATCATTGCATTGGTTTCTAATGCCCTGCTGTCTTTCGGTGCAGGGGGTAACAAAACTCTACCGGAACCGCCACAAGGTAGGTCTTGCTCACATCTCTATCCTTAAAAGTCTGGAACATCTTTTCATTTTCTCAAATTCTCTTTTGCGACAGGCTCGCTTCCCTCTCGTCGGAGCTGCCGGAGCCATGCTCGTTACACTTCTGGGTGCTACTGTGTTGTTCATGGCGGCGCGTGTCAACTACCCTGGTTTGTTTACTAGCATTTGCGTTTCTACTTGCAGCATTTCACTAACCACGCATATGGCAACACCAGGTGGCCATGCGTTTGCTCGCCTTCACCAAATCGGCGAGAGAGACCAGTTCTTGCCGCGCACCGTGCACATCGACGTCCCTGCGGCCATGACTGGCGTGTCCCGCTTTGGAGAGGAGTATCCGGCATGGACGTGAGTTCCCGTTGTGTATTGAGGCTTACCGGATCAATCTTGGCTCATAGATGAAATGGCCATTGGCAGGTACTCGAAGGATGAGAACGTGACGACAATCGAGCAGCTGGAGCAGTTTGACTACTTGCTGACCCACGAGGATCCCGTGAAATTGGAACATCAATTCCAGTACGTGGGTGGCTTCGACGCCTTCCACCGCGTGGGAACTGTCAACGGCCACCTTGCGTTCGAGACCAAAAGCTACGTACACCTCATGCGCAACCGCCGCATCGCTCCCTAGTAGATCTGCAGCACCAACTTCACAGTGACACGCGGCAAAGCTAAAGGAGTTCATAAGTGTGTGCGAAGTTCCCCGCACTAATAATCTATTGGCGCCGGTTGTACACAAAGTTTAGCTGGAAGGAAGCCTGTGGCGGCATCTCTCCTCTGTCATGTAACGCCAAGTAGCTACCTTCTGGGGGCTCGATAGTTGTAGCAATCGCAATAGTCCGTGCCAGTCCACTTGAACTGTCTATATCTTCGGCCTGGAACTGCGCTGTCCACTGGAACTCAGCCTTGAGGTTGTTACCAATGCTCGGATCACTAAAAGAAGTTGTGAACTCGATCCAGAAGTTCGTGGCGGACTCGACCTGGCCGCGATACTCCCCGTATCCTCGACACCCGAGCGAAATCATACTTGACAACCCGCTAGGAAAGTTTCGGAATAACCTCCGGCGGCCGTCAAGCGTCAAGACCATAGCATCGCTGGCGCTCTCTGCCAGCCCTGCCCGACTCGCCCACGTCGACATCATTGCAATCGACTGATCGCCGAGAACTTGAATAGACACTTGAGCCCACTCGCGTAGAAAGTGCATCGCACAGCAGAGTGAAAATCCGATAGCGGCAGAAGTCTTGATTGATGACCGTGCACCGTCAAAATTCCACGTCCCCTCAAACGGAGACGCACACAGGCCCCCAAAGCCACGCTGACCAAGTGAAGGCGGCGGCATTGTCCGTGCGACAAACATGGCTCGGACCTGCGCCACGAAAGACTGGAAGCCAAACATCGACTGCGCTACGAGCACGTCCATCACAACCGGTCGCAGAGCTGTGAAGGTCTCATCTTGGAATACAACTGTCACGATCGCCTCGGCAAGCTCAGCTAGTGATGCGTCACCTGACGAGGTCGGAGACATGGCACGTTCAACACTCTGGCGCGCAAACTCGACAGCCTGGATATACCCTGCTCTCAGCGCGCGCTTGTCAAGCAGACCACCTGCAGTCCGGGCTAGAATATCGTGGAGTCTCCTCGTCGTGGTACTGTCAAACATTAGCCGTCCCACTACCTTGGTGCATGTGCTCACAACGCGAGCGGTCGGGTCCTGCTTGAGATCTTCCGGTTCGTTGGTCGGGGTCGGATGCAGGATGTACCAAATGCTGCTAGGCAAATATTTTTGTTGCAAGTGTTCGTCTTCGGCCGTTTCGAAGAGCAGCCCGCTCCATTGATAAAGACATGAGCGAAACTGGTTGGCATCGACATGTGCGATGAATTGGAACAGGACGGCCAGGTGCTTGGATGTCAGCATCGTTGCTTCGTTGAGCGCTCCCCAGGCTTTTTGGTCGGCGTGGAAGTCTCCGTACGCGATTTCTTGCGCGTCAGATCCACTCGCGAGTCCGCTGAAGACACGCTCACTGACACTGACAGGCTTGACACTATGGTACTGTTGGTCTGAGTGCACAGAGGAGCCCTGACGAACGTCGTTGACAGGAATTCCGCTCCACTCGACGCCCTGCGGCGTGCCATCTCGGCGGTCTGATCTACCCTCAGTCGGTGCGCGGCGGTACGAAACAACTAGAAACTCGGGCGAAGTGGCGACCGCTACGACCCGCAGCGTCTGCCCGCCGACCGCCTGCAGGCGCTCAAAGACATAGACGCGCAGCACATGCTTTGTGAAGCGCTGGGCCTTGGTGGCCGCGCTCTCCCACTCATAGTACCAGCGGGCGCCGGGGTTGATCTGGTAGACGTGGGCGTTCTTTGAAGGCGAGAATGAGGACACTAGCGTCAGCTCTGGAGGACGCTCTTCATGCCACGCTGCGTCCGCTCACCTGCTCGAGGTCCGAGTGCGCGAGTCCACCCTCGATCCAGACGCCTTTGGGGGTCTGCTCGGTCTGGATGGCGCTCAGCACGGCGTCGTAGGACACCTCGCTGCCAACGCGCAGCTCGTTCGCCTGGGCCTCTTCAAAGTGCGCGAACACGAGCGCGTCGCTGTGGCTGCGCGTCCAGGAGCGTCCAAAGTCTCTGCCCGAGACGTGCACGGGGAAGCGGACCTGCACGTGCACGGGAGCCCCGCAGTAGCTGCGGTTGACGTGCTCGGGGCAGCAGTGCGGGAAGCAGCGCAGGATCTGAGAGGCGTGTAGGCGTTAGTCTCATGGCGGCTTGGCCTCCATGTCTCCAGAGCCGAGTCGCGTCGAACCTTGGTGCGCTTTGTCCGGTTGGTGCTGTGGTGGATGGCGACAGTCAGCATCGGTCATCATCTCGGCCGTCCAGACAGCCGTGCGAGCACAGTCCACGCACGCACCGCTTGTACTCTGAGACGAAGAGCTCGTCATGGGCGCAGCTCGCGCGAAAAAAGTCGCACGAGACGGCGGCTCCGTCCATATTGACTCGGCTGCTTCCGTCGAGGCGACGAGATTCCGATCTGCGGCTAGGAGATGCTCAGACCAACCGCCAGTCGAGGGGCCACGGGCGTTTCGGTCCTCGCCACGTTCGACGAGCGCATCCAGCGTCCGCCTCCTCGAAATGTCTCCCACCGAGCGGCAGCAGAGACGCTCCAGTCGCCCTCCGAATGGCTCTGACTCACTAGTGCCGAGCGGCTGCGTTACACCCTCGCACTTCGAAGGTCGAGCCAAATGGTGAATTTCACGCGTCCCACTCGGCCGCTGACGCAGAGCAAGCAGGCGATTGTGAGCGCAAATCTTGCAGGAGAGGTTTGCTGAGACCAATCGGGAACGTCCATTTCACGTGCCGGGTGGTGACAACGGGCTGTCTTTCGGCATGCGCCTGCTCTGCGGCCTGGCCGGCGCAAGCCCACGACTCTATGAAAGCCCCTTGCGAGGCCACCTGGTCTGCCGCATATGCCGTCGAGGGGTAAAAGTGAGGTGGGACCCGCACCGCGCCTGGCGAGCCACATGACCTGACTACACCGGAGTGCGAAAAGGACCTTCTTGTGATCGGCTGCGATGGACCAACCTCCGGCTCGCTTCAATAGTTTGGCGGCCAAACCTGGCAATCACGGCCACCTTTTCGTCACCCCCCGTGCGCTGCTCACCATTACTTACGACTTGGAGACACGCCGCGACGCGTCCAATCCTGCATCTCACTCTCGCATGCCGAGCTATGCACGCCGCTTGCAGCTGTCGCCAACCGGATCTGCGGCCATGGATCTGCTGTCATGACATTTCATGATTGGATGAGTTGCTGGCTCATCCAGCGGTTCGCCCGACGCTTGGCACCAGCAGGCAGATCCATCATCGATTGCTGTGTCTCGCGACTTGGGGATTCGTAACCGTCTGCAACATCAACCGCGACAGAGTATCGTCACGGTCGATTACGTTTACGCAGCCAGCCAGGAACAATCGTCCTCTACACTCTCTACACGTACATACACCTGCAATTCGTCTCACGCCAGCCGGAAGCACCGCTGTACCCGCGTACAAGACTCGTCGATGGCCGTCTGCGCTTCCTGCACGAGGTCCCCGTAGATGAGGAAGCCGTGCGACAGCCCCTGGTAGATCTTGAGCGACGACTCCACTCCGAGATGCGACAGCCGCGTATAGAAGTCGACGCTGTCGTCGAGCAGAGGGTCCAGATCGCCGACAACCAGTTCCGTCGGCGGGAACTGCCGTAGCAACGCATCCTCCGCCAAGCCGGGCGACACGCGCGGGTCGTGGATGTTGTGTTTGTACTGGTTTGAGTGCCCATGTGACGGGTAATACGACGTCAGCGCCAGCTCCAGGATCCCTCGCGGCAGCACCGGGTCGTTTTGATGCAAGAACCGCGACGGAGACGGAGACAGGTGCAGGTTCAGCGCCGGGAACATGAGGACATTTCCCACAGGCAGCGGGATGCTCTCTTGGATACACTGCACGCACAACGCCGCCGCCAAGTTTCCGCCTGCGTATCACAAGGTTGCGTGTCAGCTAGTGTACGATCCAAAATTTCACAAACGCGCGAAACCTACCAGCGCTCTCGCCGAACAGACTGATCTTCCCTGGGTTGAACCCCAGGCCGCCGTTGAGAATCCATTTGTAGACCGTCATGCACTGCTCCAGCGACTTTGGGTACTGCATCTCTGGTGCAAGCCCATAGTCTGTCATCACAAGAAACGCACACACATGTCAGCGCACCACCCATTGGCAGGACACAAGCTGCTCCAGTCGTACCAACATAAACAATGACGGCGCCCAGCTCGCGTGCCCAGCAGCTCAAGTTGTAGAAATCCTTCGCAATGAAACGCCCGAAAAAGCCACCTCCATGGATGTACAGAAGCACCGGTCGTGTAGACGGAAGGCCACAGGCTATCATCTCAGAAGTGAGCGGGACAGCTGCGCCTGTCCAAGTTCCAGCTTTAACAGACGCCATTGGTCGAGCGCTGTAGAGGAACACGCCGATATCCGACTCATTCTGTCTCGACTTTGTAGACTCGGATCCGTCGGCCTTGACAAAGATCTCATCAAGAACAGGGATTTTCGGCGTCTGAAGCTTGGTCAAGAACCGTACCAGCCTCGACTCGCCAAACACTCGCCATCCCATGCGAATGACATCAACGTCAGGCTGATCGATGAGGATCCGCGTGGTATAGCGCGCCGCCTTGACGTTGCGGATGGTGTAGTACGGGATCGCAAACAGCAGCAGGACGGGCCCAAAGATTCGTAGCAATCGCTTGTTCTTCCGGCCCAACACCAAATGCGCAAACGCGCTGGACGCGGTCAGCACGTTGGTGCCGATTTTGAATGCCGTGAATCCGAACGGCTCCGTGGATCGGTCGTAGTACTCGGCCGGTAGCGGAACGCGCTCGACCAGCAGGGTCGTGGCGTTTTTGAGGTCGTCGTCGATATCGGACTCCATGGGTGTGTCGATGAGCAGTCTGAGGTCCGAGCCGCTTCCGACAGGTCTCGCGCGCTGCAGCACATGCTGGCAGAGCATGAACAGGCGCAGCGCCATGAGCACGCGGGCATGGTGGATCTTGACGCGGCGCAGGTTGGAGAAGCGGTACATACACCGTTTCCAGTAGTCGATGACGACGAGCAGTGCAACGCCCCACTTGACGACGTGTCTGGAGGGCACGACATTAAGGAGGAAGTCACGCAGCGAGGATCGCCTGGAGAAGCGTCGGTAGAGGAAGAGCAGCACGGACAGCACGACGAGCGAGCTGATGGACCACCTCTTTTCTCGATTCGGGTCGTACCCCGACTGTAGCTCGTCGAGCACCTGCCTCGTCTCCTGCAGCGACAGCGTGGCGTGGCGCAGCAGCGACGAGAGCCCTCCAGAGAGCACCGTGAACCGTTCGTCGGTGGGTATGAGCGGGATGACGTCCTTGAGCGCCGTCTTGGCGCGAAAGTCGACGGGCGGGTCTCGCTGGCTGCGGCGCGAGGCGAGGATGATCTCCTCCTTGATGAAGGCGTAGAGCACGCGCTCGAAGCTGGCGACGGTCAGCGACAGGTGCTGCAGCTCGCGGCCCATGCGGCCGTACGCGTACTCGCGGATGATGCGGCGCAGCACCTGCACGCACGACAGCACGGCCGTGCTCGCGTCCAGCAGCGCGCGGTAGCCGTTCACGCGCAGCTCCTCGTCGTCCGCCGCCTCGCCCGCCGCCGCCTGCACGCAGTTCTCGATGAAGCCCAGCAGCTGCACGGAGCTCTGCGACCGCCGCGGGTCCCTGGCGGCCGCCGCCGTCACCTCCACGAGCTCCATGCGCCTTGGGTCTCGCCGTCACTTCCAAAAGTGCGCGGCGCCCGTCGGGAAAGAAAGTGGCAAGAT
>JANFNE010000008.1:952500-1210897 GCA_024867545.1 Phytopythium helicoides | reverse complement strand
TCGAGTGAGCAAGTGAGCAAGTGAGCAAGTGAGCAAGTGAGCAAGTGAGCAAGTGAGCAAGTGAGCAAGTGAGCAAGTGAGCAAGTGAGCAAGGTTTGTTCCCGCTCGGAGAAGCTGGTGTGTCGAGTCGAAGGTACGGAGGTTGTGACACCGGATCGACCAGTCTGCCGGATGTCGGCAAGGATCCACAAGCACGGATGGAAGCCCAACTCGCAGCAAGGCGCTCGACACTTGGTCCGGAAGCAGCAGAACAGCAGAATCCGTCGTCGACCGCAAGCCACGACCAAGAGAGGCGAGCCAGTTGCCGGTAACCTGTCATCCACTAGAGCTATGTGCCACGAGGAGAGCAAGTGTGCCGGCCCATTCGACCGAACGAAGCGTACTCGCTCGCCACGCTGCTCACGCATCAGCGTGGCGAACTGTGATACGTGGGAGTCGCGATGGACATGGTACGCGAGCTTTTGCTTTTCGGCTTCCCGATCTTCGGCTTCCCGATCGGGTGAGTCTCTTCCTCGTCGTTGCTATCGTTCCAGTCCTCATTCTAATCCTCTAGTCCTTGCAGCCGTCGCCGTTGTCACCATCCGCGCTCATGTAGTCGATGTAGTGGTCCGGATCTCCGATGAAGTCGTGATTGGCAGCGACTGTGGTGTCATTCGAGTGAGCAAGTGAGCAAGTGAGCAAGTGAGCAAGTGAGCAAGTGAGCAAGTGAGCAAGTGAGCAAGTGAGCAAGTGAGCAAGTGAGCAAGGTTTGTTCCCGCTCGGAGAAGCTGGTGTGTCGAGTCGAAGGTACGGAGGTTGTGACACCGGATCGACCAGTCTGCCGGATGTCGGCAAGGATCCACAAGCACGGATGGAAGCCCAACTCGCAAGCAAGGCGCTCGACACTTGGTCCGGAAGCAGCAGAACAGCAGAATCCGTCGTCGACCGCAAGCCACGACCAAGAGAGGCGAGCCAGTTGCCGGTAACCTGTCATCCACTAGAGCTATGTGCCACGAGGAGAGCAAGTGTGCCGGCCCATTCGACCGAACGAAGCGTACTCGCTCGCCACGCTGCTCACGCATCAGCGTGGCGAACTGTGATACGTGGGAGTCGCGATGGACATGGTACGCGAGCTTTTGCTTTTCGGCTTCCCGATCTTCGGCTTCCCGATCGGGTGAGTCTCTTCCTCGTCGTTGCTATCGTTCCAGTCCTCATTCTAATCCTCTAGTCCTTGCAGCCGTCGCCGTTGTCACCATCCGCGCTCATGTAGTCGATGTAGTGGTCCGGATCTCCGATGAAGTCGTGATTGGCAGCGACTGTGGTGTCATTCGAGTGAGCAAGTGAGCAAGTGAGCAAGTGAGCAAGTGAGCAAGTGAGCAAGTGAGCAAGTGAGCAAGTGAGCAAGGTTTGTTCCCGCTCGGAGAAGCTGGTGTGTCGAGTCGAAGGTACGGAGGTTGTGACACCGGATCGACCAGTCTGCCGGATGTCGGCAAGGATCCACAAGCACGGATGGAAGCCCAACTCGCAAGCAAGGCGCTCGACACTTGGTCCGGAAGCAGCAGAACAGCAGAATCCGTCGTCGACCGCAAGCCACGACCAAGAGAGGCGAGCCAGTTGCCGGTAACCTGTCATCCACTAGAGCTATGTGCCACGAGGAGAGCAAGTGTGCCGGCCCATTCGACCGAACGAAGCGTACTCGCTCGCCACGCTGCTCACGCATCAGCGTGGCGAACTGTGATACGTGGGAGTCGCGATGGACATGGTACGCGAGCTTTTGCTTTTCGGCTTCCCGATCTTCGGCTTCCCGATCGGGTGAGTCTCTTCCTCGTCGTTGCTATCGTTCCAGTCCTCATTCTAATCCTCTAGTCCTTGCAGCCGTCGCCGTTGTCACCATCCGCGCTCATGTAGTCGATGTAGTGGTCCGGATCTCCGATGAAGTCGTGATTGGCAGCGACTGTGGTGTCATTCGAGTGAGCAAGTGAGCAAGTGAGCAAGTGAGCAAGTGAGCAAGTGAGCAAGTGAGCAAGTGAGCAAGTGAGCAAGTGAGCAAGTGAGCAAGGTTTGTTCCCGCTCGGAGAAGCTGGTGTGTCGAGTCGAAGGTACGGAGGTTGTGACACCGGATCGACCAGTCTGCCGGATGTCGGCAAGGATCCACAAGCACGGATGGAAGCCCAACTCGCAAGCAAGGCGCTCGACACTTGGTCCGGAAGCAGCAGAACAGCAGAATCCGTCGTCGACCGCAAGCCACGACCAAGAGAGGCGAGCCAGTTGCCGGTAACCTGTCATCCACTAGAGCTATGTGCCACGAGGAGAGCAAGTGTGCCGGCCCATTCGACCGAACGAAGCGTACTCGCTCGCCACGCTGCTCACGCATCAGCGTGGCGAACTGTGATACGTGGGAGTCGCGATGGACATGGTACGCGAGCTTTTGCTTTTCGGCTTCCCGATCTTCGGCTTCCCGATCGGGTGAGTCTCTTCCTCGTCGTTGCTATCGTTCCAGTCCTCATTCTAATCCTCTAGTCCTTGCAGCCGTCGCCGTTGTCACCATCCGCGCTCATGTAGTCGATGTAGTGGTCCGGATCTCCGATGAAGTCGTGATTGGCAGCGACTGTGGTGTCATTCGAGTGAGCAAGTGAGCAAGTGAGCAAGTGAGCAAGTGAGCAAGTGAGCAAGTGAGCAAGTGAGCAAGTGAGCAAGGTTTGTTCCCGCTCGGAGAAGCTGGTGTGTCGAGTCGAAGGTACGGAGGTTGTGACACCGGATCGACCAGTCTGCCGGATGTCGGCAAGGATCCACAAGCACGGATGGAAGCCCAACTCGCAAGCAAGGCGCTCGACACTTGGTCCGGAAGCAGCAGAACAGCAGAATCCGTCGTCGACCGCAAGCCACGACCAAGAGAGGCGAGCCAGTTGCCGGTAACCTGTCATCCACTAGAGCTATGTGCCACGAGGAGAGCAAGTGTGCCGGCCCATTCGACCGAACGAAGCGTACTCGCTCGCCACGCTGCTCACGCATCAGCGTGGCGAACTGTGATACGTGGGAGTCGCGATGGACATGGTACGCGAGCTTTTGCTTTTCGGCTTCCCGATCTTCGGCTTCCCGATCGGGTGAGTCTCTTCCTCGTCGTTGCTATCGTTCCAGTCCTCATTCTAATCCTCTAGTCCTTGCAGCCGTCGCCGTTGTCACCATCCGCGCTCATGTAGTCGATGTAGTGGTCCGGATCTCCGATGAAGTCGTGATTGGCAGCGACTGTGGTGTCATTCGAGTGAGCAAGTGAGCAAGTGAGCAAGTGAGCAAGTGAGCAAGTGAGCAAGTGAGCAAGTGAGCAAGTGAGCAAGTGAGCAAGTGAGCAAGTGAGCAAGGTTTGTTCCCGCTCGGAGAAGCTGGTGTGTCGAGTCGAAGGTACGGAGGTTGTGACACCGGATCGACCAGTCTGCCGGATGTCGGCAAGGATCCACAAGCACGGATGGAAGCCCAACTCGCAAGCAAGGCGCTCGACACTTGGTCCGGAAGCAGCAGAACAGCAGAATCCGTCGTCGACCGCAAGCCACGACCAAGAGAGGCGAGCCAGTTGCCGGTAACCTGTCATCCACTAGAGCTATGTGCCACGAGGAGAGCAAGTGTGCCGGCCCATTCGACCGAACGAAGCGTACTCGCTCGCCACGCTGCTCACGCATCAGCGTGGCGAACTGTGATACGTGGGAGTCGCGATGGACATGGTACGCGAGCTTTTGCTTTTCGGCTTCCCGATCTTCGGCTTCCCGATCGGGTGAGTCTCTTCCTCGTCGTTGCTATCGTTCCAGTCCTCATTCTAATCCTCTAGTCCTTGCAGCCGTCGCCGTTGTCACCATCCGCGCTCATGTAGTCGATGTAGTGGTCCGGATCTCCGATGAAGTCGTGATTGGCAGCGACTGTGGTGTCATTCGAGTGAGCAAGTGAGCAAGTGAGCAAGTGAGCAAGTGAGCAAGTGAGCAAGTGAGCAAGTGAGCAAGTGAGCAAGTGAGCAAGTGAGCAAGTGAGCAAGGTTTGTTCCCGCTCGGAGAAGCTGGTGTGTCGAGTCGAAGGTACGGAGGTTGTGACACCGGATCGACCAGTCTGCCGGATGTCGGCAAGGATCCACAAGCACGGATGGAAGCCCAACTCGCAAGCAAGGCGCTCGACACTTGGTCCGGAAGCAGCAGAACAGCAGAATCCGTCGTCGACCGCAAGCCACGACCAAGAGAGGCGAGCCAGTTGCCGGTAACCTGTCATCCACTAGAGCTATGTGCCACGAGGAGAGCAAGTGTGCCGGCCCATTCGACCGAACGAAGCGTACTCGCTCGCCACGCTGCTCACGCATCAGCGTGGCGAACTGTGATACGTGGGAGTCGCGATGGACATGGTACGCGAGCTTTTGCTTTTCGGCTTCCCGATCTTCGGCTTCCCGATCGGGTGAGTCTCTTCCTCGTCGTTGCTATCGTTCCAGTCCTCATTCTAATCCTCTAGTCCTTGCAGCCGTCGCCGTTGTCACCATCCGCGCTCATGTAGTCGATGTAGTGGTCCGGATCTCCGATGAAGTCGTGATTGGCAGCGACTGTGGTGTCATTCGAGTGAGCAAGTGAGCAAGTGAGCAAGTGAGCAAGTGAGCAAGTGAGCAAGTGAGCAAGTGAGCAAGTGAGCAAGTGAGCAAGTGAGCAAGGTTTGTTCCCGCTCGGAGAAGCTGGTGTGTCGAGTCGAAGGTACGGAGGTTGTGACACCGGATCGACCAGTCTGCCGGATGTCGGCAAGGATCCACAAGCACGGATGGAAGCCCAACTCGCAAGCAAGGCGCTCGACACTTGGTCCGGAAGCAGCAGAACAGCAGAATCCGTCGTCGACCGCAAGCCACGACCAAGAGAGGCGAGCCAGTTGCCGGTAACCTGTCATCCACTAGAGCTATGTGCCACGAGGAGAGCAAGTGTGCCGGCCCATTCGACCGAACGAAGCGTACTCGCTCGCCACGCTGCTCACGCATCAGCGTGGCGAACTGTGATACGTGGGAGTCGCGATGGACATGGTACGCGAGCTTTTGCTTTTCGGCTTCCCGATCTTCGGCTTCCCGATCGGGTGAGTCTCTTCCTCGTCGTTGCTATCGTTCCAGTCCTCATTCTAATCCTCTAGTCCTTGCAGCCGTCGCCGTTGTCACCATCCGCGCTCATGTAGTCGATGTAGTGGTCCGGATCTCCGATGAAGTCGTGATTGGCAGCGACTGTGGTGTCATTCGAGTGAGCAAGTGAGCAAGTGAGCAAGTGAGCAAGTGAGCAAGTGAGCAAGTGAGCAAGTGAG
The DNA here is from genome assembly GCA_024867545.1 of Phytopythium helicoides. NCBI lineage: Eukaryota > Oomycota > Peronosporomycetes > Pythiales > Pythiaceae > Phytopythium > Phytopythium helicoides. The sequence continues at coordinate 1,205,617 of JANFNE010000008.1, read as the reverse complement.
CAAGTGAGCAAGTGAGCAAGTGAGCAAGTGAGCAAGGTTTGTTCCCGCTCGGAGAAGCTGGTGTGTCGAGTCGAAGGTACGGAGGTTGTGACACCGGATCGACCAGTCTGCCGGATGTCGGCAAGGATCCACAAGCACGGATGGAAGCCCAACTCGCAAGCAAGGCGCTCGACACTTGGTCCGGAAGCAGCAGAACAGCAGAATCCGTCGTCGACCGCAAGCCACGACCAAGAGAGGCGAGCCAGTTGCCGGTAACCTGTCATCCACTAGAGCTATGTGCCACGAGGAGAGCAAGTGTGCCGGCCCATTCGACCGAACGAAGCGTACTCGCTCGCCACGCTGCTCACGCATCAGCGTGGCGAACTGTGATACGTGGGAGTCGCGATGGACATGGTACGCGAGCTTTTGCTTTTCGGCTTCCCGATCTTCGGCTTCCCGATCGGGTGAGTCTCTTCCTCGTCGTTGCTATCGTTCCAGTCCTCATTCTAATCCTCTAGTCCTTGCAGCCGTCGCCGTTGTCACCATCCGCGCTCATGTAGTCGATGTAGTGGTCCGGATCTCCGATGAAGTCGTGATTGGCAGCGACTGTGGTGTCATTCGAGTGAGCAAGTGAGCAAGTGAGCAAGTGAGCAAGTGAGCAAGTGAGCAGTGAGCAAGTGAGCAAGTGAGCAAGTGAGCAAGTGAGCAAGTGAGCAAGGTTTGTTCCCGCTCGGAGAAGCTGGTGTGTCGAGTCGAAGGTACGGAGGTTGTGACACCGGATCGACCAGTCTGCCGGATGTCGGCAAGGATCCACAAGCACGGATGGAAGCCCAACTCGCAAGCAAGGCGCTCGACACTTGGTCCGGAAGCAGCAGAACAGCAGAATCCGTCGTCGACCGCAAGCCACGACCAAGAGAGGCGAGCCAGTTGCCGGTAACCTGTCATCCACTAGAGCTATGTGCCACGAGGAGAGCAAGTGTGCCGGCCCATTCGACCGAACGAAGCGTACTCGCTCGCCACGCTGCTCACGCATCAGCGTGGCGAACTGTGATACGTGGGAGTCGCGATGGACATGGTACGCGAGCTTTTGCTTTTCGGCTTCCCGATCTTCGGCTTCCCGATCGGGTGAGTCTCTTCCTCGTCGTTGCTATCGTTCCAGTCCTCATTCTAATCCTCTAGTCCTTGCAGCCGTCGCCGTTGTCACCATCCGCGCTCATGTAGTCGATGTAGTGGTCCGGATCTCCGATGAAGTCGTGATTGGCAGCGACTGTGGTGTCATTCGAGTGAGCAAGTGAGCAAGTGAGCAAGTGAGCAAGTGAGCAAGTGAGCAAGTGAGCAAGTGAGCAGAGCAAGTGAGCAAGTGAGCAAGGTTTGTTCCCGCTCGGAGAAGCTGGTGTGTCGAGTCGAAGGTACGGAGGTTGTGACACCGGATCGACCAGTCTGCCGGATGTCGGCAAGGATCCACAAGCACGGATGGAAGCCCAACTCGCAAGCAAGGCGCTCGACACTTGGTCCGGAAGCAGCAGAACAGCAGAATCCGTCGTCGACCGCAAGCCACGACCAAGAGAGGCGAGCCAGTTGCCGGTAACCTGTCATCCACTAGAGCTATGTGCCACGAGGAGAGCAAGTGTGCCGGCCCATTCGACCGAACGAAGCGTACTCGCTCGCCACGCTGCTCACGCATCAGCGTGGCGAACTGTGATACGTGGGAGTCGCGATGGACATGGTACGCGAGCTTTTGCTTTTCGGCTTCCCGATCTTCGGCTTCCGATCGGGTGAGTCTCTTCCTCGTCGTTGCTATCGTTCCAGTCCTCATTCTAATCCTCTAGTCCTTGCAGCCGTCGCCGTTGTCACCATCCGCGCTCATGTAGTCGATGTAGTGGTCCGGATCTCCGATGAAGTCGTGATTGGCAGCGACTGTGGTGTCATTCGAGTGAGCAAGTGAGCAAGTGAGCAAGTGAGCAAGTGAGCAAGTGAGCAAGTGAGCAAGTGAGCAAGTGAGCAAGGTTTGTTCCCGCTCGGAGAAGCTGGTGTGTCGAGTCGAAGGTACGGAGGTTGTGACACCGGATCGACCAGTCTGCCGGATGTCGGCAAGGATCCACAAGCACGGATGGAAGCCCAACTCGCAAGCAAGGCGCTCGACACTTGGTCCGGAAGCAGCAGAACAGCAGAATCCGTCGTCGACCGCAAGCCACGACCAAGAGAGGCGAGCCAGTTGCCGGTAACCTGTCATCCACTAGAGCTATGTGCCACGAGGAGAGCAAGTGTGCCGGCCCATTCGACCGAACGAAGCGTACTCGCTCGCCACGCTGCTCACGCATCAGCGTGGCGAACTGTGATACGTGGGAGTCGCGATGGACATGGTACGCGAGCTTTTGCTTTTCGGCTTCCCGATCTTCGGCTTCCCGATCGGGTGAGTCTCTTCCTCGTCGTTGCTATCGTTCCAGTCCTCATTCTAATCCTCTAGTCCTTGCAGCCGTCGCCGTTGTCACCATCCGCGCTCATGTAGTCGATGTAGTGGTCCGGATCTCCGATGAAGTCGTGATTGGCAGCGACTGTGGTGTCATTCGAGTGAGCAAGTGAGCAAGTGAGCAAGTGAGCAAGTGAGCAAGTGAGCAAGTGAGCAAGTGAGCAAGTGAGCAAGGTTTGTTCCCGCTCGGAGAAGCTGGTGTGTCGAGTCGAAGGTACGGAGGTTGTGACACCGGATCGACCAGTCTGCCGGATGTCGGCAAGGATCCACAAGCACGGATGGAAGCCCAACTCGCAAGCAAGGCGCTCGACACTTGGTCCGGAAGCAGCAGAACAGCAGAATCCGTCGTCGACCGCAAGCCACGACCAAGAGAGGCGAGCCAGTTGCCGGTAACCTGTCATCCACTAGAGCTATGTGCCACGAGGAGAGCAAGTGTGCCGGCCCATTCGACCGAACGAAGCGTACTCGCTCGCCACGCTGCTCACGCATCAGCGTGGCGAACTGTGATACGTGGGAGTCGCGATGGACATGGTACGCGAGCTTTTGCTTTTCGGCTTCCCGATCTTCGGCTTCCCGATCGGGTGAGTCTCTTCCTCGTCGTTGCTATCGTTCCAGTCCTCATTCTAATCCTCTAGTCCTTGCAGCCGTCGCCGTTGTCACCATCCGCGCTCATGTAGTCGATGTAGTGGTCCGGATCTCCGATGAAGTCGTGATTGGCAGCGACTGTGGTGTCATTCGAGTGAGCAAGTGAGCAAGTGAGCAAGTGAGCAAGTGAGCAAGTGAGCAAGTGAGCAAGTGAGCAAGTGAGCAAGGTTTGTTCCCGCTCGGAGAAGCTGGTGTGTCGAGTCGAAGGTACGGAGGTTGTGACACCGGATCGACCAGTCTGCCGGATGTCGGCAAGGATCCACAAGCACGGATGGAAGCCCAACTCGCAAGCAAGGCGCTCGACACTTGGTCCGGAAGCAGCAGAACAGCAGAATCCGTCGTCGACCGCAAGCCACGACCAAGAGAGGCGAGCCAGTTGCCGGTAACCTGTCATCCACTAGAGCTATGTGCCACGAGGAGAGCAAGTGTGCCGGCCCATTCGACCGAACGAAGCGTACTCGCTCGCCACGCTGCTCACGCATCAGCGTGGCGAACTGTGATACGTGGGAGTCGCGATGGACATGGTACGCGAGCTTTTGCTTTTCGGCTTCCCGATCTTCGGCTTCCCGATCGGGTGAGTCTCTTCCTCGTCGTTGCTATCGTTCCAGTCCTCATTCTAATCCTCTAGTCCTTGCAGCCGTCGCCGTTGTCACCATCCGCGCTCATGTAGTCGATGTAGTGGTCCGGATCTCCGATGAAGTCGTGATTGGCAGCGACTGTGGTGTCATTCGAGTGAGCAAGTGAGCAAGTGAGCAAGTGAGCAAGTGAGCAAGTGAGCAAGTGAGCAAGTGAGCAAGTGAGCAAGGTTTGTTCCCGCTCGGAGAAGCTGGTGTGTCGAGTCGAAGGTACGGAGGTTGTGACACCGGATCGACCAGTCTGCCGGATGTCGGCAAGGATCCACAAGCACGGATGGAAGCCCAACTCGCAAGCAAGGCGCTCGACACTTGGTCCGGAAGCAGCAGAACAGCAGAATCCGTCGTCGACCGCAAGCCACGACCAAGAGAGGCGAGCCAGTTGCCGGTAACCTGTCATCCACTAGAGCTATGTGCCACGAGGAGAGCAAGTGTGCCGGCCCATTCGACCGAACGAAGCGTACTCGCTCGCCACGCTGCTCACGCATCAGCGTGGCGAACTGTGATACGTGGGAGTCGCGATGGACATGGTACGCGAGCTTTTGCTTTTCGGCTTCCCGATCTTCGGCTTCCCGATCGGGTGAGTCTCTTCCTCGTCGTTGCTATCGTTCCAGTCCTCATTCTAATCCTCTAGTCCTTGCAGCCGTCGCCGTTGTCACCATCCGCGCTCATGTAGTCGATGTAGTGGTCCGGATCTCCGATGAAGTCGTGATTGGCAGCGACTGTGGTGTCATTCGAGTGAGCAAGTGAGCAAGTGAGCAAGTGAGCAAGTGAGCAAGTGAGCAAGTGAGCAAGTGAGCAAGTGAGCAAGGTTTGTTCCCGCTCGGAGAAGCTGGTGTGTCGAGTCGAAGGTACGGAGGTTGTGACACCGGATCGACCAGTCTGCCGGATGTCGGCAAGGATCCACAAGCACGGATGGAAGCCCAACTCGCAAGCAAGGCGCTCGACACTTGGTCCGGAAGCAGCAGAACAGCAGAATCCGTCGTCGACCGCAAGCCACGACCAAGAGAGGCGAGCCAGTTGCCGGTAACCTGTCATCCACTAGAGCTATGTGCCACGAGGAGAGCAAGTGTGCCGGCCCATTCGACCGAACGAAGCGTACTCGCTCGCCACGCTGCTCACGCATCAGCGTGGCGAACTGTGATACGTGGGAGTCGCGATGGACATGGTACGCGAGCTTTTGCTTTTCGGCTTCCCGATCTTCGGCTTCCCGATCGGGTGAGTCTCTTCCTCGTCGTTGCTATCGTTCCAGTCCTCATTCTAATCCTCTAGTCCTTGCAGCCGTCGCCGTTGTCACCATCCGCGCTCATGTAGTCGATGTAGTGGTCCGGATCTCCGATGAAGTCGTGATTGGCAGCGACTGTGGTGTCATTCGAGTGAGCAAGTGAGCAAGTGAGCAAGTGAGCAAGTGAGCAAGTGAGCAAGTGAGCAAGTGAGCAAGTGAGCAAGGTTTGTTCCCGCTCGGAGAAGCTGGTGTGTCGAGTCGAAGGTACGGAGGTTGTGACACCGGATCGACCAGTCTGCCGGATGTCGGCAAGGATCCACAAGCACGGATGGAAGCCCAACTCGCAAGCAAGGCGCTCGACACTTGGTCCGGAAGCAGCAGAACAGCAGAATCCGTCGTCGACCGCAAGCCACGACCAAGAGAGGCGAGCCAGTTGCCGGTAACCTGTCATCCACTAGAGCTATGTGCCACGAGGAGAGCAAGTGTGCCGGCCCATTCGACCGAACGAAGCGTACTCGCTCGCCACGCTGCTCACGCATCAGCGTGGCGAACTGTGATACGTGGGAGTCGCGATGGACATGGTACGCGAGCTTTTGCTTTTCGGCTTCCCGATCTTCGGCTTCCCGATCGGGTGAGTCTCTTCCTCGTCGTTGCTATCGTTCCAGTCCTCATTCTAATCCTCTAGTCCTTGCAGCCGTCGCCGTTGTCACCATCCGCGCTCATGTAGTCGATGTAGTGGTCCGGATCTCCGATGAAGTCGTGATTGGCAGCGACTGTGGTGTCATTCGAGTGAGCAAGTGAGCAAGTGAGCAAGTGAGCAAGTGAGCAAGTGAGCAAGTGAGCAAGTGAGCAAGGTTTGTTCCCGCTCGGAGAAGCTGGTGTGTCGAGTCGAAGGTACGGAGGTTGTGACACCGGATCGACCAGTCTGCCGGATGTCGGCAAGGATCCACAAGCACGGATGGAAGCCCAACTCGCAAGCAAGGCGCTCGACACTTGGTCCGGAAGCAGCAGAACAGCAGAATCCGTCGTCGACCGCAAGCCACGACCAAGAGAGGCGAGCCAGTTGCCGGTAACCTGTCATCCACTAGAGCTATGTGCCACGAGGAGAGCAAGTGTGCCGGCCCATTCGACCGAACGAAGCGTACTCGCTCGCCACGCTGCTCACGCATCAGCGTGGCGAACTGTGATACGTGGGAGTCGCGATGGACATGGTACGCGAGCTTTTGCTTTTCGGCTTCCCGATCTTCGGCTTCCCGATCGGGTGAGTCTCTTCCTCGTCGTTGCTATCGTTCCAGTCCTCATTCTAATCCTCTAGTCCTTGCAGCCGTCGCCGTTGTCACCATCCGCGCTCATGTAGTCGATGTAGTGGTCCGGATCTCCGATGAAGTCGTGATTGGCAGCGACTGTGGTGTCATTCGAGTGAGCAAGTGAGCAAGTGAGCAAGTGAGCAAGTGAGCAAGTGAGCAAGTGAGCAAGTGAGCAAGTGAGCAAGTGAGCAAGTGAGCAAGTGAGCAAGTGAGCAAGTGAGCAAGGTTTGTTCCCGCTCGGAGAAGCTGGTGTGTCGAGTCGAAGGTACGGAGGTTGTGACACCGGATCGACCAGTCTGCCGGATGTCGGCAAGGATCCACAAGCACGGATGGAAGCCCAACTCGCAAGCAAGGCGCTCGACACTTGGTCCGGAAGCAGCAGAACAGCAGAATCCGTCGTCGACCGCAAGCCACGACCAAGAGAGGCGAGCCAGTTGCCGGTAACCTGTCATCCACTAGAGCTATGTGCCACGAGGAGAGCAAGTGTGCCGGCCCATTCGACCGAACGAAGCGTACTCGCTCGCCACGCTGCTCACGCATCAGCGTGGCGAACTGTGATACGTGGGAGTCGCGATGGACATGGTACGCGAGCTTTTGCTTTTCGGCTTCCCGATCTTCGGCTTCCCGATCGGGTGAGTCTCTTCCTCGTCGTTGCTATCGTTCCAGTCCTCATTCTAATCCTCTAGTCCTTGCAGCCGTCGCCGTTGTCACCATCCGCGCTCATGTAGTCGATGTAGTGGTCCGGATCTCCGATGAAGTCGTGATTGGCAGCGACTGTGGTGTCATTCGAGTGAGCAAGTGAGCAAGTGAGCAAGTGAGCAAGTGAGCAAGTGAGCAAGTGAGCAAGTGAGCAAGTGAGCAAGTGAGCAAGTGAGCAAGTGAGCAAGTGAGCAAGTGAGCAAGGTTTGTTCCCGCTCGGAGAAGCTGGTGTGTCGAGTCGAAGGTACGGAGGTTGTGACACCGGATCGACCAGTCTGCCGGATGTCGGCAAGGATCCACAAGCACGGATGGAAGCCCAACTCGCAAGCAAGGCGCTCGACACTTGGTCCGGAAGCAGCAGAACAGCAGAATCCGTCGTCGACCGCAAGCCACGACCAAGAGAGGCGAGCCAGTTGCCGGTAACCTGTCATCCACTAGAGCTATGTGCCACGAGGAGAGCAAGTGTGCCGGCCCATTCGACCGAACGAAGCGTACTCGCTCGCCACGCTGCTCACGCATCAGCGTGGCGAACTGTGATACGTGGGAGTCGCGATGGACATGGTACGCGAGCTTTTGCTTTTCGGCTTCCCGATCTTCGGCTTCCCGATCGGGTGAGTCTCTTCCTCGTCGTTGCTATCGTTCCAGTCCTCATTCTAATCCTCTAGTCCTTGCAGCCGTCGCCGTTGTCACCATCCGCGCTCATGTAGTCGATGTAGTGGTCCGGATCTCCGATGAAGTCGTGATTGGCAGCGACTGTGGTGTCATTCGAGTGAGCAAGTGAGCAAGTGAGCAAGTGAGCAAGTGAGCAAGTGAGCAAGTGAGCAAGTGAGCAAGGTTTGTTCCCGCTCGGAGAAGCTGGTGTGTCGAGTCGAAGGTACGGAGGTTGTGACACCGGATCGACCAGTCTGCCGGATGTCGGCAAGGATCCACAAGCACGGATGGAAGCCCAACTCGCAAGCAAGGCGCTCGACACTTGGTCCGGAAGCAGCAGAACAGCAGAATCCGTCGTCGACCGCAAGCCACGACCAAGAGAGGCGAGCCAGTTGCCGGTAACCTGTCATCCACTAGAGCTATGTGCCACGAGGAGAGCAAGTGTGCCGGCCCATTCGACCGAACGAAGCGTACTCGCTCGCCACGCTGCTCACGCATCAGCGTGGCGAACTGTGATACGTGGGAGTCGCGATGGACATGGTACGCGAGCTTTTGCTTTTCGGCTTCCCGATCTTCGGCTTCCCGATCGGGTGAGTCTCTTCCTCGTCGTTGCTATCGTTCCAGTCCTCATTCTAATCCTCTAGTCCTTGCAGCCGTCGCCGTTGTCACCATCCGCGCTCATGTAGTCGATGTAGTGGTCCGGATCTCCGATGAAGTCGTGATTGGCAGCGACTGTGGTGTCATTCGAGTGAGCAAGTGAGCAAGTGAGCAAGTGAGCAAGGTTTGTTCCCGCTCGGAGAAGCTGGTGTGTCGAGTCGAAGGTACGGAGGTTGTGACACCGGATCGACCAGTCTGCCGGATGTCGGCAAGGATCCACAAGCACGGATGGAAGCCCAACTCGCAAGCAAGGCGCTCGACACTTGGTCCGGAAGCAGCAGAACAGCAGAATCCGTCGTCGACCGCAAGCCACGACCAAGAGAGGCGAGCCAGTTGCCGGTAACCTGTCATCCACTAGAGCTATGTGCCACGAGGAGAGCAAGTGTGCCGGCCCATTCGACCGAACGAAGCGTACTCGCTCGCCACGCTGCTCACGCATCAGCGTGGCGAACTGTGATACGTGGGAGTCGCGATGGACATGGTACGCGAGCTTTTGCTTTTCGGCTTCCCGATCTTCGGCTTCCCGATCGGGTGAGTCTCTTCCTCGTCGTTGCTATCGTTCCAGTCCTCATTCTAATCCTCTAGTCCTTGCAGCCGTCGCCGTTGTCACCATCCGCGCTCATGTAGTCGATGTAGTGGTCCGGATCTCCGATGAAGTCGTGATTGGCAGCGACTGTGGTGTCATTCGAGTGAGCAAGTGAGCAAGTGAGCAAGTGAGCAAGGTTTGTTCCCGCTCGGAGAAGCTGGTGTGTCGAGTCGAAGGTACGGAGGTTGTGACACCGGATCGACCAGTCTGCCGGATGTCGGCAAGGATCCACAAGCACGGATGGAAGCCCAACTCGCAAGCAAGGCGCTCGACACTTGGTCCGGAAGCAGCAGAACAGCAGAATCCGTCGTCGACCGCAAGCCACGACCAAGAGAGGCGAGCCAGTTGCCGGTAACCTGTCATCCACTAGAGCTATGTGCCACGAGGAGAGCAAGTGTGCCGGCCCATTCGACCGAACGAAGCGTACTCGCTCGCCACGCTGCTCACGCATCAGCGTGGCGAACTGTGATACGTGGGAGTCGCGATGGACATGGTACGCGAGCTTTTGCTTTTCGGCTTCCCGATCTTCGGCTTCCCGATCGGGTGAGTCTCTTCCTCGTCGTTGCTATCGTTCCAGTCCTCATTCTAATCCTCTAGTCCTTGCAGCCGTCGCCGTTGTCACCATCCGCGCTCATGTAGTCGATGTAGTGGTCCGGATCTCCGATGAAGTCGTGATTGGCAGCGACTGTGGTGTCATTCGAGTGAGCAAGTGAGCAAGTGAGCAAGTGAGCAAGGTTTGTTCCCGCTCGGAGAAGCTGGTGTGTCGAGTCGAAGGTACGGAGGTTGTGACACCGGATCGACCAGTCTGCCGGATGTCGGCAAGGATCCACAAGCACGGATGGAAGCCCAACTCGCAAGCAAGGCGCTCGACACTTGGTCCGGAAGCAGCAGAACAGCAGAATCCGTCGTCGACCGCAAGCCACGACCAAGAGAGGCGAGCCAGTTGCCGGTAACCTGTCATCCACTAGAGCTATGTGCCACGAGGAGAGCAAGTGTGCCGGCCCATTCGACCGAACGAAGCGTACTCGCTCGCCACGCTGCTCACGCATCAGCGTGGCGAACTGTGATACGTGGGAGTCGCGATGGACATGGTACGCGAGCTTTTGCTTTTCGGCTTCCCGATCTTCGGCTTCCCGATCGGGTGAGTCTCTTCCTCGTCGTTGCTATCGTTCCAGTCCTCATTCTAATCCTCTAGTCCTTGCAGCCGTCGCCGTTGTCACCATCCGCGCTCATGTAGTCGATGTAGTGGTCCGGATCTCCGATGAAGTCGTGATTGGCAGCGACTGTGGTGTCATTCGAGTGAGCAAGTGAGCAAGTGAGCAAGTGAGCAAGTGAGCAAGTGAGCAAGTGAGCAAGTGAGCAAGTGAGCAAGTGAGCAAGGTTTGTTCCCGCTCGGAGAAGCTGGTGTGTCGAGTCGAAGGTACGGAGGTTGTGACACCGGATCGACCAGTCTGCCGGATGTCGGCAAGGATCCACAAGCACGGATGGAAGCCCAACTCGCAAGCAAGGCGCTCGACACTTGGTCCGGAAGCAGCAGAACAGCAGAATCCGTCGTCGACCGCAAGCCACGACCAAGAGAGGCGAGCCAGTTGCCGGTAACCTGTCATCCACTAGAGCTATGTGCCACGAGGAGAGCAAGTGTGCCGGCCCATTCGACCGAACGAAGCGTACTCGCTCGCCACGCTGCTCACGCATCAGCGTGGCGAACTGTGATACGTGGGAGTCGCGATGGACATGGTACGCGAGCTTTTGCTTTTCGGCTTCCCGATCTTCGGCTTCCCGATCGGGTGAGTCTCTTCCTCGTCGTTGCTATCGTTCCAGTCCTCATTCTAATCCTCTAGTCCTTGCAGCCGTCGCCGTTGTCACCATCCGCGCTCATGTAGTCGATGTAGTGGTCCGGATCTCCGATGAAGTCGTGATTGGCAGCGACTGTGGTGTCATTCGAGTGAGCAAGTGAGCAAGTGAGCAAGTGAGCAAGTGAGCAAGTGAGCAAGGTTTGTTCCCGCTCGGAGAAGCTGGTGTGTCGAGTCGAAGGTACGGAGGTTGTGACACCGGATCGACCAGTCTGCCGGATGTCGGCAAGGATCCACAAGCACGGATGGAAGCCCAACTCGCAAGCAAGGCGCTCGACACTTGGTCCGGAAGCAGCAGAACAGCAGAATCCGTCGTCGACCGCAAGCCACGACCAAGAGAGGCGAGCCAGTTGCCGGTAACCTGTCATCCACTAGAGCTATGTGCCACGAGGAGAGCAAGTGTGCCGGCCCATTCGACCGAACGAAGCGTACTCGCTCGCCACGCTGCTCACGCATCAGCGTGGCGAACTGTGATACGTGGGAGTCGCGATGGACATGGTACGCGAGCTTTTGCTTTTCGGCTTCCCGATCTTCGGCTTCCCGATCGGGTGAGTCTCTTCCTCGTCGTTGCTATCGTTCCAGTCCTCATTCTAATCCTCTAGTCCTTGCAGCCGTCGCCGTTGTCACCATCCGCGCTCATGTAGTCGATGTAGTGGTCCGGATCTCCGATGAAGTCGTGATTGGCAGCGACTGTGGTGTCATTCGAGTGAGCAAGTGAGCAAGTGAGCAAGTGAGCAAGTGAGCAAGTGAGCAAGTGAGCAAGTGAGCAAGGTTTGTTCCCGCTCGGAGAAGCTGGTGTGTCGAGTCGAAGGTACGGAGGTTGTGACACCGGATCGACCAGTCTGCCGGATGTCGGCAAGGATCCACAAGCACGGATGGAAGCCCAACTCGCAAGCAAGGCGCTCGACACTTGGTCCGGAAGCAGCAGAACAGCAGAATCCGTCGTCGACCGCAAGCCACGACCAAGAGAGGCGAGCCAGTTGCCGGTAACCTGTCATCCACTAGAGCTATGTGCCACGAGGAGAGCAAGTGTGCCGGCCCATTCGACCGAACGAAGCGTACTCGCTCGCCACGCTGCTCACGCATCAGCGTGGCGAACTGTGATACGTGGGAGTCGCGATGGACATGGTACGCGAGCTTTTGCTTTTCGGCTTCCCGATCTTCGGCTTCCCGATCGGGTGAGTCTCTTCCTCGTCGTTGCTATCGTTCCAGTCCTCATTCTAATCCTCTAGTCCTTGCAGCCGTCGCCGTTGTCACCATCCGCGCTCATGTAGTCGATGTAGTGGTCCGGATCTCCGATGAAGTCGTGATTGGCAGCGACTGTGGTGTCATTCGAGTGAGCAAGTGAGCAAGTGAGCAAGTGAGCAAGTGAGCAAGTGAGCAAGTGAGCAAGTGAGCAAGTGAGCAAGGTTTGTTCCCGCTCGGAGAAGCTGGTGTGTCGAGTCGAAGGTACGGAGGTTGTGACACCGGATCGACCAGTCTGCCGGATGTCGGCAAGGATCCACAAGCACGGATGGAAGCCCAACTCGCAAGCAAGGCGCTCGACACTTGGTCCGGAAGCAGCAGAACAGCAGAATCCGTCGTCGACCGCAAGCCACGACCAAGAGAGGCGAGCCAGTTGCCGGTAACCTGTCATCCACTAGAGCTATGTGCCACGAGGAGAGCAAGTGTGCCGGCCCATTCGACCGAACGAAGCGTACTCGCTCGCCACGCTGCTCACGCATCAGCGTGGCGAACTGTGATACGTGGGAGTCGCGATGGACATGGTACGCGAGCTTTTGCTTTTCGGCTTCCCGATCTTCGGCTTCCCGATCGGGTGAGTCTCTTCCTCGTCGTTGCTATCGTTCCAGTCCTCATTCTAATCCTCTAGTCCTTGCAGCCGTCGCCGTTGTCACCATCCGCGCTCATGTAGTCGATGTAGTGGTCCGGATCTCCGATGAAGTCGTGATTGGCAGCGACTGTGGTGTCATTCGAGTGAGCAAGTGAGCAAGTGAGCAAGTGAGCAAGTGAGCAAGTGAGCAAGTGAGCAAGTGAGCAAGGTTTGTTCCCGCTCGGAGAAGCTGGTGTGTCGAGTCGAAGGTACGGAGGTTGTGACACCGGATCGACCAGTCTGCCGGATGTCGGCAAGGATCCACAAGCACGGATGGAAGCCCAACTCGCAAGCAAGGCGCTCGACACTTGGTCCGGAAGCAGCAGAACAGCAGAATCCGTCGTCGACCGCAAGCCACGACTGTAATGGGGCGCTGTCCACGACAGTCCCCAAAACACGGCACACACGCTTGCGCTTGAGGAAGACTTGGTCTCTCCCGACTTGGAGGGAGGAGGAAGGAGACTTGAGGTGAAGACGGCAAATTTGCAACTGAATTGAAAAGCTTATGGTTCCTGAATCCTACGAGCATAAAACCACTAGGGTCCTATGGGGTTAAATGCAATCAACCTACAAATGCAATATAAAACCTTGGGTTGAATCAGGTTGAACTTGAAGCTTGGACCAGGAGAATGTTCTCCAACTTGAACTTGAACTTGAGCTTCGGGTTCTTCAACAAAGAACCTCTCTCCCGCCACGTGGCACGTTGTGATTGGTTGAAACCACTAACATGTACCCACAATGACACGTCGGCTTCGTCACTAGATAGAAATCCAGCAGGAACCATCTTCATGCACAGAGACACGTGTGCAGAGAGCACTCGAGAATGCTTCGAGAACATTCCGTGCGGTAGCAATCATTGATTGCTCCCGTGAGTGTGTCTCACACCAGTCTGCTGCCACAGACACCAATCTGTGACCAGATTGTGTCATGTAATGGACATGGGGCCCATTACATCATCCCCCCCTTAAAGTAGCGACCACTCGCTCTCTTTGGGGTGCTTGACTCACTTTCGAAACCGCCATGAAGCGATCAAGTGACCAAGCATCTCTCGAAGAACCCGCAGTGCGCAAGCACCAGCGCCGGGCTCCAGAACTCTTCGATGTGACTTCCATCCGCCGTCGGGTGGGAGACACGGAGTACTATAAGGAGCGGTTCTTCCGTTGGCGTCGGATCAACAACCGCGATGATCCGGACCAACCTATCACAGCCAAGGCGGACTCTTGGCGAGCCTTTGTTCGCCTTGAGAACGAGGGCAAGATGGAGCGCTTGCTCAGCAAGACTCCAAGTCACGACAAGGCAGCCCATGGCCTTCGTCGCGGTAGCGTCTCCAGCGACGCTACAAGCTTGCCTCGTAGCTGCGGACCACGTCGGGAATATCAGACTCGAGAGTCTGTCTCGGTTCCCACGTGTCCGAACTCGGTGGGTAGCCGCGCCACCGAACTCGGTAGAAGCGTTGACGAGTCAATCGCTTCTTCCCATGAGTCTGTCGGTCCTTGTGACCAACAATCGACTCCACGATCCATCGACGCTCTCCCTGATGATCGATCAGAGGAGGTGGGGCTGAACGCGAAAACGATCGAGCGGCTCTGGAAGTGGAAGAGCGCTCATCGCGCGCAGATCGAGGCACTGGAAGTTCGCGACGCGGTTCTCGCTGACCGGTGCGACAGCCTCGAGGACCAGCTGAAGGAGCAGGAGTCAATACTTGACTCGCTGTCCGATGGTCCAGCCCAGCGTTCGGCATTGGAGTCCCGTTTTGAGCAACGGTTCGAGCAAGTTCAGGCCGAACTTGAGCGACTCCAGAAGACTCAGAAGGCTCGAGAGGCATTCCATGAGCGTCTGCTTCGCTCTGTGGAGGAGGCAGGGACTGCACTCGAGGTACTTCGTAAGGAGTACCAATCTCGCCTTCTTGCGTTGGAAGCAGTGAAGGAGGAGTCCTTCGATGTGCTTCAGCGCCTCTATGCCGAGAAGAAGCTCCATGACGATGAGTTACAGACTCTTCGCCACCAAATGGAGCAACTTCATGATCGTATGGATCACTCGCGCAAGGCTCACTAGGGTCTGCGGACCCACTCGGAAGGTAAGGCTTTAGTCTGCCCACGTAAAACGTTGGGTGCAGACGCATGCTCGTTGGGATGTCTAGTGTGTAGGCATCACCATTGCATTTCACCACCGTGAACGGTCCAATGAACCTTGGCAGAAGTTTCGAACTTCCCAGGTTGGACACTGCATGTTCAGGCAGATTCGCCGAACTAAGCAATACAAGATCATTGACCTTGAAAGATTGCTTGTTCTTCCTTCCACTCTTGTCTGCGTTTTGCTTTTGCAGATCCTGAGCCTGTGCGATTGCGTCTCGAACAAACCTCACAACGGCTTGTCTCCGCACGACAAAGTCTTCGACTAGCTGCTTCTCGCGACCAGTTAGTTCATCTAACGGTCTCATCGATTCAAAATTGGCATTGAACTCGATAGCAGCATTCAGGTCATCATCTGACTGCGGCGTATTGTCATTCGCCGTAGTCCCTCCCCCACTTAAGGTAGAGACCTCTCCCACTAGTGACGCTGGTACTCTCGGATGGAGACCGTAGTTCACATAGAATGGGGAGTGACCCGTCGAGACATGCGTGGAATTGTTCAACGCAAACTCGCAGAGAGGGAGAAATTCACTCCACTCTCTAAATGACGTAGCGTAACTACGCAACACGTCTTCAAGGACACGATTCACGCGTTCCGTTTGACCGTCCGTTTCAGGGTGCGCCGCTGTTGACATGGACAGCTTGGTGCCCAACAATTTGAACAATGCGCGCCAAAACTTGGATGTGAAGCGGGTGTCACGGTCTGACACGATCTCAGTTGGCAAGCCGTGCAAACGGAATACCACATCCAAAAAGACCTTGGCTGTCTTCTCGGCTGAGATCTTGTCCGAAACAGGAGCAAGATGGACCATCTTGCTGAATCGGTCCACAAACACCAGGATCCCCTTCCTGCCGTGTTTGTCTCGCGGAAGTCCGAATATGAAATCCATGCTCACGGACCTCCAACTGTCCTGAGGGACAGGCAATGAACGAAGTGGGGCCTGCGTGGAGCCTGAAGGCTTCACTCGCTGGCAGATCTCACAGGTATTCACATACTTGCGAACCCACTTGTACATATGTGGCCAGTAGTAATCTCGGGAAAGACTGAGAAACGACTTTTCTCGTCCGAGATGGCCACCAGAAGGGCTGTCATGATACTCATACAAGAGTCGATGACGCACACCTTCATCATTGGGAACAACAACTCGTTCTGTATCCCCATCTTCAACCGCGTAGTACAACAACCCATTGTGTACTCGAAAGCGGTGAACGCGCGATCTTGTTCGTGCTGGGAGACCTTGCAGTGCCTTGTCAGAGGGATTCTTGAAATACTTGAGCAAGTCCTGACAGGTCTCGTCAGACTTGTATCCCTCGATGATGTCTTCGCGCACTGAAGTCGAAGCTTGAACTGCGATCGCTTGAACATCTTCGCAGAGTCGACACGCTTCGTCCGGATCCTCGTTCTTGGACTTGGGATCATAGTCCGGACGTCTTGACAAGGCGTCGGCTAGGATGTTCATCTTGCCTGGCTTGTAGTGCACAACAAAGTTGTACTCCGCAAAGAAGGAGAGCCACCTAGCCATCCTTTGGGACAAGTGAGGAGTCTTTACCGCTGTTCGCAGCGACGCATGATCTGTGTAGATCGCAAAGCGCTCCTCGCCAAGCAAGTATACGCGGAACTTGACTAAGGCATACTTCATCGCAAGAAGTTCCTTGTCATGAACTGGGTAGTTCCGTTCTGCGGGTCGGAGTTGTCGTGATTGATACGACACTACTCGCTCTCGGCCCTCATCATCGTGTTGCATCAAAGCGCAACCGATGGCATAGTCGCTTGCATCACAGACGACGTGGAACGGCTTGTCGTGGTTCGGAAGAGCCAGCACAGGAGCTTCACGAAGACTCCTCTTGACCTCTTCGAACGCCGCTTGGTGATCTTCAGACCACTTCCACTCAACGTCTTTCTTCAATAGTTGTGTGAGAGGCTGCACTAACGCTGCATAATTGCGCGTGTACTTGTGCAAGTAGTTGGCCAGACCCAACCACTGTCGTAGCTGTTTGATGTTCTTAGGCACGGGCCAATCATCAATAGCTTTGACCTTCTCCGGATCGACTCGAACACCGTTCTTTCCCACAAAGCAACCGAGAACAGGAATCTCAGGGGCAAAGAACACGCACTTCTTCAAGTTTGCGTAGAGCTTGTTCTCCCGCATGGCCTGGAATACTTGACGAAGATGATCAAGATGAACATCAACATCAGATCTTCCGTCCACGGCCTTACTATGAACGAATATATCGTCAAAGTAACTTGGTGCAAATGTTCGCAAAGGGCGAAGAACATTCGTGACCATGCGATTGAAAGTCGCAGGTGCATTCTTCAGTCCTTGTGGCATCACTAACCATTCCCACAGCATACCACTCGGGGTACTCACTGCGGTTAGTGGGACATCGCTTTCGCGCATTCGAAGCTGATAGAACCCATCCTTCAGATCGATCGCACTGAAAACGGTGCTGCCAACCATTCCATCAAGGATCATGTCCTTGCGTGGAACCGGAGTCTGAGCGGGAATGGTTGCGTCGTTCAGCTTGTTGAAAGCATGAACGATGCGCCATCCGCCAGTCGCCTTCTTCACACAGAAAGTGGGGCTGCAGTGCGGGGACTTGCTTTCTCGCACATGACCAGCCTTTGCGCGCTGTGCAAAGAACTCGTCGATCGCATCGACTTGCACCTTTGGCAACGGCCACTGTCTAGTGATACAGTACTTCGTGCCAGGAAGTACATCAATCTCATGACGAATGCCTCTGTCGAACGGCAGTTCGTCCGGCACCTTGTCGGGGAATATGTCCTCAAACTCCCGGACAAGCTCATACACGGGGTTCTCCTTGAGGGCATCCCATGACTGCTCCTCGAACCTTTCCTTCCGTGTCTTCTCGTGCAACACATCAGCATCCACACTCGATGCTGTGTTGACGAGGTCTTCGTCGATTGCCTCAACAATCGCGCAAAGCTGCGAAATTTCGCCTTTCGCCAGGCTACGCATAAGCGCCTTCTTGCTCATCACGGGCAAGGAAACCAAATCTTCGACTGAACTTGGAGGATTTTCAATCTTCACGTGACGGAACACATCGACGTCACCATCTTCACCGTAGACCACGACGTTCGCATAACTGCTTGTGATGCCTCTCTGTGGGTCACCACCTTCATCGCCTTGACTCGCATCTTGATCAGGGATGCTTGACGACGGAAAACTCTCTTCGTCGGGTTTCTTCATATCTTGGGAAGGATCTTCACACTTCACGCCATGACGAGCTTTCTCGTCACCAATGGCAAAGGAGACAGTCTTTTTCTGGCGCCTGACTGCTCCACCTCCAGTAGTCGTCTCGGGCTTGTCTTGTGGGATTGAGGGGCCATCGCACTCCTGAGTCCCATTCGACGCATCTTCCACAGACGCATACGCCCAAATCACTTCACCTGCTGCAACGCAGCTCAGGTCTTCGTTGACACTCTTGTCGACGGAAATCTTCATCTTCATCCAGTCAATGCGAGGTTGGTAACGCTTCAACCATGGCATGCCCAGGATGATGTCAAACTTGTCATCGAGATCGAGGAGAATGAACTCGTCCTCGCCTCGGAAATCTTCAAACTCGATTGCCAAGCGCACGGTTCGCTTCGGCATCTTCACAGTCGACCCATTGGCCAACCGAACAACCATCTCTTTCGTCATATCGTGTAGAGTCTTTTCACTCCCGATCACGACTTTCGCTCGAACAAAATTATTCGACGCACCAGTGTCAACCAAAGCACGTAGAGGTGTTTCAATACCATCTACATGGACTTTGAGCATGATCAGAGCAGTGCTCTGACTGACACTTCCATCACTCCTTGTGGAAACTGCACGTGCCTCATGCACATCGGGGCCAGAGTCCTGTGTCTCCACATCATTCACAGTCCTCTTGTCGGGCCCAGTAGGGAGCCCCGCCCCTACTGGTCGTTCCCGTTTTTTGACCCTTGGGAACGGTCGAACCGGCGGCCGAAATTTCGGTTGCTGTTCTGGTTCGAACGCGATCCTTGTGTCTCTTGCCGATTCGGCAAGGACATCTTGCAGTTCCGAGCGATATGACCCGGCTTCCCGCAACGGAAACATTTCCCATCGTTGCGAGGGCGCTTGTTGTCGGTATGTTGGACATACGACAGATCCATCGGCTCTGGTCCATTGCTCGCCGACGACGTCACGCGGACTTGACGTGGAACTGGTCCACCGAACTTGGCTTGCTTGATGCTGAATTCTTCTTGCATCGCTCTCTCGATGGCTTGATCCAGCGTCGTCGGGTACTCGCGGAACAGTTGGTTCCGGATCGGTCCATCGTCCAGACCGGCCATGAATGTGACAACTTGTGTTGCCATATCGATCGGCTGATCCACAATGCACGACACGAGATATCGTGCGCGTTGTGCATACGAGTGGAGGTCTTGGCGTCCTTGTCGAAGCTTGAGAAACTCGGCACGAGCACGGAACTCGCTCTGCGGAGGCTCGAACGCGCGCTTCAGCTCTTGCTTGAAGTCGTCGAGGTTGTAGAAGCATGTTGGCTCCGCCAAACGCTTCCCATACGCCCAACTCTTCGCTCGACCCGCAAGGTTGGACATTGCGAACAACACTTGCTGCGTCGGGTCCCGGAGCTGTCTTGCAGTCACTGCTGCATCCAACTCAACGAACCATCTCGCCAGAGGTTCGTTCTCTCCACCGCGATACGGGGAGATGTCGAGCTTCAGAGGCGTTACTCTCATCGTCGAGACAGGAGTTGCGGGCTGTCGACGAGAGTCCATGACCTCATGGTGCATGAAGCTCACTGCCGCGCTTCGCTGCTCATCCGGAGAGGCTGATCTCAACAGTGTGATCACAGCTGCCTCACCGATGACTGCGCTCATCCGCTCGAGGGCTGCCCACTCATGACCGGACAAATGAGGAAACTGCTCATTCGTCAGCGTCACTTGGTCTTCGTGCAGCACACTCGTCGGAGTCTCCATCCCTTCTGTTGTCTGCGCAATAGACTGGGAGAGTCTTGAAAGGAAGTGCACAAAGGGCGAAAGCCTCTTTGTCAATCCTCTTCTAGAGCAGGGTTCACGAAGTGCTCAGCGCAACTTCGGCAATCCCTTCTAGGAAGGTCGCAGGAAGGACCTCTCGAAGTGCTACCAGGTGTAATGGGGCGCTGTCCACGACAGTCCCCAAAACACGGCACACACGCTTGCGCTTGAGGAAGACTTGGTCTCTCCCGACTTGGAGGGAGGAGGAAGGAGACTTGAGGTGAAGACGGCAAATTTGCAACTGAATTGAAAAGCTTATGGTTCCTGAATCCTACGAGCATAAAACCACTAGGGTCCTATGGGGTTAAATGCAATCAACCTACAAATGCAATATAAAACCTTGGGTTGAATCAGGTTGAACTTGAAGCTTGGACCAGGAGAATGTTCTCCAACTTGAACTTGAACTTGAGCTTCGGGTTCTTCAACAAAGAACCTCTCTCCCGCCACGTGG
Source organism: Phytopythium helicoides (assembly GCA_024867545.1). NCBI lineage: Eukaryota > Oomycota > Peronosporomycetes > Pythiales > Pythiaceae > Phytopythium > Phytopythium helicoides. The sequence goes on along the minus strand of JANFNE010000008.1, from coordinate 1,185,440 downwards.
CACGTTGTGATTGGTTGAAACCACTAACATGTACCCACAATGACACGTCGGCTTCGTCACTAGATAGAAATCCAGCAGGAACCATCTTCATGCACAGAGACACGTGTGCAGAGAGCACTCGAGAATGCTTCGAGAACATTCCGTGCGGTAGCAATCATTGATTGCTCCCGTGAGTGTGTCTCACACCAGTCTGCTGCCACAGACACCAATCTGTGACCAGATTGTGTCATGTAATGGACATGGGGCCCATTACAACGACCAAGAGAGGCGAGCCAGTTGCCGGTAACCTGTCATCCACTAGAGCTATGTGCCACGAGGAGAGCAAGTGTGCCGGCCCATTCGACCGAACGAAGCGTACTCGCTCGCCACGCTGCTCACGCATCAGCGTGGCGAACTGTGATACGTGGGAGTCGCGATGGACATGGTACGCGAGCTTTTGCTTTTCGGCTTCCCGATCTTCGGCTTCCCGATCGGGTGAGTCTCTTCCTCGTCGTTGCTATCGTTCCAGTCCTCATTCTAATCCTCTAGTCCTTGCAGCCGTCGCCGTTGTCACCATCCGCGCTCATGTAGTCGATGTAGTGGTCCGGATCTCCGATGAAGTCGTGATTGGCAGCGACTGTGGTGTCATTCGAGTGAGCAAGTGAGCAAGTGAGCAAGTGAGCAAGTGAGCAAGTGAGCAAGTGAGCAAGTGAGCAAGGTTTGTTCCCGCTCGGAGAAGCTGGTGTGTCGAGTCGAAGGTACGGAGGTTGTGACACCGGATCGACCAGTCTGCCGGATGTCGGCAAGGATCCACAAGCACGGATGGAAGCCCAACTCGCAAGCAAGGCGCTCGACACTTGGTCCGGAAGCAGCAGAACAGCAGAATCCGTCGTCGACCGCAAGCCACGACCAAGAGAGGCGAGCCAGTTGCCGGTAACCTGTCATCCACTAGAGCTATGTGCCACGAGGAGAGCAAGTGTGCCGGCCCATTCGACCGAACGAAGCGTACTCGCTCGCCACGCTGCTCACGCATCAGCGTGGCGAACTGTGATACGTGGGAGTCGCGATGGACATGGTACGCGAGCTTTTGCTTTTCGGCTTCCCGATCTTCGGCTTCCCGATCGGGTGAGTCTCTTCCTCGTCGTTGCTATCGTTCCAGTCCTCATTCTAATCCTCTAGTCCTTGCAGCCGTCGCCGTTGTCACCATCCGCGCTCATGTAGTCGATGTAGTGGTCCGGATCTCCGATGAAGTCGTGATTGGCAGCGACTGTGGTGTCATTCGAGTGAGCAAGTGAGCAAGTGAGCAAGTGAGCAAGTGAGCAAGTGAGCAAGTGAGCAAGTGAGCAAGTGAGCAAGGTTTGTTCCCGCTCGGAGAAGCTGGTGTGTCGAGTCGAAGGTACGGAGGTTGTGACACCGGATCGACCAGTCTGCCGGATGTCGGCAAGGATCCACAAGCACGGATGGAAGCCCAACTCGCAAGCAAGGCGCTCGACACTTGGTCCGGAAGCAGCAGAACAGCAGAATCCGTCGTCGACCGCAAGCCACGACCAAGAGAGGCGAGCCAGTTGCCGGTAACCTGTCATCCACTAGAGCTATGTGCCACGAGGAGAGCAAGTGTGCCGGCCCATTCGACCGAACGAAGCGTACTCGCTCGCCACGCTGCTCACGCATCAGCGTGGCGAACTGTGATACGTGGGAGTCGCGATGGACATGGTACGCGAGCTTTTGCTTTTCGGCTTCCCGATCTTCGGCTTCCCGATCGGGTGAGTCTCTTCCTCGTCGTTGCTATCGTTCCAGTCCTCATTCTAATCCTCTAGTCCTTGCAGCCGTCGCCGTTGTCACCATCCGCGCTCATGTAGTCGATGTAGTGGTCCGGATCTCCGATGAAGTCGTGATTGGCAGCGACTGTGGTGTCATTCGAGTGAGCAAGTGAGCAAGTGAGCAAGTGAGCAAGTGAGCAAGTGAGCAAGTGAGCAAGTGAGCAAGGTTTGTTCCCGCTCGGAGAAGCTGGTGTGTCGAGTCGAAGGTACGGAGGTTGTGACACCGGATCGACCAGTCTGCCGGATGTCGGCAAGGATCCACAAGCACGGATGGAAGCCCAACTCGCAAGCAAGGCGCTCGACACTTGGTCCGGAAGCAGCAGAACAGCAGAATCCGTCGTCGACCGCAAGCCACGACCAAGAGAGGCGAGCCAGTTGCCGGTAACCTGTCATCCACTAGAGCTATGTGCCACGAGGAGAGCAAGTGTGCCGGCCCATTCGACCGAACGAAGCGTACTCGCTCGCCACGCTGCTCACGCATCAGCGTGGCGAACTGTGATACGTGGGAGTCGCGATGGACATGGTACGCGAGCTTTTGCTTTTCGGCTTCCCGATCTTCGGCTTCCCGATCGGGTGAGTCTCTTCCTCGTCGTTGCTATCGTTCCAGTCCTCATTCTAATCCTCTAGTCCTTGCAGCCGTCGCCGTTGTCACCATCCGCGCTCATGTAGTCGATGTAGTGGTCCGGATCTCCGATGAAGTCGTGATTGGCAGCGACTGTGGTGTCATTCGAGTGAGCAAGTGAGCAAGTGAGCAAGTGAGCAAGTGAGCAAGTGAGCAAGTGAGCAAGTGAGCAAGTGAGCAAGGTTTGTTCCCGCTCGGAGAAGCTGGTGTGTCGAGTCGAAGGTACGGAGGTTGTGACACCGGATCGACCAGTCTGCCGGATGTCGGCAAGGATCCACAAGCACGGATGGAAGCCCAACTCGCAAGCAAGGCGCTCGACACTTGGTCCGGAAGCAGCAGAACAGCAGAATCCGTCGTCGACCGCAAGCCACGACCAAGAGAGGCGAGCCAGTTGCCGGTAACCTGTCATCCACTAGAGCTATGTGCCACGAGGAGAGCAAGTGTGCCGGCCCATTCGACCGAACGAAGCGTACTCGCTCGCCACGCTGCTCACGCATCAGCGTGGCGAACTGTGATACGTGGGAGTCGCGATGGACATGGTACGCGAGCTTTTGCTTTTCGGCTTCCCGATCTTCGGCTTCCCGATCGGGTGAGTCTCTTCCTCGTCGTTGCTATCGTTCCAGTCCTCATTCTAATCCTCTAGTCCTTGCAGCCGTCGCCGTTGTCACCATCCGCGCTCATGTAGTCGATGTAGTGGTCCGGATCTCCGATGAAGTCGTGATTGGCAGCGACTGTGGTGTCATTCGAGTGAGCAAGTGAGCAAGTGAGCAAGTGAGCAAGTGAGCAAGTGAGCAAGTGAGCAAGTGAGCAAGTGAGCAAGGTTTGTTCCCGCTCGGAGAAGCTGGTGTGTCGAGTCGAAGGTACGGAGGTTGTGACACCGGATCGACCAGTCTGCCGGATGTCGGCAAGGATCCACAAGCACGGATGGAAGCCCAACTCGCAAGCAAGGCGCTCGACACTTGGTCCGGAAGCAGCAGAACAGCAGAATCCGTCGTCGACCGCAAGCCACGACCAAGAGAGGCGAGCCAGTTGCCGGTAACCTGTCATCCACTAGAGCTATGTGCCACGAGGAGAGCAAGTGTGCCGGCCCATTCGACCGAACGAAGCGTACTCGCTCGCCACGCTGCTCACGCATCAGCGTGGCGAACTGTGATACGTGGGAGTCGCGATGGACATGGTACGCGAGCTTTTGCTTTTCGGCTTCCCGATCTTCGGCTTCCCGATCGGGTGAGTCTCTTCCTCGTCGTTGCTATCGTTCCAGTCCTCATTCTAATCCTCTAGTCCTTGCAGCCGTCGCCGTTGTCACCATCCGCGCTCATGTAGTCGATGTAGTGGTCCGGATCTCCGATGAAGTCGTGATTGGCAGCGACTGTGGTGTCATTCGAGTGAGCAAGTGAGCAAGTGAGCAAGTGAGCAAGTGAGCAAGTGAGCAAGTGAGCAAGTGAGCAAGGTTTGTTCCCGCTCGGAGAAGCTGGTGTGTCGAGTCGAAGGTACGGAGGTTGTGACACCGGATCGACCAGTCTGCCGGATGTCGGCAAGGATCCACAAGCACGGATGGAAGCCCAACTCGCAAGCAAGGCGCTCGACACTTGGTCCGGAAGCAGCAGAACAGCAGAATCCGTCGTCGACCGCAAGCCACGACCAAGAGAGGCGAGCCAGTTGCCGGTAACCTGTCATCCACTAGAGCTATGTGCCACGAGGAGAGCAAGTGTGCCGGCCCATTCGACCGAACGAAGCGTACTCGCTCGCCACGCTGCTCACGCATCAGCGTGGCGAACTGTGATACGTGGGAGTCGCGATGGACATGGTACGCGAGCTTTTGCTTTTCGGCTTCCCGATCTTCGGCTTCCCGATCGGGTGAGTCTCTTCCTCGTCGTTGCTATCGTTCCAGTCCTCATTCTAATCCTCTAGTCCTTGCAGCCGTCGCCGTTGTCACCATCCGCGCTCATGTAGTCGATGTAGTGGTCCGGATCTCCGATGAAGTCGTGATTGGCAGCGACTGTGGTGTCATTCGAGTGAGCAAGTGAGCAAGTGAGCAAGTGAGCAAGTGAGCAAGTGAGCAAGTGAGCAAGTGAGCAAGTGAGCAAGGTTTGTTCCCGCTCGGAGAAGCTGGTGTGTCGAGTCGAAGGTACGGAGGTTGTGACACCGGATCGACCAGTCTGCCGGATGTCGGCAAGGATCCACAAGCACGGATGGAAGCCCAACTCGCAAGCAAGGCGCTCGACACTTGGTCCGGAAGCAGCAGAACAGCAGAATCCGTCGTCGACCGCAAGCCACGACCAAGAGAGGCGAGCCAGTTGCCGGTAACCTGTCATCCACTAGAGCTATGTGCCACGAGGAGAGCAAGTGTGCCGGCCCATTCGACCGAACGAAGCGTACTCGCTCGCCACGCTGCTCACGCATCAGCGTGGCGAACTGTGATACGTGGGAGTCGCGATGGACATGGTACGCGAGCTTTTGCTTTTCGGCTTCCCGATCTTCGGCTTCCCGATCGGGTGAGTCTCTTCCTCGTCGTTGCTATCGTTCCAGTCCTCATTCTAATCCTCTAGTCCTTGCAGCCGTCGCCGTTGTCACCATCCGCGCTCATGTAGTCGATGTAGTGGTCCGGATCTCCGATGAAGTCGTGATTGGCAGCGACTGTGGTGTCATTCGAGTGAGCAAGTGAGCAAGTGAGCAAGTGAGCAAGTGAGCAAGTGAGCAAGTGAGCAAGTGAGCAAGTGAGCAAGGTTTGTTCCCGCTCGGAGAAGCTGGTGTGTCGAGTCGAAGGTACGGAGGTTGTGACACCGGATCGACCAGTCTGCCGGATGTCGGCAAGGATCCACAAGCACGGATGGAAGCCCAACTCGCAAGCAAGGCGCTCGACACTTGGTCCGGAAGCAGCAGAACAGCAGAATCCGTCGTCGACCGCAAGCCACGACCAAGAGAGGCGAGCCAGTTGCCGGTAACCTGTCATCCACTAGAGCTATGTGCCACGAGGAGAGCAAGTGTGCCGGCCCATTCGACCGAACGAAGCGTACTCGCTCGCCACGCTGCTCACGCATCAGCGTGGCGAACTGTGATACGTGGGAGTCGCGATGGACATGGTACGCGAGCTTTTGCTTTTCGGCTTCCCGATCTTCGGCTTCCCGATCGGGTGAGTCTCTTCCTCGTCGTTGCTATCGTTCCAGTCCTCATTCTAATCCTCTAGTCCTTGCAGCCGTCGCCGTTGTCACCATCCGCGCTCATGTAGTCGATGTAGTGGTCCGGATCTCCGATGAAGTCGTGATTGGCAGCGACTGTGGTGTCATTCGAGTGAGCAAGTGAGCAAGTGAGCAAGTGAGCAAGTGAGCAAGTGAGCAAGTGAGCAAGTGAGCAAGGTTTGTTCCCGCTCGGAGAAGCTGGTGTGTCGAGTCGAAGGTACGGAGGTTGTGACACCGGATCGACCAGTCTGCCGGATGTCGGCAAGGATCCACAAGCACGGATGGAAGCCCAACTCGCAAGCAAGGCGCTCGACACTTGGTCCGGAAGCAGCAGAACAGCAGAATCCGTCGTCGACCGCAAGCCACGACCAAGAGAGGCGAGCCAGTTGCCGGTAACCTGTCATCCACTAGAGCTATGTGCCACGAGGAGAGCAAGTGTGCCGGCCCATTCGACCGAACGAAGCGTACTCGCTCGCCACGCTGCTCACGCATCAGCGTGGCGAACTGTGATACGTGGGAGTCGCGATGGACATGGTACGCGAGCTTTTGCTTTTCGGCTTCCCGATCTTCGGCTTCCCGATCGGGTGAGTCTCTTCCTCGTCGTTGCTATCGTTCCAGTCCTCATTCTAATCCTCTAGTCCTTGCAGCCGTCGCCGTTGTCACCATCCGCGCTCATGTAGTCGATGTAGTGGTCCGGATCTCCGATGAAGTCGTGATTGGCAGCGACTGTGGTGTCATTCGAGTGAGCAAGTGAGCAAGTGAGCAAGTGAGCAAGTGAGCAAGTGAGCAAGTGAGCAAGTGAGCAAGGTTTGTTCCCGCTCGGAGAAGCTGGTGTGTCGAGTCGAAGGTACGGAGGTTGTGACACCGGATCGACCAGTCTGCCGGATGTCGGCAAGGATCCACAAGCACGGATGGAAGCCCAACTCGCAAGCAAGGCGCTCGACACTTGGTCCGGAAGCAGCAGAACAGCAGAATCCGTCGTCGACCGCAAGCCACGACCAAGAGAGGCGAGCCAGTTGCCGGTAACCTGTCATCCACTAGAGCTATGTGCCACGAGGAGAGCAAGTGTGCCGGCCCATTCGACCGAACGAAGCGTACTCGCTCGCCACGCTGCTCACGCATCAGCGTGGCGAACTGTGATACGTGGGAGTCGCGATGGACATGGTACGCGAGCTTTTGCTTTTCGGCTTCCCGATCTTCGGCTTCCCGATCGGGTGAGTCTCTTCCTCGTCGTTGCTATCGTTCCAGTCCTCATTCTAATCCTCTAGTCCTTGCAGCCGTCGCCGTTGTCACCATCCGCGCTCATGTAGTCGATGTAGTGGTCCGGATCTCCGATGAAGTCGTGATTGGCAGCGACTGTGGTGTCATTCGAGTGAGCAAGTGAGCAAGTGAGCAAGTGAGCAAGTGAGCAAGTGAGCAAGTGAGCAAGTGAGCAAGGTTTGTTCCCGCTCGGAGAAGCTGGTGTGTCGAGTCGAAGGTACGGAGGTTGTGACACCGGATCGACCAGTCTGCCGGATGTCGGCAAGGATCCACAAGCACGGATGGAAGCCCAACTCGCAAGCAAGGCGCTCGACACTTGGTCCGGAAGCAGCAGAACAGCAGAATCCGTCGTCGACCGCAAGCCACGACCAAGAGAGGCGAGCCAGTTGCCGGTAACCTGTCATCCACTAGAGCTATGTGCCACGAGGAGAGCAAGTGTGCCGGCCCATTCGACCGAACGAAGCGTACTCGCTCGCCACGCTGCTCACGCATCAGCGTGGCGAACTGTGATACGTGGGAGTCGCGATGGACATGGTACGCGAGCTTTTGCTTTTCGGCTTCCCGATCTTCGGCTTCCCGATCGGGTGAGTCTCTTCCTCGTCGTTGCTATCGTTCCAGTCCTCATTCTAATCCTCTAGTCCTTGCAGCCGTCGCCGTTGTCACCATCCGCGCTCATGTAGTCGATGTAGTGGTCCGGATCTCCGATGAAGTCGTGATTGGCAGCGACTGTGGTGTCATTCGAGTGAGCAAGTGAGCAAGTGAGCAAGTGAGCAAGTGAGCAAGTGAGCAAGTGAGCAAGTGAGCAAGGTTTGTTCCCGCTCGGAGAAGCTGGTGTGTCGAGTCGAAGGTACGGAGGTTGTGACACCGGATCGACCAGTCTGCCGGATGTCGGCAAGGATCCACAAGCACGGATGGAAGCCCAACTCGCAAGCAAGGCGCTCGACACTTGGTCCGGAAGCAGCAGAACAGCAGAATCCGTCGTCGACCGCAAGCCACGACCAAGAGAGGCGAGCCAGTTGCCGGTAACCTGTCATCCACTAGAGCTATGTGCCACGAGGAGAGCAAGTGTGCCGGCCCATTCGACCGAACGAAGCGTACTCGCTCGCCACGCTGCTCACGCATCAGCGTGGCGAACTGTGATACGTGGGAGTCGCGATGGACATGGTACGCGAGCTTTTGCTTTTCGGCTTCCCGATCTTCGGCTTCCCGATCGGGTGAGTCTCTTCCTCGTCGTTGCTATCGTTCCAGTCCTCATTCTAATCCTCTAGTCCTTGCAGCCGTCGCCGTTGTCACCATCCGCGCTCATGTAGTCGATGTAGTGGTCCGGATCTCCGATGAAGTCGTGATTGGCAGCGACTGTGGTGTCATTCGAGTGAGCAAGTGAGCAAGTGAGCAAGTGAGCAAGTGAGCAAGTGAGCAAGTGAGCAAGTGAGCAAGGTTTGTTCCCGCTCGGAGAAGCTGGTGTGTCGAGTCGAAGGTACGGAGGTTGTGACACCGGATCGACCAGTCTGCCGGATGTCGGCAAGGATCCACAAGCACGGATGGAAGCCCAACTCGCAAGCAAGGCGCTCGACACTTGGTCCGGAAGCAGCAGAACAGCAGAATCCGTCGTCGACCGCAAGCCACGACCAAGAGAGGCGAGCCAGTTGCCGGTAACCTGTCATCCACTAGAGCTATGTGCCACGAGGAGAGCAAGTGTGCCGGCCCATTCGACCGAACGAAGCGTACTCGCTCGCCACGCTGCTCACGCATCAGCGTGGCGAACTGTGATACGTGGGAGTCGCGATGGACATGGTACGCGAGCTTTTGCTTTTCGGCTTCCCGATCTTCGGCTTCCCGATCGGGTGAGTCTCTTCCTCGTCGTTGCTATCGTTCCAGTCCTCATTCTAATCCTCTAGTCCTTGCAGCCGTCGCCGTTGTCACCATCCGCGCTCATGTAGTCGATGTAGTGGTCCGGATCTCCGATGAAGTCGTGATTGGCAGCGACTGTGGTGTCATTCGAGTGAGCAAGTGAGCAAGTGAGCAAGTGAGCAAGTGAGCAAGTGAGCAAGTGAGCAAGTGAGCAAGTGAGCAAGGTTTGTTCCCGCTCGGAGAAGCTGGTGTGTCGAGTCGAAGGTACGGAGGTTGTGACACCGGATCGACCAGTCTGCCGGATGTCGGCAAGGATCCACAAGCACGGATGGAAGCCCAACTCGCAAGCAAGGCGCTCGACACTTGGTCCGGAAGCAGCAGAACAGCAGAATCCGTCGTCGACCGCAAGCCACGACCAAGAGAGGCGAGCCAGTTGCCGGTAACCTGTCATCCACTAGAGCTATGTGCCACGAGGAGAGCAAGTGTGCCGGCCCATTCGACCGAACGAAGCGTACTCGCTCGCCACGCTGCTCACGCATCAGCGTGGCGAACTGTGATACGTGGGAGTCGCGATGGACATGGTACGCGAGCTTTTGCTTTTCGGCTTCCCGATCTTCGGCTTCCCGATCGGGTGAGTCTCTTCCTCGTCGTTGCTATCGTTCCAGTCCTCATTCTAATCCTCTAGTCCTTGCAGCCGTCGCCGTTGTCACCATCCGCGCTCATGTAGTCGATGTAGTGGTCCGGATCTCCGATGAAGTCGTGATTGGCAGCGACTGTGGTGTCATTCGAGTGAGCAAGTGAGCAAGTGAGCAAGTGAGCAAGTGAGCAAGTGAGCAAGTGAGCAAGTGAGCAAGTGAGCAAGGTTTGTTCCCGCTCGGAGAAGCTGGTGTGTCGAGTCGAAGGTACGGAGGTTGTGACACCGGATCGACCAGTCTGCCGGATGTCGGCAAGGATCCACAAGCACGGATGGAAGCCCAACTCGCAAGCAAGGCGCTCGACACTTGGTCCGGAAGCAGCAGAACAGCAGAATCCGTCGTCGACCGCAAGCCACGACCAAGAGAGGCGAGCCAGTTGCCGGTAACCTGTCATCCACTAGAGCTATGTGCCACGAGGAGAGCAAGTGTGCCGGCCCATTCGACCGAACGAAGCGTACTCGCTCGCCACGCTGCTCACGCATCAGCGTGGCGAACTGTGATACGTGGGAGTCGCGATGGACATGGTACGCGAGCTTTTGCTTTTCGGCTTCCCGATCTTCGGCTTCCCGATCGGGTGAGTCTCTTCCTCGTCGTTGCTATCGTTCCAGTCCTCATTCTAATCCTCTAGTCCTTGCAGCCGTCGCCGTTGTCACCATCCGCGCTCATGTAGTCGATGTAGTGGTCCGGATCTCCGATGAAGTCGTGATTGGCAGCGACTGTGGTGTCATTCGAGTGAGCAAGTGAGCAAGTGAGCAAGTGAGCAAGTGAGCAAGTGAGCAAGTGAGCAAGTGAGCAAGTGAGCAAGGTTTGTTCCCGCTCGGAGAAGCTGGTGTGTCGAGTCGAAGGTACGGAGGTTGTGACACCGGATCGACCAGTCTGCCGGATGTCGGCAAGGATCCACAAGCACGGATGGAAGCCCAACTCGCAAGCAAGGCGCTCGACACTTGGTCCGGAAGCAGCAGAACAGCAGAATCCGTCGTCGACCGCAAGCCACGACCAAGAGAGGCGAGCCAGTTGCCGGTAACCTGTCATCCACTAGAGCTATGTGCCACGAGGAGAGCAAGTGTGCCGGCCCATTCGACCGAACGAAGCGTACTCGCTCGCCACGCTGCTCACGCATCAGCGTGGCGAACTGTGATACGTGGGAGTCGCGATGGACATGGTACGCGAGCTTTTGCTTTTCGGCTTCCCGATCTTCGGCTTCCCGATCGGGTGAGTCTCTTCCTCGTCGTTGCTATCGTTCCAGTCCTCATTCTAATCCTCTAGTCCTTGCAGCCGTCGCCGTTGTCACCATCCGCGCTCATGTAGTCGATGTAGTGGTCCGGATCTCCGATGAAGTCGTGATTGGCAGCGACTGTGGTGTCATTCGAGTGAGCAAGTGAGCAAGTGAGCAAGTGAGCAAGTGAGCAAGTGAGCAAGTGAGCAAGTGAGCAAGTGAGCAAGTGAGCAAGTGAGCAAGGTTTGTTCCCGCTCGGAGAAGCTGGTGTGTCGAGTCGAAGGTACGGAGGTTGTGACACCGGATCGACCAGTCTGCCGGATGTCGGCAAGGATCCACAAGCACGGATGGAAGCCCAACTCGCAAGCAAGGCGCTCGACACTTGGTCCGGAAGCAGCAGAACAGCAGAATCCGTCGTCGACCGCAAGCCACGACCAAGAGAGGCGAGCCAGTTGCCGGTAACCTGTCATCCACTAGAGCTATGTGCCACGAGGAGAGCAAGTGTGCCGGCCCATTCGACCGAACGAAGCGTACTCGCTCGCCACGCTGCTCACGCATCAGCGTGGCGAACTGTGATACGTGGGAGTCGCGATGGACATGGTACGCGAGCTTTTGCTTTTCGGCTTCCCGATCTTCGGCTTCCCGATCGGGTGAGTCTCTTCCTCGTCGTTGCTATCGTTCCAGTCCTCATTCTAATCCTCTAGTCCTTGCAGCCGTCGCCGTTGTCACCATCCGCGCTCATGTAGTCGATGTAGTGGTCCGGATCTCCGATGAAGTCGTGATTGGCAGCGACTGTGGTGTCATTCGAGTGAGCAAGTGAGCAAGTGAGCAAGTGAGCAAGTGAGCAAGTGAGCAAGTGAGCAAGTGAGCAAGGTTTGTTCCCGCTCGGAGAAGCTGGTGTGTCGAGTCGAAGGTACGGAGGTTGTGACACCGGATCGACCAGTCTGCCGGATGTCGGCAAGGATCCACAAGCACGGATGGAAGCCCAACTCGCAAGCAAGGCGCTCGACACTTGGTCCGGAAGCAGCAGAACAGCAGAATCCGTCGTCGACCGCAAGCCACGACCAAGAGAGGCGAGCCAGTTGCCGGTAACCTGTCATCCACTAGAGCTATGTGCCACGAGGAGAGCAAGTGTGCCGGCCCATTCGACCGAACGAAGCGTACTCGCTCGCCACGCTGCTCACGCATCAGCGTGGCGAACTGTGATACGTGGGAGTCGCGATGGACATGGTACGCGAGCTTTTGCTTTTCGGCTTCCCGATCTTCGGCTTCCCGATCGGGTGAGTCTCTTCCTCGTCGTTGCTATCGTTCCAGTCCTCATTCTAATCCTCTAGTCCTTGCAGCCGTCGCCGTTGTCACCATCCGCGCTCATGTAGTCGATGTAGTGGTCCGGATCTCCGATGAAGTCGTGATTGGCAGCGACTGTGGTGTCATTCGAGTGAGCAAGTGAGCAAGTGAGCAAGTGAGCAAGTGAGCAAGTGAGCAAGTGAGCAAGTGAGCAAGGTTTGTTCCCGCTCGGAGAAGCTGGTGTGTCGAGTCGAAGGTACGGAGGTTGTGACACCGGATCGACCAGTCTGCCGGATGTCGGCAAGGATCCACAAGCACGGATGGAAGCCCAACTCGCAAGCAAGGCGCTCGACACTTGGTCCGGAAGCAGCAGAACAGCAGAATCCGTCGTCGACCGCAAGCCACGACCAAGAGAGGCGAGCCAGTTGCCGGTAACCTGTCATCCACTAGAGCTATGTGCCACGAGGAGAGCAAGTGTGCCGGCCCATTCGACCGAACGAAGCGTACTCGCTCGCCACGCTGCTCACGCATCAGCGTGGCGAACTGTGATACGTGGGAGTCGCGATGGACATGGTACGCGAGCTTTTGCTTTTCGGCTTCCCGATCTTCGGCTTCCCGATCGGGTGAGTCTCTTCCTCGTCGTTGCTATCGTTCCAGTCCTCATTCTAATCCTCTAGTCCTTGCAGCCGTCGCCGTTGTCACCATCCGCGCTCATGTAGTCGATGTAGTGGTCCGGATCTCCGATGAAGTCGTGATTGGCAGCGACTGTGGTGTCATTCGAGTGAGCAAGTGAGCAAGTGAGCAAGTGAGCAAGTGAGCAAGTGAGCAAGTGAGCAAGTGAGCAAGTGAGCAAGTGAGCAAGGTTTGTTCCCGCTCGGAGAAGCTGGTGTGTCGAGTCGAAGGTACGGAGGTTGTGACACCGGATCGACCAGTCTGCCGGATGTCGGCAAGGATCCACAAGCACGGATGGAAGCCCAACTCGCAAGCAAGGCGCTCGACACTTGGTCCGGAAGCAGCAGAACAGCAGAATCCGTCGTCGACCGCAAGCCACGACCAAGAGAGGCGAGCCAGTTGCCGGTAACCTGTCATCCACTAGAGCTATGTGCCACGAGGAGAGCAAGTGTGCCGGCCCATTCGACCGAACGAAGCGTACTCGCTCGCCACGCTGCTCACGCATCAGCGTGGCGAACTGTGATACGTGGGAGTCGCGATGGACATGGTACGCGAGCTTTTGCTTTTCGGCTTCCCGATCTTCGGCTTCCCGATCGGGTGAGTCTCTTCCTCGTCGTTGCTATCGTTCCAGTCCTCATTCTAATCCTCTAGTCCTTGCAGCCGTCGCCGTTGTCACCATCCGCGCTCATGTAGTCGATGTAGTGGTCCGGATCTCCGATGAAGTCGTGATTGGCAGCGACTGTGGTGTCATTCGAGTGAGCAAGTGAGCAAGTGAGCAAGTGAGCAAGTGAGCAAGTGAGCAAGTGAGCAAGTGAGCAAGGTTTGTTCCCGCTCGGAGAAGCTGGTGTGTCGAGTCGAAGGTACGGAGGTTGTGACACCGGATCGACCAGTCTGCCGGATGTCGGCAAGGATCCACAAGCACGGATGGAAGCCCAACTCGCAAGCAAGGCGCTCGACACTTGGTCCGGAAGCAGCAGAACAGCAGAATCCGTCGTCGACCGCAAGCCACGACCAAGAGAGGCGAGCCAGTTGCCGGTAACCTGTCATCCACTAGAGCTATGTGCCACGAGGAGAGCAAGTGTGCCGGCCCATTCGACCGAACGAAGCGTACTCGCTCGCCACGCTGCTCACGCATCAGCGTGGCGAACTGTGATACGTGGGAGTCGCGATGGACATGGTACGCGAGCTTTTGCTTTTCGGCTTCCCGATCTTCGGCTTCCCGATCGGGTGAGTCTCTTCCTCGTCGTTGCTATCGTTCCAGTCCTCATTCTAATCCTCTAGTCCTTGCAGCCGTCGCCGTTGTCACCATCCGCGCTCATGTAGTCGATGTAGTGGTCCGGATCTCCGATGAAGTCGTGATTGGCAGCGACTGTGGTGTCATTCGAGTGAGCAAGTGAGCAAGTGAGCAAGTGAGCAAGTGAGCAAGTGAGCAAGTGAGCAAGTGAGCAAGGTTTGTTCCCGCTCGGAGAAGCTGGTGTGTCGAGTCGAAGGTACGGAGGTTGTGACACCGGATCGACCAGTCTGCCGGATGTCGGCAAGGATCCACAAGCACGGATGGAAGCCCAACTCGCAAGCAAGGCGCTCGACACTTGGTCCGGAAGCAGCAGAACAGCAGAATCCGTCGTCGACCGCAAGCCACGACCAAGAGAGGCGAGCCAGTTGCCGGTAACCTGTCATCCACTAGAGCTATGTGCCACGAGGAGAGCAAGTGTGCCGGCCCATTCGACCGAACGAAGCGTACTCGCTCGCCACGCTGCTCACGCATCAGCGTGGCGAACTGTGATACGTGGGAGTCGCGATGGACATGGTACGCGAGCTTTTGCTTTTCGGCTTCCCGATCTTCGGCTTCCCGATCGGGTGAGTCTCTTCCTCGTCGTTGCTATCGTTCCAGTCCTCATTCTAATCCTCTAGTCCTTGCAGCCGTCGCCGTTGTCACCATCCGCGCTCATGTAGTCGATGTAGTGGTCCGGATCTCCGATGAAGTCGTGATTGGCAGCGACTGTGGTGTCATTCGAGTGAGCAAGTGAGCAAGTGAGCAAGTGAGCAAGTGAGCAAGTGAGCAAGTGAGCAAGTGAGCAAGTGAGCAAGGTTTGTTCCCGCTCGGAGAAGCTGGTGTGTCGAGTCGAAGGTACGGAGGTTGTGACACCGGATCGACCAGTCTGCCGGATGTCGGCAAGGATCCACAAGCACGGATGGAAGCCCAACTCGCAAGCAAGGCGCTCGACACTTGGTCCGGAAGCAGCAGAACAGCAGAATCCGTCGTCGACCGCAAGCCACGACCAAGAGAGGCGAGCCAGTTGCCGGTAACCTGTCATCCACTAGAGCTATGTGCCACGAGGAGAGCAAGTGTGCCGGCCCATTCGACCGAACGAAGCGTACTCGCTCGCCACGCTGCTCACGCATCAGCGTGGCGAACTGTGATACGTGGGAGTCGCGATGGACATGGTACGCGAGCTTTTGCTTTTCGGCTTCCCGATCTTCGGCTTCCCGATCGGGTGAGTCTCTTCCTCGTCGTTGCTATCGTTCCAGTCCTCATTCTAATCCTCTAGTCCTTGCAGCCGTCGCCGTTGTCACCATCCGCGCTCATGTAGTCGATGTAGTGGTCCGGATCTCCGATGAAGTCGTGATTGGCAGCGACTGTGGTGTCATTCGAGTGAGCAAGTGAGCAAGTGAGCAAGTGAGCAAGTGAGCAAGTGAGCAAGTGAGCAAGTGAGCAAGGTTTGTTTTTCCAACAATCGAGTCATGGGGCAAAGTCTACGTGCATTTTGCCGCACCAGGGCGTGGCGTGGCGGGTTGACGAAACTTGGAAAGCTCAGAAGTGAACAGAGCGACCCAAGTGCACTGCTCTCTAACTACTGTAGCTAAATATAGAACTGAAACGACTAGATCGGGAAAAGCTGCCTTCCTTCGCATGTGCTTCGCGTCACCTTGTCGCAATACGTGGAAGCCTGACATTTCCAACAATCGAGTCATGGGGCAAAGTCTACGTGCATTTTGCCGCACCAGGGCGTGGCGTGGCGGCTGCCCCAAAAAGAGTAAGGCCGAACGACGCGCCATGTCGTCTTGTTTTCCCTTGGATCACCACCCTTAACACATTAGCTGTGAAAGCTTTGCAGATCCCGCTGCGGTAAGTACAGGGTATGCTTCAAAGGAGTTTGAAAGCCATCTTCCCAACAGTTTGATTGCCAAACGGTCAGCACCAGCATTCAAGAGTGTTGTGGCTCCGCCCACCCGGACAGAGTGCGTCGAGAAGCGAGTCGGATCTAGCCCCGCTTGTTCGGCCGCTACTTTGATGGTTGTCGCGATGTTACTCGACGTGATGCCCCCGTTCGGGGCTGACAGTGCAGGGTCTTCAGGTCGAGTTTTGAAGGTCGTTGCTGCCTTGTATATCCATCGAGCTGCCTTCACGGGACAGAGTACAGGGTCACCCGACTTTCTGTGAAATCTAGTTTCTTCACGTCCGAATTGGTTGTTCTTTGCTCCTCGTAATGTTATTCCGACCATGGTTGCCTTCTTAGCCTCTGTTTTTCGGCCTGCATTGTTGAGAAGTTGGATATCGCTTAACCGAAGAATGTACTTGTGACAATTGCGTCCGATGAACAAGTATTCCGATCGTCGGAAGAGGAAAAAGTATCCAAGCAGCAGTCCACCCCACAGCAATTGGAGGCGTGGTTGGCTCAAGTCAAGCTGTTGAAATATGAGTCGCAATAACCGCGGTGATAGGGGATGCTGCTTGATGACTGGATTAGTGAACCTTCGTATGCCTCGTAGCAGGATAGCGTGACTCGCATTAACACCTGGGTCATAGCCCGCTGTATTTCGATGATACCACCTCACCGCGCAGAGTTTAGAGCATATAGTTGAGTAGGTATTGCCCTTCAGCTTCCGATTCATGCCGAATTGCCACAAATACACCGCGAAAGCCCCAAGTTGGGCAGTGTTGTCATCTACAGCACTGGCTGACAGCCATGGTTCCATCTTCATCATAGCACACCAAGCCGTCCACTGGAACCAGGCTCTGTTGTATGCACTCCGTGACGTATCTGCTAACGCACCAGCTCTGAGTAATGCTCCCAAAGATGATAGAGATTTCGCGAGTCTGTTGGGATCGACACCTGTTGCCACGACAACGAGAGGTTAGAGAAAGTGCTCGCCATTGCTTCCGATTGCCAAACTCGGCTTCCTGCGTCTGCCATGACATTTTCTGATCCTGCAATGTGAGCTGCCGTACAGTAGAAGCCGTGCTGTATCTCGAGGAGACTGAGTACTCGTAGAAGCATCTGGGCGAATGGATTTGGGCTGAAGCGACGGTTGGTCCATGAGACTGCTGACTGATTGTCAATTCGCATCCGCACGTGGGTGAACGTCGGTTTGTCGTAACACTGCCAGTGGTGCTTCCACACGATCCCAGCAAATATCGCTCCCATGAGCTCACGAACGTTTATTCCGAAGTCATTGTTGGCTGTCTCGTTGAATTGAACAATGTCTCCCCTTTCTTTTTCCGTGAACTCGATTTGAATAAACTCTTTGCGAGCCGGGTATATCGCGCAAAGCCCTCTGTCACTGGCATCCATGTACAATTCGAAGTCGGGTGCATCTCTTTGGGAGAACCGCGATAACGGAATCGCGTTTAGTCGATCCATTGCGAGAATATACTTGAACCAGCGCATGTCATCTTGCACATTCTCGGAAAGGGACACCGTGCTGAATCGAGGTGCTGCGCGCCCTAACGAAGCAATTCGCTGGAAAAACGACGCGGCTGGCCTAATACAGGTTACAACGTGCCGAAGACTTCCTAAAAGTTGGTTGAGCTGTGTTTTTGATGCTCGACGCCGAATTTGCATGGCCGTTAGCCTATTGTGAGCTTTAGTAATCTTGTCCACCGGCATCGAGACTGTCAACTTGGCCAAATCCCAGTCGAGGCCGAGCGCTCGGCCTTGCTGGAACCACGATGTGAACTTCTTTTCATTGCACGCATCGGGACCTAGTATTGTAATCATTGCTTCCCGAAGTGCCACATTAGCTTCCGCGAGTCTGGAACCAATATTTGGCTCGATGCACGAATGGTCGTCACACCATGCTTTTGCATCAAAGGTTTCTTTTGCACACAGAGGCTGACGTGTCCAGTGGGGAGATGAGTTAGCGTACAAGTGATTAATAGCTGCTCCTGCGCACCAGTATGACGCAGGCGATTCTGACCAACCAAAGGGACAGCAAAGGTCGATCACGAGAATGCCGAGTTCCGGAATTGTTCCAGCAAAGCGCCCGACACTGTCTGCACACATTGGAATGTGGCGGAAGGCACCGTTTACGTCTCCTGTCATCATGTGCTGCGAGCCTGGATGTACTTCTGCCACATCAAGAATACGCCTGGCAAGAGTGGCTGCACCATCGTACGTAACCGATACGTCCGAGTTGCCTTCTGTGTTGTCGTTGACAGAGCTACCTTTTGGGAACGATAGGTCATGGATGATTCTCGCATCCACTTCTAAGTCAACCTCACCTTTCGGCACTGCCCCAAAAGGGCTGCACGTGATGCCGGATAGAGAGGAGAGGAGATCGATATCAAGAATCAGATAGCGATCTTGATCCTGGCCTGCACGAAGGCTCTTTACTATGGTATTGAGAGCCCGGCGAGCAGAGCCATGGTTGTCGGGGGGCTTCAATTGCTCCGGAAAATTGCTCTTCCACTTTGGCTTGACTCCGCTAGTGACGATAGACTCCCACTCCGTGCGGTACCTGTAAGATCTCCACGCACGATGCGATGTTGGTATGTGGAGAGATTTGTTCGGACGCGGGTCATACTCAGTTTCTCCTCGGAGTAGACGCACGAAATCTGGTATTTGCATCCCCGAGCATCTGATGAACTCGCTGTAAATCCTTTGTTTGTTTCGGTCAAGCAGGTGTATCGGTCTCTGCCCGGATTCGTCCACCTCTGGGGTTGGTTTTGGAAGGTTGAGGTGATATTTTCTCAGCTCCTCACCTAATGCCGTGGTTAATTGCTTGTGATGCAGAGTGGAGAGACGATGATGTGCTAAGGCCGTGGAATCAAGAGCCGATTTGCGTTGTTTTACCAGCGCTGTCATGTCAGACAATTCGGTCGCTGAAAGTGAGTGGTGGTCGCAAGCGACGCTTTGTGTTGCGATTATAGGGGAAGCAAGTACTTCGCCGCCATAATCGGCTGTGGGGGAGCACGGAGCGTCGCCGCCACAATTGTCAGTGAGGGAATGGAGATTCTCGACACCGTTGCGATGAACTCCAGCCACACTTGAATCTGAGACGCAGTTCTTGTGCAGGGAGCCGCGTGGGAAAGATGGCGTAGCCCCGTCCACGCGAACCTCGTCAGCTGGCGTCTGACGCGGCATCTTTCGATTTTCGGGCTCAAGAGCTCGTTTATCATCTTTTGCATTGGTGCCGCAGCCAGCAATCGATGAATCGAAGATATCAGGCTGGTTTGCACTTGAGTCCCGTGAAGCACGCCAGCTCCATCGCACTCCGGGAAATCGTCAATTCGAGGTTGCTTCTGCAATACCCCCATATCTCTTTTTGATAAACGTGCGGACGACTTGAGGAATAGAAGCTGGCCGAAAATGAGCACGAAACGGGACCACGCACTTGCCGTTACGCCCTCGGCAGCCTTGGTTCGAGATATATCTCATGCACATCTTCTTTCCGTCTTGCTTTGGCAACGCTCGTCTTACCTCAGGGGGAACCTCACTTCCTATCTGGCTGAATGTACCGCTGTCATAAGCATTCTCTCCCCCTTGGCGAGCTGTGCTGAAAGAATTTAACCGATCATTGACTGAGGATTCGATTTGGTGTCGGATCATGAGCTGATTAACTTGACCAAAGGAGGGGTGCGCAGTAGAGAATCGAGACCCGACCGCTGCTGCCTGGTCAAAACTGCCTTCAACTATGTGGAAGCGGAATAACTCGAGTTGCTCATCAATCCAGTGAACTAGTTCGTCAAGTACCTCCCTACCCTCAGGTATGTCTTTAGCTCGAAGACTCAGGAGGAGCCGTCGTCCTGCGTCCAAAAGGCTCGCAGCAATCGGCTTGTACAGGTGATTCACGGTGTTAGCAAATATTTCCACGGCGTCCACCACCGATGCAAATGAGGAGGCCAGCTCGGCGTGTGGAAGCAAGTTCTTTCTCGAGAAGTCTGTCATATCGTACCGCGCAACAGCATCACGTTTCTCACGTGTAGTGAGGCGACCAAAATGCATGATTGAGAGACCTCGGACGCCGAAGTCCCATCCGTATAGCCCTCTCAGAATCGCCGGGTGTGGCAGGAAGCCAAAATTGTCGCTGTGCGACTGCACATACTCAACAAACAATTGTGCATTGAGATGAATGAACTTACCGTTAACCAAGGATTGGTGGACTCGGGCCTGATTTCCATGAGGCTGAAATTGATTCTTCGAGTCGCTAGCAGATTGCATCCGCTGTCTTGCCGTCGAATCGGCGTCACCCAACCGTTTAAGCGATATTAAATGGTCAAGTTCATGAAGCAGCTGAGGATCGTCGGTGACGCGAGATCGTAAATCCTGTAGTCTGTCTGTTGCGAGCGTGATAGTTTCTGTTGACTCTTGTCCTCTTTTCTGCCGCTTGGTCGCCGCACCATATTGATGACGGCGAGGTGCAGCCTCTTCATCGTCACTGTCTTCTTCTGAATCACTTAATAGATCGTCTGCTTGCCTAGGAGTGGTCCCAGTGGCCGTGCGAGTGAGAGGGGGCCGGGATGCGACCACAGGATCAAAGATGGTGTCTCCAATTAGTACTCCAATTGGGGGCGTGCGCTCACCTTCCTTGTAAAAGACAAAATCCAGGATGTGCCTTATGGTGACTCGATAAACCGTCGAACTTGAGACGTCAAAGAGCGGAACCACGAGCTCTTCGTCGACAGACGGGGACTGAGCAGCCGTCAGGATATCTGCAGAGTTTCGGGTTGCTGGACCACTGTTTCCATTGAAACTATCGAACACTTTCTGATGTAGACTTCGCATCTGGCGAGGCATGACAGCGCCGACGCCTCGGCCGGAGCAGGGTCGCAGAGCATAGGTTTCAACAGCTAGATCTTGAAGCCGGCTTGGCTCGTAAATCTCGGTAGCACTATCTCCGGTATAGATCATATCTATCATCGCCTTGCGCTCCTGCTCATGCCAACTGTAACCACCAACCACACCGTAGTCCCAGACTCTACCTGCTCCTGGGGGAACTCTGGCAATACACACTGTGGCTCCCAACATTGTACCTACGCCGTCTTGCGCTTCGTTAGCGCTCACCTCTCGCTCCTCCGCCACCTCACGTGGCACCTCGATTTCCTCGTTCTCTTCCTCAGTCCAACGACCCGTTAACAGCAGGGAGACCTGGACAAATCCTCTACGGCGCGCGTCGTTCTCTACCTTTCCATAGGCATATCCCACGACATGAAAACTACCCGGACCTAAGAGAACGAAATACGGGAATGATGGCATGTCCGACGGAAGCTTGAGCAAGGTGAGAGAGAGCGAAATGCCGACGGAGGTTTTGACGAAACTTGGAAAGCTCAGAAGTGAACAGAGCGACCCAAGTGCACTGCTCTCTAACTACTGTAGCTAAATATAGAACTGAAACGACTAGATCGGGAAAAGCTGCCTTCCTTCGCATGTGCTTCGCGTCACCTTGTCGCAATACGTGGAAGCCTGACACCCGCTCGGAGAAGCTGGTGTGTCGAGTCGAAGGTACGGAGGTTGTGACACCGGATCGACCAGTCTGCCGGATGTCGGCAAGGATCCACAAGCACGGATGGAAGCCCAACTCGCAAGCAAGGCGCTCGACACTTGGTCCGGAAGCAGCAGAACAGCAGAATCCGTCGTCGACCGCAAGCCACGACCAAGAGAGGCGAGCCAGTTGCCGGTAACCTGTCATCCACTAGAGCTATGTGCCACGAGGAGAGCAAGTGTGCCGGCCCATTCGACCGAACGAAGCGTACTCGCTCGCCACGCTGCTCACGCATCAGCGTGGCGAACTGTGATACGTGGGAGTCGCGATGGACATGGTACGCGAGCTTTTGCTTTTCGGCTTCCCGATCTTCGGCTTCCCGATCGGGTGAGTCTCTTCCTCGTCGTTGCTATCGTTCCAGTCCTCATTCTAATCCTCTAGTCCTTGCAGCCGTCGCCGTTGTCACCATCCGCGCTCATGTAGTCGATGTAGTGGTCCGGATCTCCGATGAAGTCGTGATTGGCAGCGACTGTGGTGTCATTCGAGTGAGCAAGTGAGCAAGTGAGCAAGTGAGCAAGTGAGCAAGTGAGCAAGTGAGCAAGTGAGCAAGGTTTGTTCCCGCTCGGAGAAGCTGGTGTGTCGAGTCGAAGGTACGGAGGTTGTGACACCGGATCGACCAGTCTGCCGGATGTCGGCAAGGATCCACAAGCACGGATGGAAGCCCAACTCGCAAGCAAGGCGCTCGACACTTGGTCCGGAAGCAGCAGAACAGCAGAATCCGTCGTCGACCGCAAGCCACGACCAAGAGAGGCGAGCCAGTTGCCGGTAACCTGTCATCCACTAGAGCCATCTGCCACGAGAAGAGCAAGTGTGCTTCAGTGAACCACCGGTGGGTTAGTGAGCCTGCGTACAGGGGTTGATGAGGATTGATGGGGCTTTGATCGGGTGATCACGAAATACGGAGCTGCGACACCTTTATTGGCCACGAGTGGAAATCCCGACGGAATGCTTAAGTGGCCAACTTCTTCGTGCACGGTTCCAATATCCCGCGTTAACGAAGCTTTTGTGGGAGATATTGCCTTGTGATAGGTTGGCGCGTAGATCTTCGGCTTGGCAGTAAAGAAAGTCACGCGACAGAGTTACTTGACGCGGTGACAGCTCGGATGATGTTTGGAACGGCAGCATTCAGGTAAGGATAAGATTAGTGGTAAGGCGCCGAAGGTCCATGCCTCTGCGGTGTCGATGTGAAACTCCTCGACAAGGCATGACGAGTAGACAGGTCTATACACGTCGACTCCAAGTAACGGGTATCTTTTTGGTTGTCAGATTCATGACAACCAAAAAGATACTCACGCGTGGCAGCGCAACCACAGTCATCATTTACTACGTACACCAGCAATAGTCTGACCAGTTCAGGAGCTGATCGTTGCCTCCTTGCTGTGTCCATGAACCGAGCACGATCTACGAACCAGAAAATATCTC
This sequence comes from Phytopythium helicoides, assembly GCA_024867545.1. Classification (NCBI taxonomy): domain Eukaryota; phylum Oomycota; class Peronosporomycetes; order Pythiales; family Pythiaceae; genus Phytopythium; species Phytopythium helicoides. Next base: position 1,162,674 of record JANFNE010000008.1, on the reverse strand, counting down.
TGTCAGTGTGACCGAGATATTTTCTGGCTCGGTATTTCGTGGTAATCACTCAGCCGCGTCGCCGCAACTCCTGGTTTCATCCCACAGCCCGAGCCTCTTCAACTTGAGCGTACACCGCTGAACGTTGACAACGTGTCAAAGCTCGGGGTGCCGACGCTGTTTTGACTACCTAGTAGTCGACTACGAACTTCAACTCCACCGATCGTCAACGTGACTTGGTATGCGGAACTCGCGTTATCGATGGCGTGTGGAGAGCAATTGGCTGTCAACTGCTCTCCACTCACCATAGATGACATTGGTGCCCATGAACCTTAGTCCATCAAACTTCTAAGCTCTTCGGCCTCAGCTCGCTCCATTCCAAGACTTTCCCGCTCCAAGTGAGACCGTCGGAGCCCAAGTGAGACCGTCAAAGCCCAAGGAAGCCCAAGGGAGACCATGGGACAGCTAGATGAACGGACGACGCTGCTGTCGCCCACAATCGACGTGAGTGTGTCGCCGTTGCCCGACGAAGTAGCGCTGGGCCTCGACGACCTGCCGATCGTAACGCGCGACAACACCTTCCCACTCACGAGTCCCAGCTACGCCGGCTCGCTCGATGTCATCCGACCGCACTACGACGATGATCTGGAGAAGCGTCCGGCGCGCACACCGAGAGAGGAACAGGAGTTCGAGCCTGATCCGGTGCCGATGGAGGAGTTTCGCAAGTCGCTCGCACTCATCTATCCTGTTGTCATCACCTACACGCTCGAGTATCTCCCGGGTCTCGCCTGCATCATGCTCGTGGGCCACATCGATTCGCCCAACACCAAGGAATACGTCGCCGCCGCTACTCTCTCCAACTTGGTGCGTTTAAAATTTTGTCTGCTGATTTGCTTGCTTCTTTCTCTTCGTTGTGACGCTGACGTGAGGTCTGTGTCGATAGTGCACCAGCTTGACGGGGTTGTGCATCGGATTTGGCCTCTCGTCAGCACTAGATACGCTCTGTTCACAGGCATTTGGCGCCAAGCGCTTTCACAACATTGGTATCTACCTGCAGTCAGCTCTCATCGTTGTGGGCTCGTGCCTTCTCCCCATTTTCCTGATCAACTGGCACAGTGGCTACATATTGGCGCTGCTTGGTCAAGACCCCGAAGTTGCGCGATTCGCGGGCGAGTTCTCTCGCATCACCATCTTCGGCGTGCCGTTCCTCTTCGTCTACGAGATGTGTCGCAAGGTGCTGCAGGCACAGAATATCGTGCGTCCGATGCTCGCATTCGCGATTGTCGGCGACTGCGTCAACATCTTCGGCGGCTACTACCTGACGTACCACACGTCTCTGGGTTTCCACGGCGCGGCGCTGTCCAGAACGCTCGGATACATGGTGTTGCCTTTGTGTGCGATTCCATACCTATTGTTGTCTGGGAACTATCTGCAGTGGTGGGGAGGCTGGGACTTGAAGCGTGCTTATGAGCGCGTGCCGTTGTTTTTGCGTCTGGGTTTGCCTGCATTGGCGATGATGGCAATGGAATGGTGGGCGTACGGGATGATGGCTGTGTTGGCAGGCAACTTGCCTGAGGGTGTGTTGGCTGTGAGCTCGCACGCTGTGTTGATGAATGTGGCTTCGACCGTGTATACGGTGTACACTGGTATTTCTGTGTCTGGCAACATTCGCGTTGGGAACTGTTTGGGAGCGAACCACCCGAAGAAGGCTCGATTGATCGCGAAGATGACGCTGTCGATGACGTTTTCGCTGTCGTTCGTGTTTTCTGCTTTAATTTTGGCTTTCCGTCATCAGATCCCGAAGGTGTGCCGCTTACACTTTGTTGGTCATGGGACCTTACCAGATCATCGATGCGTTGAACTGCACGATGCAGGGAATCTATCGTGGTGCCGGATGGCAGATTCGAGCTGCAAAAATCAACATTTGGGCTTTCTACGCGTGGGCTGTACCACTTGCGGTTGTTTTGGCCTTCTACTTCCACGTTGGTGTTATGGGTCTGTGGATTGGCTTCGCTTCTGGTCACGCGTTGTCGTTCTCAATCTGCGGCTACCAACTGTACCGTTCAAGTTGGCAGGAGATGTCGCTCGAAGCGCAGGCGCGCGTCGCTCATTGAGGGTCAAGTACGAGTATGGTCCGAAGTGGCAACTTTTTTTTTGCGTTTGGCTCGCATGGATAAAGTCTTCAAAACAGTATCAACGAAAACTCTCTTGCTAGAAGTCCGAGCTCCATTGTGGATTATCAAATGTTAGGTTGGTTTTCTAGTGGGCGACGCGTGCTTGGGCGTCAATTGCCATCTGCTCCCAATCAGACTGGTATAGGATAGAGCAACAAACGGCGAGCGTCGTCACCATGCCGGCGCTGAAGCCGATCCAAAGTCCCTCGATACCGAATGCAAACTTGAAGGCGAGTATAGCACCGAGGGGCAAGCCTAGCGCGTAGTACGCGAGCACGTTGTTGCGCGCGGCAAGGTGTTGCCAGCCTGCGCCTCTGTAGATTCCCTGTACGACGCAGTTGGTAGTGTCGATGATAACGTACGCTGACATGAGCTGTAGCGCTTGTGCAGCGCGTTCGATAGCAATGGGATCGTTGATCACAATCTTAGGGATCTGGTACCGAAGCTGGTAGATGCCAATGGCCAACAAAGCTGAGCCCACAATGACCATGGAGAGCGTGAGCTTGGCGATGAGCTTGGCCTTCTTGGGTAAGTTGGCGCCGAGGCAGTTGCCCACGCGGATGTTGCCTGCTACTGCGATGCCTAAGAACAGCATGTAGCTCGAAGAGGCTACGTTCATGAGTACGGCGTGGGCACTAACGGAGACGACACCATCCTTGAGGTTGCCTGCGAGCACGGCCATGATCTCGTACGCCCACCATTCCATGCCCATCATGATGAATCCCGGGACGCCCAGGCGCAGGAAGAGCCGAGCGTATTTGAGCGCCGCGCGAGGCTGCCAGCCCGGCCACCAGACTTCGTACACTCGGCTGTACACGAAGTATACGAACAAGCAGATCGGCAGAGCCATGTAGCCCAGCGTTCTGGACAACGCAGCGCCGTGGAAGCCAAGCGACGTGTAGTATGTGAGGTAGTAGCCGCCGACGATGTTGATGAGGTTGCCGACGACTGCGAACCACGCGAGCGGCTTGACGACGTTCTGTGCCTGCAGTAGCTTGCGGCACATCTCGTAGACGAAGAGGAACGGGATGCCGAAGACTGTGATCCGCGAGAACTCGCCTGCGAGTCTGGCGACCTCCTCATCCTGGCCCAGCAGCGACAGTAGGTGTCCGCTATGCCAGTTGAGCAGGAAAATGGGAAGCAGACACGCGCCGATGACCAGTATGGCGCATTGCAGATACAGCCCCATCTGCCGCTGGCGGTTGGCACCATGCGCCTGCGAGCACAGCGTATCCAGTGCCGTGAGCAGCCCAAAGCCCACCGAGAGCGCCGAGACGTTGGTGAACTGTCGGCACGGTATCTTCGTCAGTGAGCTGCTCATGAACGCCTAGAAGCAGCAACTCCTCACCATGGTGGAGAGCGTGGCGGCATCTACGAGCCGCTTGGTGTCTGGCGAGTCGATGTGGCCAACGAGCATGATGCACACGAGGCCGGGGATGTACTCGAGCACGTACGTGAGCATGATGGGGTACATGAGCGCAAGCGAAATGCGCAGCTCCTCGGTGACCACCGGCTCGGGCTCGTGCAGCTGGTCGGCGAGCGACAGACACAGCGAGGCGCACTCGTCGTCCACCTTGGAGCGCGACGCCGCGTCCGTGTCGTATCCGTCGCGCCAGTCGCGGTCGTCCTCGTGGATCGGGTCCACGGACCCGCAGTAGCTTGGACTCGTCAGCGGGTAGCTCATGGTGCGCGCGATCACGGGCAGCTCGTCGATGAGCAGCCGCACGGCCTCGCGGTCCAAGGCAGCTTGAACATCTGCGTGGGCCCTCCCCAGCAGCGAGCACTGCTCCGTCTCGGTCATGGTCGTCTGGAGCTCGAGCTGCTGGATAGAGTGGGCTCCTGAGCTCCTGAGCTCCTGAGCGAAAGCGCGAATGGCCGTGAGAAGAGCAGGCGAGCGAGAGGGTCGCAGCGCAACGGACTGCGACCACTCGAGGCGATGAGCTGGCTGCTTGGAGCTCAAGCGGTGGGATGAGAGGCGTCGAAGGATCCAAATCGGAGCCTGACGTCACTCAAAGAGACGCCTCGATTGGAACGGCTCAGGTTGAAGCAGCGATGGGTACTCAAAGGCAACAACAAGCACACCGCATGACTGGGGGATGGTAGGATTTTCGATACCTACGCCACATGCAATGGAACCTATCAATGCGCGACGCGAGCCTGCGCCTCGAGTGCCATTTCTTCCCAGCTGGAGAAGTACAGTCGCGAGCCGCAAATGGTGAAAGAGAGCAGGTGGCCGCAGCCGAATCCGATCCACAGACCCATAACGCCAACGTGGAAGTAGAAGGCCAACAACGTAGCCAGCGGCAGCGCCCACGCGTAGAAAGCCCAAATGTTGATCTTGGCGGCGCGGTTCTGCCATCCGGCACCACGATAGATTCCCTGCATCGTGCAGTTCAACGCATCGATGATCTGGTAAGGTCCCATGACCAACAAAGTGTAAGCGGCATACTCGATCGCAGCTGGGTCGTTGATCACCACCTTCGGGATCTGATGACGGAAAGCCAAAATTAAAGCAGAAAACACGAACGACAGCGAAAACGTCATCGACAGCGTCATCTTCGCGATCAATCGAGCCTTCTTCGGGTGGTTCGCTCCCAAACAGTTCCCAACGCGAATGTTGCCAGACACAGAAATGCCAGTGTACACCGTATACACGGTCGAAGCCACATTCATCAACACAGCGTGCGAGCTCACAGCCAACACACCCTCAGGCAAGTTGCCTGCCATCACAGCCAACACCTCATACGCCCACCATTCCATCGTCATCATCGCCAATGCAGGCAAACCCAGACGCAAAAACAACGGCACACGCTCATAAGCACGCTTCAAGTCCCAGCCTCCCCACCACTGCAGATAGTTCCCAGACAACAATAGGTATGGAATCGCACACAAAGGCAACACCATGTATCCGAGCGTTCTGGACAGCGCCGCGCCGTGGAAACCCAGAGACGTGTGGTACGTCAGGTAGTAGCCGCCGAAGATGTTGACGCAGTCGCCGACAATCGCGAATGCGAGCATCGGACGCACGATATTCTGTGCCTGCAGCACCTTGCGACACATCTCGTAGACGAAGAGGAACGGCACGCCGAAGATGGTGATGCGAGAGAACTCGCCCGCGAATCGCGCAACTTCGGGGTCTTGACCCAACAGTGACAAAATGTAGCCGCAGTTCCAGTTGAGCAAGAAGATGGGGAGTAGACAGGAGCCCACGACGATGACGGCCGACTGCAGGTAGATACCAATGTTGTGGAAGCGCTTGGCACCGTACGCCTGCGCACAGAGCGTGTCTAGCGCCGATGAGAGGCCAAATCCGATGGACAACCCCGTCACGTTGGTGAACTGTTTGAAATAAACGAAGTCAGGACCGCTCTGATCACAATCAAAACGTAGATCCACAACACAATGAACGCACCATTGTAGAGAGCGTGGCTGCCGCGACGTACTCCTTGGTGTTGGGCGAATCGATGTGGCCCACGAGCATGACGCAGACAAGACCCGGGAGATACTCGAGCGTGTAGGTGATGACAACAGGATAGATGAGCGTCAGAGACTTGCGAAACTCCTCCATCGGCACCGGATCAGGTTCGAACTCCTGTTCCTCTCTCGGTGTGCGCGCCGGACGCTTCTCCAGATCATCGTCGTAGTGCGGTCGGATGACATCGAGCGAGCCGGCGTAGCTGGGACTCGTGAGTGGGAAGGTGTTGTTGCGCGTTACAATCGGCAGGTCGTCGAGGCCCAGCGCTTCTTCGTCGGACAACGGCGACACACTCACGTCGATTGCGGGCGACAGCAGCGTCGTCCGTTCATCTAGCTGTCCCATGGTCTCCCTTGGGCTTCCTTGGGCTTTGACGGTCTCACTTGGGCTCCGACGGTCTCACTTGGAGCGGGAAAGTCTTGGAATGGAGCGAGCTGAGGCTGGAGAACTCGAACCAATGCCTGGGGCAACCAAGAGATGACGGTGGCGGCGAGTGCAGCTGGATGGACCAAGGTTCGCGGGCTCCGATGTCATCGATGGCGAGTGGAGTCAGTTGCGTGTCAACAGTCTGACGTAGTTGCATTTCACGTTTGACTACTGGGTAGTCGGATGTTGACGTGCTAACGCAGCGAGGTGAGGGAACTGCTGAAGCTCCAAGCTTCGAACATGTCAACTTTCAGCGGTGTTCTCTCCTTGGTGAAGCGGATGGAGTCGTGGGATAAACGGTGCGAGTCCAGAAGTGCGACGCAGAGGATCGCGAATCACTGGTTTGCGAGTTATACTCATCCCATGTGATCCCGCACGTTTTGAATTGGAACGATGACCACCACTACAGGTCTTGTCAGATCCAGAGCTTCATGACTTCTCACGTTGTGGAGTTCCCGAATGTAATCGTTGCGACCCATGCTGCACAGGCTTCTGTTTCGAGTGGATCAGCAGGACGAGCCAGATTTTTCAAAATTGATTGGTATTGTCTTCCAGGAAATGAGGAGGAAAGGCAATTAAAGCAGCTGACGACGAGGTTGTGGAGTACGAATGCTCCAATGACGAAGCGAGTGATGTGTTATTGACCCAACCTTTCACCGCAGAGTTTCCGATATGCATACAGAATTCAAGATTGCCGACCCGGGACTTTACTAAGATTCTTCTCCAGCTCGCTTGTTTCGGGTCTCATTTGTGAATTCTCGGGGTGAGAGGGATGACGAATCTCAAGAATCCTAAGATTGCAACGGCGGCATCTAGCTCCGCCAAGAAGAAAGCACCAGCACCAGGTGGGAAAGCTTCTCTTGCTGCGAAGCCAAAGTTCACGAAAAAGTACATGCCAACGAAAGCAAGTCACTCGCCTGCTGTCGTGATACCAGCTTCGATTCCTGAGCTAGCTGTCCCCCAACGGCAAGTCAAGTATATTGGAGCGACGGCACAACTACAGGCGTTCTTGACTGAGAATGGAGGGAAATTGGTGATCGGGAATCCTCAGGCTGTCGGGATTGACGTGATGCTTGTTGACAATTGCCAGCAACATCAAGTGCAGCCAGCAGCACCTTGCATCGGAGCAATCACCATTGCGAGTAGTAGCTCGAAGGACCTAGCACTGGTTCTTTTGGCGAAAAAGATCGATTCGACCTTGTTGATTGAGGCAATTCGAGGTTTGTGGGCGGATGGAAGCGTAGTCAAGGTCATGTTTGCTACACACCGCATTGCTGCGGCTTGGTATTCTTTCTTTCAGAGTCAACTCGTCGAAGCTGGTGATAATGTTAAGCCCACGAAGACTGTCGACATCCAACTGCTCTTTGAAGAAGGGTTCGACTCGACAAGTCGTGGAAGCAGTGTGCTTCAGCTTGCAACAGTTGCCAAAATCGACCCTGCTTCCCAGCAACTGGAACAATCCTCGTTCGGATTCAAAACCAAGATAGAGCTTCAGGGAACGCGAGAAACGTCATGCACCAACGAGCTTACACCACCCATCCAGCTACAATTGGTTCAGAACGCTGAACTCTTCGCGACCATCTATTCCAATCTGCGAGTCGTTCCCATCCCGTTTGGTGCTTCAAACGCAAGTGTGGTCACTGCGACCGAGTGGAAGAACATCCTCACAAAGGTGACGCAAATGACCATAGATCGTTGTGTGAACTCGGTGATCAACAAGGGAGCGTCCAGTATTTGGTTCGACAAACGGGCAGATTATCAGCCGCGCAGTCTGGAGTGCCTTTTATCTCGTATTGATAGAGACGGTGAAGACGCAGAAAACCAAGATCTCCCACTGCATCGACTGACACTCGAGTGTGATATTGATTCCGTCTTGGGTATTCTTCCTTCCAAGTACCGCGATGCCATTCTTCGTATCGAGGGATGCCGCGACCGACTCGTCGATATTTCCCTGGATGTTGGGCGAGTTCCATATGTGTACGTTGGCAAACGCAAGCGCGTACCTCTCGACATCGGATTGCCAAACATTCCGAAGGAGGATATTGACGAAATTATCCATTTAACTGGAGGTGAAGACAGGGTCGGTGGGGACAACAGAGCCGGTATCGACGCTCAACTACATCGAGTATCCGTCATGCGAAGCAAAACTAAAGAGATCTACGGCGTCACATTACGAGTCGGACGAGCGCTCATCCACGCCGCTAGTGCGCTCTCCGACCTACTTCTCAGCACGAAACACCGAGAAAAGTCGGTCCTGTTACTCGGACACCCTGGATCCGGCAAGACCACGCTCATCCGAGACGTTGCACGCTGCATCTCCGAGACGCAAGAGAACGTGTGTATCATTGATACGTCGAACGAGATCGGTGGTGACGGACTGGTGCCGCACGCTTGCATCGGGTGGGCTCGACGCATGATGGTTCCATCTCTGGAGTTGCAGGCTAGCGTGATGGTGGAGTGTGTGCAGAACCACACGGTGGAGACGATGGTGATCGACGAGATCGGTCGGAAGGCGGAGGTGTCTGCGGCATCCACTGTTCGTCAGCGCGGTCCTCGTTTGGTGGCAAGTGCGCATGGTGACTTCCATGCGTTGATGAAGAATGCGGAGTTGAAAGGGTTGTTGGGAGGGACGCAGCAGGTGATTATGAGTGCGTTGGAGGTGAAGGAGCAGAAGCTGGATGGGAAGTTGCGAACGGAGCGAGCGGGGAGTCCAATCTTCGATGTGATCGTGGAGTTGGATCGCGAGACTCCTGGATTGTGTCACATCATTTGGGATGTGGCTGCTGCGGTGGATTGTGTGTTGTATGGGAAACCAATGCCGAAGGTGGAGAGTCGTTGCTGGAACTCGAGCACGCGAGGGGTGCAGGTGTTGTAGTAGGCTGGAGACGAGGTTCCTTGGTGTGGTCTGATGAGGATTTTCTTCATCGTCTTCTTCTTTTCATGAGGATCCTGAGGAATGTTGCGCCAAGGATTCTTGGTGGACTACTGTAGCACTCGAATGCTCTGAAGGTCGAAATCCAGAGATCACAGTTGCGAGTAGTTGCTAAGGGTCCTCCCACGGCCACGCGGGTGCTTGCGGTCTCGTCTGGCAATGGCTTTGGGCTCGGAGGGAAACCACGGGAGCAGCGTACTGTGCCACGGTTCAAGACCAGATCTGCATGGCTACATACACATTGGTTATGTACTGACAATCATCACCCTAACATGAGTTAGTTACCAGACGACATCTATTGTATCACTGCGCGCTACAAGAACTGCTTTAAACACCATATAGCTGTAGTGGACATGCGTAGAATCAATACTTTGTGCTCCCACCCTCCCTCCACACCTTGTCGCGTCAGTGTGCTCCGCCCACGCACTCACCTCCGACCTTCTCACTCCGCAATTCTTCTCCTCGGCCTCGAGCTTTTGCTTGCGGGTGCACGATGGCCAAGTCATCGCCGCAGACTGCGGCAGCATCGACTGCGAGCTCCACGGGCTCAGGCGCTAGTTCGACGGCGTCAGGGCGGCCGATTCGATACATTGCAACAGACAAACAGCTGAGGAAGGTGCTTAACGAGAACGATGGCATGTTCACTCACCAAAGCATGGTGAACGTTGGTATCGAGTTTTTGCTCTCGATCAATTGCTCCACACACAAGGAGCAGCAAGCACCTTGCGTGATTGCGATTGCCATCGCGAGTGAGAGTCCGAAGTTCCCAGCGGTATTCTTGATGGTCCAGAATCTCAACAAGCAGCTCCTATCAACTGCTTTCAAGAAGCTTTGGGCGGATTCAAGAGTCGTCAAAGTCGTGCACGCCGTGAAGCGCCCAGCAAAGGCGTGGTTCGCTCAGTTTGGAAGTAGCTTAATGGCGACCGATTCCAATGCATCTCCAGTCAAAACTGTCGACTTGCAGCCACTTTTTGAGCGTGTCATCGACTCGACATGCATCGAAGTAACAGTTGCACAGCTCATGAAGACGGTCAAACCACGCGCTGTACAAAGAGATACTTTAATCTCAGGATATGCCATTTTATGGTCGAGCAACTTGTCCAGTTGCACCCAAGCCCTCTCACTAAAGACCCAGCAACAGCTCGTTCAGAACGCCCAAGTTCTTGCTAACCTCTACTACTGTTTGCGCGTCTTGCCGCTTCCTTTGGGTGACAAAAACGCATGTGTAGCTGATAAAAGCGAGTGGACAACCATTCTTTCTCGTGTGACCCAGATGACATCTGAACGATGCGCTACTGCAGCTACATTAAACGGCAGTGCCAAACAAGTGGCTCAGCAAAAAAACAGATATCAACCGGTCCTTTCCTCAAACAACGCTACCACCTCCACCACAAACTACACTGCCACGTCAAATCAATCACCACTTCCACCGCCACTGCCAAATGAGCCGATGATTTTCAACACCAGCATCAAGCCCATTGCTACAAATACACAACTGCAAAACTTTCTCATCGAGAACCGAGGACGACTAGTGATTGGAAACCCACAAGTGATCGGCATCGATTTCTTACTCTCCGACAGCTGCCACGAACACACCAACTCCAACCAACCATGCCTAGCAGGTATCACGATCGCAAGTGACAGCCAAGCTTACCCTGCCATCATCCTTCTCGTTCAGAATCTCGATGAAACGTTGCTGGTGGAAGCTTTCCGAGGCTTGTGGAGCGACAACAGCGTCACCAAGGTGATGTTCGGAGTACGTCGTGCTGCAATGGCTTGGCACGCACATTTTGGAAGTCACCTGGTCGATTTCGACTGCGGTGTCCGACCAAACAAGACCATCGATTTGCAGCTTCTGGTCGAGAGTGCAGTGGATTCTACTCGTCGAGACGCTAGCGTGGCCCAGATGGCGAACTTGGCAAGGTTGGATCCATCGTCTCAACATTTCGCTGCATCCGGGTTCAGCTTCGTCTCCAAGTCACAACTGCACGATGTCACGAGTGTAGAGTCATGTGAGATTCGAGCTCTTGGTCCGCACATCCAACAGCGACTGGTGCAGAATGCTCAGCTTTTTGCCGCCATCTACGAGGGTCTACGGATGGTACCGTTGCCTCTGAACGCTCCAAATGCTACTGTTATCGAGGCAGGACCATGGAGAAACGCTCTGGTCCGCATCACCCGGATGACAGCTGATCGATGTGCGAACGCGGTCGATAACAATGGCATCCCGAGTATCTGGTTCGACAAGGCTGGCGACTATGAACCTCGCAGTCTCGAGTGTCTGGTTCCTCGGTCATCAAATGACAGCGATGAGCACGTCACAGAGGACGATGACGATTCACTTCCTCTCCATCGTCTCGAGCTCCAGTGCGAAATTGACTCATTGTTGGCAATTCTTCCTCGCAAGTACCGCGAAGCTGTGATGCGAGTCGAAGACTACCGTGAACGCTTGGTGGATGTGTGTTTGGACGTCGGACGAGTTCCATATGTGTACGTTGGCAAACGCAAGCGTGTACCTCTCGAGATCAACCATCAAAACAGTCGAAGTGGATGGGATGTCTTGATAAACAACAAGCGATCGCCTGACGAAGTAGCAGCGTCCAAGCTGGTAACAAAGCAAGACATCGACAAGATGCTGGAACTTCTCGGAGGAGAAACTCGCATCGGAGGTGACAATCGCGCTGGTATCGACGCTCAACTACATCGAGTATCCGTCATGCGAAGCAAAACTAAAGAGATCTACGGCGTCACATTACGAGTCGGACGAGCGCTCATCCACGCCGCTAGTGCGCTCTCCGACCTACTTCTCAGCACGAAACACCGAGAAAAGTCGGTCCTGTTACTCGGACACCCCGGATCCGGCAAGACCACGCTCATCCGAGACGTTGCACGCTGCATCTCCGAGACGCAAGAGAACGTGTGTATCATTGATACGTCGAACGAGATCGGTGGTGACGGACTGGTGCCGCACGCTTGCATCGGGTGGGCTCGACGCATGATGGTTCCATCTCTGGAGTTGCAGGCTAGCGTGATGGTGGAGTGTGTGCAGAACCACACGGTGGAGACGATGGTGATCGACGAGATCGGTCGGAAGGCGGAGGTGTCTGCGGCATCCACTGTTCGTCAGCGCGGTCCTCGTTTGGTGGCAAGTGCGCATGGTGACTTCCATGCGTTGATGAAGAATGCGGAGTTGAAAGGGTTGTTGGGAGGGACGCAGCAGGTGATTATGAGTGCGTTGGAGGTGAAGGAGCAGAAGCTGGATGGGAAGTTGCGAACGGAGCGAGCGGGGAGTCCAATCTTCGATGTGATCGTGGAGTTGGATCGCGAGACTCCTGGATTGTGTCACATCATTTGGGATGTGGCTGCTGCGGTGGATTGTGTGTTGTATGGGAAACCAATGCCGAAGGTGGAGAGTCGTTGCTGGAACTCGAGCACGCGAGGGGTGCAGGTGTTGTAGTAGGCTGGAGACGAGGTTCCTTGGTGTGGTCTGATGAGGATTTTCTTCTTCGTCTTCTTCTTTTCATGAGGAACCTGAGGAATGTTGCGCCAAGGATTCTTGGTGGACTACTGTAGCACTCGAATGCTCTGAAGGTCGAAATCCAGAGATCACAGTTGCGAGTAGTTGCTAAGGGTCCTCCCACGGCCACGCGGGTGCTTGCGGTCTCGTCTGGCAATGGCTTTGGGCTCGGAGGGAAACCACGGGAGCAGCGTACTGTGCCACGGTTCAAGACCAGATCTGCATGGCTACATACACATTGGTTATGTACTGACAATCATCACCCTAACATGAGTTAGTTACCAGACGACATCTATTGTATCACTGCGCGCTACAAGAACTGCTTTAAACACCATATAGCTGTAGTGGACATGCGTAGAATCAATACTTTGTGCTCCCACCCTCCCTCCACACCTTGTCGCGTCAGTGTGCTCCGCCCACGCACTCACCTCCGACCTTCTCACTCCGCAATTCTTCTCCTCGGCCTCGAGCTTTTGCTTGCGGGTGCACGATGGCCAAGTCATCGCCGCAGACTGCGGCAGCATCGACTGCGAGCTCCACGGGCTCAGGCGCTAGTTCGACGGCGTCAGGGCGGCCGATTCGATACATCGCATCAGACAAAAAACTGAAGGACTTTCTCGAAAGTGATGGCCAGTTCCCACAACTTGGCGTGTTTCACATCGGGATTGAGTTCCTGTTGGCGGATCCGTGTCCTACGCACGTTAATCAGCGTGCGCCTTGTCTAGTTGCAGTTGCTCTCGCGAGTGAGAGTCCGAAGCATGAGGGGATCGTCTTGGCGGTGCAGAATCTGAACAAGCAGCTGTTAACGACGGCTTTCAAGAAGCTGTGGGCAGACCCACGCATCACCAAGGTCATGCATGCAGTACAACGCCCAGCGCAGGCGTGGTTCGCGCTGTTTGGACGTAACCTCGTCGGGGGTGACTCGGGGGCGCCACCAGACAAGACTGTGGACTTGCAGCAGCTTGTGAAACTTGCAATTGATCCTACTCGCGGAGAAGTAACGGTTGCTGACCTTCTCGGCATAGCCGACCCACGTGCTGCAAACAGAGACGTCTTGGTGTTGGGTTATGCGCCTATCCTCCCAATCAAGAAATCATGCAGTAACTATACAGTATCGCCCCAGGCCCTGCGGCAGCTCGTTCAAAATGCACAGACCATCGCTAACATCATCTATTGCTTGCGGATGCTTCCCGTCCCACTCGGAGGTGTGAAAACAAAAGGGGCTACAACAAACGAGTGGAAGACTACGATTGCCAGTGCTACAACTATGATTTTAGCTCGCTGCTCCACCTCAGCCAAGATGAATAAGGCTGGGAGTACCGTTGGAAGCATACCGCCGGCATCTTCTCCCGCCAAGTCTGAACCAACACCTCTCGCAGCCACCACGAAACTTGCCACCAGCTCTATTTCCTCAACGGCGACTTCAAATCAACCTCCACTTCCACCGCCACTGCCAAATGAGCCGATGATTTTCAACACCAGCATCAAGCCCATTGCTACAAATACACAACTGCAAAACTTTCTCATCGAGAACCGAGGACGACTAGTGATTGGAAACCCACAAGTGATCGGCATCGATTTCTTACTCTCCGACAGCTGCCACGAACACACCAACTCCAACCAACCATGCCTAGCAGGTATCACGATCGCAAGTGACAGCCAAGCTTACCCTGCCATCATCCTTCTCGTTCAGAATCTCGATGAAACGTTGCTGGTGGAAGCTTTCCGAGGCTTGTGGAGCGACAACAGCGTCACCAAGGTGATGTTCGGAGTACGTCGTGCTGCAATGGCTTGGCACGCACATTTTGGAAGTCACCTGGTCGATTTCGACTGCGGTGTCCGACCAAACAAGACCATCGATTTGCAGCTTCTGGTTGAGAGTGCAGTGGATTCTACTCGTCGAGACGTCAGCGTGGCCCAGATGGCGAACTTGGCAAGGTTGGATCCATCGTCTCAACATTTCGCTGCATCCGGGTTCAGCTTCGTCTCCAAGTCACAGCCGCACGTTGTCACGAGTGTAGAGTCATGTGAGATCCGAGCTCTTGGTCCGCACATCCAACAGCGACTGGTGCAGAACGCTCAGCTTTTTGCCGCCATCTACGAGGGTCTACGCATGGTACCATTGCCTCTGAACGCTCCAAATGCTACTGTTATCGAGGCAGGACCATGGAGAAACGCTCTGGTCCGCATCACCCGGATGACAGCTGATCGATGTGCGAACGCGGTCGATAACAATGGCATCCCGAGTATCTGGTTCGACAAGGCTGGCGACTATGAACCTCGCAGTCTCGAGTGTCTGGTTCCTCGGTCATCAAATGACAGCGATGAGCACGTCACAGAGGACGATGACGATTCACTTCCTCTCCATCGTCTCGAGCTCCAGTGCGAAATTGACTCATTGTTGGCAATTCTTCCTCGCAAGTACCGCGAAGCTGTGATGCGAGTCGAAGACTACCGTGAACGCTTGGTGGATGTGTGTTTGGACGTCGGACGAGTTCCATATGTGTACGTTGGCAAACGCAAGCGTGTACCTCTCGAGATCAACCATCAAAACAGTCGAAGTGGATGGGATGTCTTGATAAACAACAAGCGATCGCCTGACGAAGTAGCAGCGTCCAAGCTGGTAACAAAGCAAGACATCGACAAGATGCTGGAACTTCTCGGAGGAGAAACTCGCATCGGAGGTGACAATCGCGCTGGTATCGACGCTCAACTACATCGAGTATCCGTCATGCGAAGCAAAACTAAAGAGATCTACGGCGTCACATTACGAGTCGGACGAGCGCTCATCCACGCCGCTAGTGCGCTCTCCGACCTACTTCTCAGCACGAAACACCGAGAAAAGTCGGTCCTGTTACTCGGACACCCCGGATCCGGCAAGACCACGCTCATCCGAGACGTTGCACGCTGCATCTCCGAGACGCAAGAGAACGTGTGTATCATTGATACGTCGAACGAGATCGGTGGTGACGGACTGGTGCCGCACGCTTGCATCGGGTGGGCTCGACGCATGATGGTTCCATCTCTGGAGTTGCAGGCTAGCGTGATGGTGGAGTGTGTGCAGAACCACACGGTGGAGACGATGGTGATCGACGAGATCGGTCGGAAGGCGGAGGTGTCTGCGGCATCCACTGTTCGTCAGCGCGGTCCTCGTTTGGTGGCAAGTGCGCATGGTGACTTCCATGCGTTGATGAAGAATGCGGAGTTGAAAGGGTTGTTGGGAGGGACGCAGCAGGTGATTATGAGTGCGTTGGAGGTGAAGGAGCAGAAGCTGGATGGGAAGTTGCGAACGGAGCGAGCGGGGAGTCCAATCTTCGATGTGATCGTGGAGTTGGATCGCGAGACTCCTGGATTGTGTCACATCATTTGGGATGTGGCTGCTGCGGTGGATTGTGTGTTGTATGGGAAACCAATGCCGAAGGTGGAGAGTCGTTGCTGGAACTCGAGCACGCGAGGGGTGCAGGTGTTGTCTTCGTAACAAGCTTAGTCAATCGAGGCATGAAGTATTTGAGGTGATATTGCCATGATTGGATTGAGTTTTCGCGTAGTTATTGGTGTGGTAATATCACCTTCCTCGACGCTGCTGCTGCTGCACTGTTGGGCTAGCATTGCTACCTGTGGCGTCCCCGAAGGCTTCCGAAATTGCCTCCAGTGCCATCAACGAAGCTTGTTGCTCTGCTTGTACAACCCCTTCGAGGTTTCCAAGCTGCGCCTCAACTCGAGCCATACGATCTTCTAACCTCAATCCATCTCGTACGATGCTTTCAGTGAACTCACGCAGCACTCCGTCCTGGGAAGTGTCGAGCTCGCGCTTGAATTGTGAAAGATGTAGCGATACAGCTTCTAACACAGCCTGGCTATCTGTTGACGAGGAGGACATACAAGGTGATGGTAAAGGGGATGAAGATGCAGCAGCTGCAGCTGCAGTGGCGGTTGCTGTGGCTGCGGCAGCTTCTCGACGCAGTTTCTGCAATTCGCCATAGGTTTTCTGCTCGCTTGCCCGAATCCGAATTGCAACAAGTTCATCAACTTGTGTCTGCATCACATTCGATAGCAATGGAGACGACGTTGGAAGCATTGGTGTGGGTGGAGTAGATGCGAGTTTGATGTGCAACTCGTGCCTTAATGTCAACATCTGTGTCTGCACGTCGGACTGGAGCTTGGCAACCTGAGCTCCGCTGGCAGCTACGCGGTCTGCAAGCACATCTAATCTTGCTTCAAGTCGAGGGAGTGCGCGTTCACACGCCTCAACCTTCCCCAGGAGAAATTGCAATTGTGATGCCTGCTGGAGAATCAAGAGTTAGCTCTGTTAAAACAAAACCAAGCCTACACAATGCAGTCACAATACCTTTTCGTGCTGTTGAGTCTCCATTCGTGCCAGAAATTGGCCGATTCGAGTATCAAAAGTACGGTTCATGCTTTCCACGGTGCGACTCACGATGAATTCGACATCTGCAGGTCGGAGTTGTAATGTTGTGTCGCTAAGATCGATTTTGAGCGACTGGACTGGGTCGACACCACTTGTATCATCGAGCATTGGAGAATTTGAGTGAGCTGATTCTGATGGAAGCAGTGCCACCGGCTCCAAAGTTGTAACTCTAGTTTCGGCTTGTGTTGACGACGAGACAGGCAAGGATTGCTGCTGATCCCGGAGATTAATTGGGGTCTCGATCGAAACTCGTAGTTGAGGATGCTGGGCCTCAACTGCCTTCTTCATTGCTGAAAGAGCGGTTACTGTATCAAGATTGCTAGAGCAGCGGACTGGATCTGTATCATCGTTACTTTTTGTTTGCTGGTCCACTGTCAACTGAGTAAGCGGACATCGTGATGACAGCAACAAGCCGTTTTGCAACGTGACAATAGCTTCAATCGACAGCTCACACTCGCTCAGGTTCAGCTTCCTCAATGAACTCCGCTCATGAAAGGCAGACCTGGCGAGTTCCTCAATCCCATCTGCACTCAATCGGTTGCCTCGTAGATCGAGATCTTGTACTTCCCCTCCGTCCAGAAAAAACGCTGATATTACTCGTGAGGGAGATATTGCGAGCCCATCAATAGCGTTATGAGATACAATCAACTCTCGTGTTTTCACACAAGAGAGTGCAGCGAGCCCCGTTGCTGATATTCCGTTGCACGATATATCTACAAACTCTAGTCCAGGCGAAAGGGAGGAGTTCAGCATCGATGCAAGGGAGCTTGACCGAGAAGCAATGAGCGCTTGCAATCCATCAGCAATGGCTCGGACACCTCCATCGCGCAGATTGTTGTCTGCAAGTACGATGCGCCGCAAAGCGCGACAATTCTGCAGCGACTGGCTAAGAATGATACCGGCTTGCCTTGCAAGACCACAAGATGACAGCTCAAGCACTTCAAGAGAGGGAAGTAGAAATGCGCCTGTAAGTGCAACGATTGTTGAGAGCCCCGCATGTTTGCACCTCGTAACCTGGAGATTCGCTATCTCCAAGCCCCTCATTGCTAATCGCTGAGTTGCGTGCGAAAAGAATCGTTCGTGCAAAATGCAGTCTTGGAGGGTCAGTGCATTGAACTGCTCACTGCAGCCTGAGTGCATAAGAACACCACATGAGCTCCCGTAAATCGCAATCCTCAGAAGTTCAACCAGCGTACCGCTAAAGAGAGTGTCGAGCTGCTTGGTGCTGACGTCTTGAAGCCGAAAGCGTCGCATCTCAACATTGGCAATGCCGGAAGTTTGCTTGTCTAATGCATCCAGCACGATCTCATTGTCATCAGAGTCCTGTTGCCAACATTTGCCCTGGTTAGACGCCGTGCAGGTAGGCACGGCAATACCTGTGGACCTTCGTACTCCTTGACTCAGTCGAGCAATACATTCAGGCAGCAGTACGTCATCACCACCTGCCCCCGCCATGTCTTCGACTCTTTGGGGAAGAAACGATCGAGACGCCGGTAAAATTAGTGCAGCGGCATTTGGCTTGGTCTTTTGCCGGCATCGCTGGAGGGCAATATCGTGGCAAGTCTCTTGAAAGCAAGTAGAGCAACAAACCCAATCACGTGTACTACAGAGCGGAGGCTTGTCAGCGCGTTGCTCTCGCGTTATCTAACTGGATACCTTATAGCGGACTCGCAGATGGAACAGGGGTCTTCCCCAACTTTTCCTGTGCGAATGCGAGCCGCTCCATGTACAGTTCGTGCCGCTCACGCGCGAGCTGGTCCCTCTCCGCTGCGAGGGTGGCCTCCAGCACGCTCAACTGCTTCAGCTTGAGCTCCATTTGCTGCAGTTGGTTCTCCAGAAGCTGGTTGACGAGGTCGCGAATCGGACCATTTGCCGTCGCTTCAGCGATATTATGCGCGCGGGTTGCTACTAGCGCCACAGTTGTCGCACTTGCTGCTTCCTCAAGAACGGCAAGGGTCTCCTTGCTTGAGCTGACTAGTGCTTCCTTGTCCGCCTCGATGCTTTCGTCCGCCATCACTGCGTCGCCGTCGGCTTCGACAACGTTTTCGGTCTTTACTACAATGCCTGCCTCCGTGCTGCTGTCCATGATCGCTTTTGCAGCATCGTCAATAGCCATCGTTTCATCCTTCTCCGTAGAATCAGCTGTGTCGGGAGCGCTGTCAGTAGATGCAGGTTCACCCTTACCAGTAGCCTCACTGCTCGGAGCTACCTGCTCACTCTCTTCAGTCTTGACAACTTCTTCATTCTGGTTCTGGCTCTCGACTACAGGCATCGTGTGCAGTTGCTTGATCGCAGAGATGGCGGCGCGCGCAGCAGCTTTGGCGACTAACGGATCGGCTTGAGTCACTAGCTCTGACAAGTCCACCACAGAGGCGTTCAACGCGCTAGCAGGCACCATTGGACGCAACGTTCGTGCTCCTGCCGACAGTTCCCGCACTGTCGTGCCACCTCCGGTCTTGTCCAGCAACGGGAGCTCAAGAAAGTGAAGCAGGCACTGCTCCGGTGTCTTTGTGCCAACCTTGGCGGCCACATAATTCCAGTCGCAGCTCATATCGTCGGCCTTTGCGTTGCCATCGCTGTCCGGGCGAGAGCTGGAGCTAGTGCTCACAGCGTCCAGTAATCGCTCGAGCTCTTCTTGCGTCCATTCGGTATCCGGCGAGCTTGTTACGCGAGTGAAATCTCCAGAGTCGAACGAGTCTGGGAACGAGCGCGTGAGGAAGCACTCCTCGCAGATGCCACTTCCAGGCGTTGCGCAGAACGCCCCGACCGTCAAGACCCCGTCCTTGCCTGGGAACGCCTTCCCGTTACTGGTGCTGCTCGCAGGCGCCTCTCCCTCACCGCTGGCGCTAGTCACGCGGCGCTTGGCGTCGGCCGACAGCTCGAAGAAGTCGCCGTCGCCCTTGCACACCCTCGTGCAGAGTTCGCACCGAAAGCGCGGCTGCGTGTTCTTGGCTGCGTTGGCATCAACGAGCACGTTGATCGGCTGCAGCTGCGTGTCGCGACTCGAGGGTGCACGCACGGTGCGCAGCGCGTAGTTGGCGTTGAGCGCCGGGGGCATGGCGTGCGGCGGTACATCGAAGTTGATAATGCCCCAGTGCGTGAGGAACTCGTGCACGCGCAGGATGGCGCATGCATCTCCCGCGAGGCTGCGGCGGCAGGCTGTGGCCGTCAGGTACACGCTGGGCTGCTGGCGGTATGCCGCCACCATGTAGTTGCGGTACTTGAGGTACAGCTGCGGCGTCTTGGACGAGCTGCCGGCCGCGCCGGGCGGGAGCGCGCGGTACTTGTCCTCGTGCACGAAGAACTCGGGCAGCATGCGCTTCTCGATCGGGTTCACCTTGGACAGGTCGAACCACGCGCTGCAGCGCGGCACGAGCGCCGGCGGGGCCTGCGGCGCGCTCTTGGCGGCGGTTGGCGCTGTGGCTGGCGCCTCGGCCGCTGGGGCCGCGGAGGTCGCGGGAGCGGCGGCAGACGCGGCAGGAGGCGCAGCGGGAGGCGCAGAGGCGGCGGAGGCGGCGCTGGGGGCCGCGGGGGCGACGCCGTTGACGTCGGGAGCCGCCATCGTTTCCCCGCCTTTCTGTATGGCCCGGAGTATGGAGTCGCGTTTGAAGGCGTTGGCGCCGTTAGTGGTCGGCAGTCGAGCGAGGGAAGGGTTTAGTGACTATGTGACGTGTGCAGTTGAAGTGCGTGGCGTTCGACTCCTTTCTTCAGCTTTAGTATCTTGCTATCACATGGAACTGGTGGTCTCTATCTGTGCGCGGTTCTACTCGGCGGTGCGCTCCATGGCGTCCAGAGCGAGCTCGCGCCACCGCCACTTGCGGTTCAGGCGGTAGAAGAGGATGGCGAACGAGCAGAAGATGCCGAGGCCGAAGCCCAGCCAGAGGCCCTCGATGCCCATGCCCTCGGAGAACGCCACGAAGGCGGCCACCGGGATGCCCGCGCCGTAATATGCAATTGCGTTGGTCGTGGCCGCCACTTTTTGCTTGCCGGCACCGCGGAACACGCCCTGGATGACGCAGTTGAGCCCGTCGAGCACTTCGAACGGCGCCCACAGCTGCAGCGCCCGTGCTGCAAGTTCGGCCGTCTCCGGGTCGCCCACGAATAGGAACGGAATGTACCCGCGCGTCAGGTACAGCCCCGCGGCAAGGGTCAGCGACATTCCCAGCGTCAGCATGAGCGCGACGCTACTTGCTAGCTGCGCCTGTCGAGGCTCGTTTGCGCCAAGGCAGTTCCCGACACGGATATTCGCAGCCGAAGACAGGCCCGCAAAGACCATGTACACTAGCGACGACACGTTCAGCAGCACAGCGTGCGCGCTCATGGCGACAATGTCGTCGGGAAGAATGCCCGCCAGCAGCGACAGCACTTCGTACGCCCACCACTCCATGATCATCATGAGCATGCCCGGCACGCCAAGACGCAGGAAGAGTCCAATGTGGTCGAGCGCCGCGCCAATGTTCCAGCCATCGCACCACCATTGGGACAGATGCGTCGGGTGGTAGTGGAAGTACGGGATCAGCAGGAAGGGCATGATGACGTTGCCGAGCGCACGCGCGAGCGCAATGCCATAGAAGCCCATAGTCGTGTGGTACGTGAGCCAGTAGCCGAGCGCGATCGTGACAGCGTTGCCGATAACAGCGATGACGACAAGCGGCGCCATGATGTTCTGCGCCTGCAGCGCCTTGCGCACGAGCTCGTAGGCGAACACGAAGGGCACACCGAGCAGCACGAGCCGCGAGAACTCCTCCGCGAGCTTGGACACCTCGGGGTCCTGGCCGAGCATGAGCAGGAAGCTCGACGAGTACCAGTTGAGGAAGAAGATGGGGACCATGCACGCTGCAATGATGAGCACGCCCGACTGGAAGTAGATTCCAATCTTGTCTAGTCGGCGCGCGCCATACGCTTGCGAGCAAAGCGTGTCGAGCGCTGACGTCAGCCCAAAGCCGATCGAGTACGCCGAGATGTTGGTGAACTGGAGGAAGTCAGCGACGCGTCAGCATGAGCCCGCAACAAGCAGCTACCACGGCCGAATGAGCGCCTACCATGGTGGACAGCGTCGCGGCGTCGACGTACTGCTTGGTGTACGGTGAGTCAATGTGCCCCGTAAGGATGATGCAGGTGAACCCCGGGAGGAACTCGAGCGCCGACGTCAGCACCTGTTCTCGATCGCAGCATTCACGTCAGCCCGCGACCTCAGACGCCAACACCGCCCATACGCGACGCACCACGGGGTATACGAGCTCGAGCAGCGTGGAGAGCTCCTGCGCCGCGGCTCCCGGCGCGTGCTCACTGATCGCCGACGGCTGCTGCAGCTCCAGGTCGCGACTGCGCTCGCTCGGCAGCAGCGCGTCGCGCTCGCCCTTGGCGCGCGGCTTGGCCATCGGCTGGCGCAGCGGCGACACCGCGCGCTCGCCGTCGCTCCTGGGGGCCGGAGCGGTCATTTTGAGCCGCGAAAGCGGTGGCGGGCGCGGCGCGAGCTGGCGGAACCGGCCAGCGAGTCCTCAGCCAGCAGCCGGCGGCCGTTATGGACACAGCCAGCGGCGAGCGGAGAGCACAGCGCAGGTCGAGGCGACGTACGCACCACCACGAGAATCCGTCCGGTCGATGGGACGACCTCTTGGCGCGGAGGTTGCGCGAAGGTGGGGGGGGTGGAGGGAGGTTGCGCGAAGGTGCGGGAATTGTTGATGGACTGCGGGTGATTGTGCACCGTCACCTTGCGCCTACTGCACTCACGCGCCGAAGCATGACACAAGCCAAGAGACCGCGCCGGAGGGAAGCGAGCGTACGTACATTGCATAACTTAGGGGGCCTCGCGCGGAGCAGATGCAGCTCAGCCAAGCTGCAGCGACACGATGTTCATGGCGGGCTGGATCATGTGCAGCTCCCAGCGCAGACAGCTCGTGAGCATGTCGGCCGCGTTGCGCAGCGCCTCGGCGTGCGACTTGTAGTCGGTGCGCCCGGTCCAGCGCGCCTGCTGCCACGTCTCGCCGGTCGACGGGTCCTCCATGTCGACGAGCTCTACGGACAGCGCTAGGTCGGCCCACACGAGCTTCTCTTGCACGTCGATGCCTGCGGACTCGAAGCCCGGCAGCTCCACCAAGGAGCTCGGCACTTTGGCCGGTTGAGACCAGTCGCGGTTGGTGCTCTGCGTGCCCAGCAAGTACCCCGTGGCCTTGAGCGGCGCAGTATCTCGGTCCGAGTCGCTGTCGCTGTTGCTGTCGGGGCTGCCCACGATCTTTGGGGAGCTGGGCTTGGGCAGCGTCTGGTTCGTCTCGATCAAGTACCGCAGGAACACGGACCGGAAGACGTTGGTCTTGTCGGGCGCTTGCACGTCGTGTCCTAGGACGTACGCGTGCGGGTTGGCCTCCTGCAGCACGTCGAGCCGCTTGAGGTCGTACTTGATCTGGCGGAACTTTTCAAGGTCTACGTCGTTCGCCCACGTCTTGCGCATGATGGCGCCAATGTTGAGCCCCGAGAAGCGCTTGGTGAAGACGAACTCCATCGTGCTCTCCGTCACGCGCTGTTGCACGCTCCAGCCGACCATTTCCTGTGTCAAAACGTCTACATCGCCAAAGCGAACACCCATTTCTAGCATCGAGCGCACCGACTGCATTTGCTGTCCGTTTTCAAGGACGAGTTCGGTGATCTCCGTGTCTGAGAGCGGTACGAAGCCGTAAACGGAGCGCGCCTCGTCGGGATCCAGGATACTCAGTGGGAGCGACGCCATACGCGCCGGCATCTTTTTAGGGGCTCCCAACGGCAGGCTGAGGTTCATCTGGCTGGCGATCGAGAACTCGGGCTCGGACTCGAGGATGCGCTGCATCTGCAGCGTCCACTGCGACTTTTCCTGGATGGCCGCGCGCAGGTACAGGTTCTCCGCGCCGAGGCGCTTGGCTACCTCTACAGCCTTCCCGTACAGTTTCTCGGTGCGCGAGACGATTTGGCTGCTGTTTTGGTCGTGTTGACCCGGCCCGGAGGAAGGGGAGGAGGGCGACGACGGAGACGCGGCCGCCGCCTTGTTGGCCTCGGCCGCTCTCGCTCGGAGGGACAGCTCTGCGTACTGCTTCTCGAGCGCTGCGACCATGGCCTTCATGCGCTTGAGCTCCTCCCGCTGCTTGAGTCTTGCGCGGCGCATGCACTCTCTGTTCTTCATGCGTCGGACCTCCATGGCGTCTGCGTTTGGCAGCTGCTTGGCGTCGACCTCGAGCAGCTTGGACGTGGGGTCGGCCCACGTGAAGGCCGTGGGGGCGGCAGACGGAGCGGAGGCCGACGAAGAAGCGGGCGGCGCCACGTCCGCCTGCTCCCACATCGACTGCAGCGCCGATGCGAAGCCCGTGGAGGCGCCAAGCGGCTGCACTTTAGCGCCGGAGGAGGGCGGCGAGCCCACTGGCGGCCACAGGTCGCGAGGCGTGGAGGAGGCGGCGCTGGAAGGCGAGGAAGAGGGCGACGACATGGCGCAGCGACGGGAAGAGCGCGAGTGTGTCGAACGCCATGGGGGCCGCGGGGGAGGTGGCGCGGCCGGTAGACACTTGATGCGCCGCGCTTTTCGAACCCCTGCGAGAGCTGATAGCGGCGGTGCAGTTGATGTGTCGGCGGGACAACAGTGGCTCGGAATGGACCTTTTATCGAACGTTTGCCTGTCTGATGTTGTTTGACGAAAGAGATTATAGATTGCAATTGTGTGTCCACGGTACTACCTGTTCCATCGCGTCTGATTGGCTCGTGCGCGAATTAACTGAACTCCTCCTTGGCGCTGATACGACGGGATTTCATCGGTAGGATTTGCAAGCGATAGTCAACCCAAGTCACTAGCACCTACAATGTGGTCCACAACTTCACCTTGCTTATGTCGGGCTCATGTTGACGTGAAAGACGCTCACTTCGGTGTCCTCGGCTGTTTGTACCGTAGATTTTCCGTTACCGTACCGGTGCTCCGAAAAAAGCCGCCACTTCACCTCATCGCCGACCCTTCTCTCCCTCGCGCGCTGCTCATGTCGGCGCTGGACGAGCTGTGGCTCGAGGCCGAGCGCCTGGCGGCCACTGCGGCCTCGTGGGCGTCGCCCTCTGCGTCTCCGTCCTCCTCACTCGTCGACGCCGCGTCCCCGCTGCAGATCGACGCCAAGATGCTGCCGAACGCCGGCGCGCTCGAGATCCGCCGCAGGAAAAACAGGGAGTGCATGCGGCGCGCGCGTCAGCGCCAGCGCGACGAGCTGGCCGGCATGAAGGCCACGGTGGCCGCGCTAGAGAAGCAGTACGCAGAGCTGTGCGTGCGCGCGGCGCCCGCGATCGCGGCGGCGGCTCAGGGCGGCGAGGCCGACAAGGCGCAGACCGAGAGGCAGCGGCAGTACGCGGCCGCGCTGGCGCTCGCCAACCGCCTCGGCGCGGAGAACCTCTTCCTCAAGTCCTCGCTGCAGCAGCACACGGGCTGGAAGCAGCACCTGCACCACATTGTCGAGACGATGGCCGAAGCCTACTGCGACTTCAACGAGGGCATGCGCCGCTTTGAACCCCTCATGGCGGCAGCTCAATCGACTCGCCAGAGGCCGGGCACCGTGTCCGCGGCCATGGCGCTCAACTTGAACGTGTTCGACCCCCAGCTCGCGGCCGAGCTGTACAGCTTCTCGCCGCTCTCGGACGCCGAGGTCTCGCGTGTGATTGTCGACAACGCACTCGTGACTCAAGAGATACAGGGGTCGTTGTTGGCAGCGGCGGCCGCAAATGACCCGCGCACGAACCGCCGGGACGTGTTTGGGTGGGACGTCATGCAGCGTGTGCGCGGCACCTTTATGGAGTACATGTTCACGAAGCGGTTCACGGAACTGGACCTGGGCGACGTCGTGCACAAGATGTGGTCGAACGACATGCAGGTCGACAATTTCCGTCGTATCAAGCGGGACGTGACGCGTTTGGAGGTGTTACAAGTAGCCAACGCCAACGCGTACATCCTTGGACGAGATGTGCGAGCTCCCGACCGCCGCACCATGTTTCGCTCGCTGTTTATGCGATTCCTGACGCAGGTGAACCGCGAGATTCCGAACGGGAATGGACCACCTCTTCAAGCCACGGGTTATGTCTTGGGAACTCACAGCCTCAACCGCGATTGGTCATGTTCATCGTCGTCGCCAAAATACTCGTCGTACCATCCAGGATCTGGCCCTCGTCCCTCGGGACTGGAGGAAGGCGAGGTGCTCGAGTGGGCCGACCTCGGACTCATCACAGAGTTCCTGTCGATTGAGGATCCGGTGACGGGCAACAGGTTTTACGAGATCCGATGGGTTGGCCGGACTGACTACAAATCGCACGCCGATGCCATTCGCAACGCACCTGACACGCTAAGTGTTTGCCTCCGCACAGAGATGCTGCTGATCAGCCCTGCACTGCGTGTGGTCTTCACGGCGTCCGAGTCGAGTAATCCGAGCTGCGAGCAGCAGAAGGAGCCGCAGTATCATGACTTGATGACGTGAAGGAGACAGAGAGTCATTGATATTATTTACTGTCGAATGCATCTTCACAATCAGTTTGCTTCCCATGGCACCTGACGCATGGCAAGGAGCTCAATCCACTTTGCATCACTCATCACCGGGGGTGCTGCTGCTTGGGCAAACGTTTCCCAAGCAATCGTCGCGAAGTGCCAGATCAGACACACGCAAGCTAGCCGTTGGACTAGCAAGCGGCTGAAGGAAAACGTCATCCGTGCGCCAAACCCGTGTCAGTTCAACCTCTCTTGACTAGAGAGTGGGTGGCAACACGCGTACTGTACAGTGAATCCTTACAATGTATTATGACATTTTTGCATTACTGTAACTCATTATTCGGTCTCAGAGGGTTCTGAAGTGACCCGTCTATGCGCAGACAGTCGACGCTGTAGTTCAAGTTCGACAGAGAAAGGTCGGCAAGTTGAATTGACAGTGAACTGTCTCGACTAGCTTTGTCCGCTTGCCTTTGCACACAATTGCACAAGCCAGCAGCGACTTTCTCAAGCTCTAGCAAGGCTGCCACCATCCAGGTTTCCCAACTTGCGGATGCTCAATCTGCCATCGCTCGACTCAGCAACGCAGTGGATGGATGTAAAAGCAGTATCGAAAGCGAAACAGGACAAATGAATCCATGCAGATCCTGGACCTCACGCTTGCGGACTCTTTCAAAAAAAGACTCGCGTATCTTCGCTATTCTCTTTCGACGCCTTCATATCCTGCAGTAGCTCCAGTTCAGCCAGCCCCAGGACGCGGGTCCGTTGCGTTGTAACGGTTGCAGTAATTTAAATCGCCGCTGGTTTCCAGCTCAGCAACTCTTCAACCAGTCGCGATGGCAAAACTGTAGCGGCAGCACCATTGGTCATTCACCAGCCCCGGCATCTCCGAGCTCCAGAACAGCACGCGTGGGCTTCTTTAGCAGACTCAGATGGGGCTCATCTTTGACTCCATTGTGCTAAATCGCGAGCGCGCTCTACGAAATGGAAAGCAGAAAAGCACTACACTCTTCATCTGTCTACCAAGAAAATATGCCAAAGAGGCGTGCCAAAGCGTTTTGTCACCTTGCAGCAACCATAGTTCCATTGCTGTGCTCACAACAACACGCCTGGCGGTGTACGCGAGTCAAGAAACAGCACTGTCCTGCTGCTGGATTTCAAAGCCACGCACTCAGCCATACCTGATCTTCTACAACACAGGCGAGATCACTTCCTGATCTTGGCGGACAGTCGCGGATCACTTTTGTCAACGAATTTGGATCAAAAGTGGCGAGCTCCCATCTATATAAGCGTACATGCGACTCGAACCATCGTTGGTGTTCTTCGGCGTCGATATCAATAGTCCAAGATCGCACGTGGCCACAGTCTCAAAAAGCTTGTGTATATTTGGGATGGCTGCACCGTTCGCTTCCAAACCCCATCGACAAGTTGCCATTCCTTCATTTGACATCCCACAAGCAGGCACGCAGTCGAGTAACCGAAGCTCTTTTCGGCCATGAAGCTCAGCGTCACGCTCGCTGCCCTCGCTATCCTTACTCCTCCAGCCTTCGTGCAGGCTACAAGTACCCCGCTCACCGTCTACACTGTGTACGACTCGAGTACGTGCTCTGGGAAAGTTGTCCAGAACAACTATGTCGTGGCGTCAGGTGGCTCATGCACCGAGAACACAACCTGTGGTGTGCTCGACTACGCAAAGTCGAATGGCTACGTCACGGGCTGCTGCACGTCCGACCCAGCCTCAACTCAAGCATACACGAAAAAGACGTTCGGGACTGGCGTGAACACGGTCACCTGGATGATCTATGGAGACACGTCGTGCACATCGTTCGAGGTGGCAAGTGACTCGCAAATGACCACGTCACTCGAGACAGCGCGGTGCAATCCACAGACGGACGGGACGTCCAAGAAGTTCACGTATTCAGCCAGCAAGGCCGTCACGAGCTCGCACTATGCCGAGGCGAACTGCACTGGCACTCCCATCAACTCGACAATTGCAGCCGCAGACATGGGCAGTTGCATCCCACTCGGCTCCATCGGTCTCATTGGATATGCAACAATCAACGGCACTACCTATGGAGTCACCACGTCAGCCGGAGTCGCTCTCACACCGCTTCTCGCTTCGGTACTTGGCGTTGTCTTCGCCACGGTAGCCCTCCTAAACTAGCTGCCATCAGAGGGGAAGCTCGAGAAGCGAGTTCATTGAACTATATACTGCACAACAGTGTGGCCGATGTGCCACCTGCATTCGTGCTTGCTTGCTTCTCTGGAATCATTTGATACGGTACAGACGACTTGGGGGTGCCACGATAGCATCGCAGCCGTTCCCCAAGACGAGAAGTCAGGGCACCAGTTGATCCGACGGTTCACACGATACAAGCATTTGCGTGCACGAGAGTAGATCGTGAGGCGATTGGTGCTGATGGAATCCAAGTCGCGAGGCAGGGCCGTTCCAGTCGAGGTCATCAACGCACTACTTCAAGTGTTGGGTGCCACACACGCAGCTCAACATGCTTCGACCAAGCCATGCAACCAATCCACTGTTGGGGTGGGTATCGACAACCTGTTAAGCTGCAACGTGTAGTTAGTGTTTCCCGACCATCGAACTTCGACGCATACTGTCCAATGTCTCCGCAAGCGACCAGAACCCGATCGAGATCGATCGATAGGCCAGCCCACACGCAGCACGTCGTTTGCAACCTCTCATTATCATTGTGGGGAGCCTTTCACTGTACGGAGTATATATTTCTCCGCGACGTGTGCCATTCCTCATTAGTGAGCCAGCCAACTCCATTTCGAGTCGAACCTCCCTCCTAATGGTGAAGAATTCACCGCCGCAAGCGACTATCGCCACCTGTGGTCACAAACCTTGAGCCGTGTTCTTCTAGCGCAATCCTCTTCTTCCCAGCCCTCAATCGAACTGACTATGGTGGCGAGTTGCTACGCCACCACGACGGGTAGTTGTCGAGGTCGACGGCAATGAGCTCACGCTCTACAACGCTTGAGGTGAGGCGCAACGGGCTCATGAAATGCACTGAGACCTCGGCGACCGCTACTCTGTACTCGCGAGCTGTCTGGCTGTACCTTGGCGGCCACATCAACGACAGAAACCCGTGCTTAGACCTGGTCTTGACGCGACCAGACCCCCATGTCGTAGCTAGAGGTTGCATCACGCCCAGAAAGCCTCGTGATTCACGCTCCTTCGAGCTCCAGCAGCGCCGCAACACGCTTTCATCCTGAAGCTGAAATATTTACAGCACAGTATCCCTAAAATAAAACTGTGTAATTGTCCTCTTGGCACTTCTCCTCTCGCCCCCATGTCGACGCTGGACGAGCTGTGGCTCGAGGCCGAGCGCCTGGCGGCCACTGCGGCCTCGTGGGCGTCGCCCTCTGCGTCTCCGTCCTCCTCACTCGTCGACGCCGCGTCCCCGCTGCAGATCGACGCCAAGATGCTGCCGAACGCCGGCGCGCTCGAGATCCGCCGCAGGAAAAACAGGGAGTGCATGCGGCGCGCGCGTCAGCGCCAGCGCGACGAGCTGGCCGGCATGAAGGCCACGGTGGCCGCGCTAGAGAAGCAGTACGCAGAGCTGTGCGTGCGCGCGGCGCCCGCGATCGCGGCGGCGGCTCAGGGCGGCGAGGCCGACAAGGCGCAGACCGAGAGGCAGCGGCAGTACGCGGCCGCGCTGGCGCTCGCCAACCGCCTCGGCGCGGAGAACCTCTTCCTCAAGTCCTCGCTGCAGCAGCACACGGGCTGGAAGCAGCACCTGCACCACATTGTCGAGACGATGGCCGAAGCCTACTGCGACTTCAACGAGGGCATGCGCCGCTTTGAACCCCTCATGGCGGCAGCTCAATCGACTCGCCAGAGGCCGGGCACCGTGTCCGCGGCCATGGCGCTCAACTTGAACGTGTTCGACCCCCAGCTCGCGGCCGAGCTGTACAGCTTCTCGCCGCTCTCGGACGCCGAGGTCTCGCGTGTGATTGTCGACAACGCACTCGTGACTCAAGAGATACAGGGGTCGTTGCTCGCAGCAGCGGCCGCAAACGACCCGCGCACGAACCGCCGGGACGTGTTTGGGTGGGACGTCATGCAGCGCGTGCGCGGCACCTTTATGGAGTACATGTTCACGAAGCGGTTCACGGAACTGGACCTGGGCGACGTCGTGCACAAGATGTGGTCGAACGACATGCAGGTCGACAATTTCCGTCGTATCAAGCGGGACGTGACGCGTTTGGAGGTGTTACAAGTAGCCAGCGCCAACGCGTACATCCTTGGTCGAGACGTACAGGCTCCCGACCGCCGCACCGTGTTCCGCTCGCTGTTTATGCGATTCCTGACGCAGGTGAACCGCGAGATTCCGAACGGGAATGGACCACCTCTTCAAGCCACGGGTTATGTCTTGGGAACTCACAGCCTCAACCGCGATTGGTCATGTTCATCGTCGTCGCCAAAATACTCGTCGTACCATCCAGGATCTGGCCCTCGTCCCTCGGGACTGGAGGAAGGCGAGGTGCTCGAGTGGGCCGACCTCGGACTCATCACAGAGTTCCTGTCGATTGAGGATCCGGTGACGGGCAACAGGTTTTACGAGATCCGATGGGTTGGCCGGACTGACTACAAATCGCACGCCGATGCCATTCGCAACGCACCTGACACGCTAAGTGTTTGCCTCCGCACAGAGATGCTGCTGATCAGCCCTGCACTGCGTGTGGTCTTCACGGCGTCCGAGTCGAGTAATCCGAGCTGCGAGCAGCAGAAGGAGCCGCAGTATCATGACTTGATGACGTGAAGGAGACAGAGAGTCATTGATATTATTTACTGTCGAATGCATCTTCACAATCAGTTTGCTTCCCATGGCACCTGACGCATGGCAAGGAGCTCAATCCACTTTGCATCACTCATCACCGGGGGTGCTGCTGCTTGGGCAAACGTTTCCCAAGCAATCGTCGCGAAGTGCCAGATCAGACACACGCAAGCTAGCCGTTGGACTAGCAAGCGGCTGAAGGAAAACGTCATCCGTGCGCCAAACCCGTGTCAGTTCAACCTCTCTTGACTAGAGAGTGGGTGGCAACACGCGTACTGTACAGTGAATCCTTACAATTTATTATGACATTTTTGCATTACTGTAACTCATTATTCGGTCTCAGAGGGTTCTGAAGTGACCCGTCTATGCGCAGACAGTCGACGCTGTAGTTCAAGTTCGACAGAGAAAGGTCGGCAAGTTGAATTGACAGTGAACTGTCTCGACTAGCTTTGTCCGCTTGCCTTTGCACACAATTGCACAAGCCAGCAGCGACTTTCTCAAGCTCTAGCAAGGCTGCCACCATCCAGGTTTCCCAACTTGCGGATGCTCAATCTGCCATCGCTCGACTCAGCAACGCAGTGGATGGATGTAAAACAGTATCGAAAGCGAAACAGGACAAATGAATCCATGCAGATCCTGGACCTCATGCTTGCGGACTCTTTCAAAAAAAGACTCGCGTATCTTCGCTATTCTCTTTCGACGCCTTCATATCCTGCAGTAGCTCCAGTTCAGCCAGCCCCAGGACGCGGGTCCGTTGCGTTGTAACGGTTGCAGTAATTTAAATCGCCGCTGGTTTCCAGCTCAGCAACTCTTCAACCAGTCGCGATGGCAAAACTGTAGCGGCAGCACCATTGGTCATTCACCAGCCCCGGCATCTCCGAGCTCCAGAACAGCACGCGTGGGCTTCTTTAGCAGACTCAGATGGGGCTCATCTTTGACTCCATTGTGCTAAATCGCGAGCGCGCTCTACGAAATGGAAAGCAGAAAAGCACTACACTCTTCATCTGTCTACCAAGAAAATATGCCAAAGAGGCGTGCCAAAGCGTTTTGTCACCTTGCAGCAACCATAGTTCCATTGCTGTGCTCACAACAACACGCCTGGCGGTGTACGCGAGTCAAGAAACAGCACTGTCCTGCTGCTGGATTTCAAAGCCACGCACTCAGCCATACCTGATCTTCTACAACACAGGCGAGATCACTTCCTGATCTTGGCGGACAGTCGCGGATCACTTTTGTCAACGAATTTGGATCAAAAGTGGCGAGCTCCCATCTATATAAGCGTACATGCGACTCGAACCATCGTTGGTGTTCTTCGGCGTCGATATCAATAGTCCAAGATCGCACGTGGCCACAGTCTCAAAAAGCTTGTGTATATTTGGGATGGCTGCACCGTTCGCTTCCAAACCCCATCGACAAGTTGCCATTCCTTCATTTGACATCCCACAAGCAGGCACGCAGTCGAGTAACCGAAGCTCTTTTCGGCCATGAAGCTCAGCGTCACGCTCGCTGCCCTCGCTATCCTTACTCCTCCAGCCTTCGTGCAGGCTACAAGTACCCCGCTCACCGTCTACACTGTGTACGACTCGAGTACGTGCTCTGGGAAAGTTGTCCAGAACAACTATGTCGTGGCGTCAGGTGGCTCATGCACCGAGAACACAACCTGTGGTGTGCTCGACTACGCAAAGTCGAATGGCTACGTCACGGGCTGCTGCACGTCCGACCCAGCCTCAACTCAAGCATACACGAAAAAGACGTTCGGGACTGGCGTGAACACGGTCACCTGGATGATCTATGGAGACACGTCGTGCACATCGTTCGAGGTGGCAAGTGACTCGCAAATGACCACGTCACTCGAGACAGCGCGGTGCAATCCACAGACGGACGGGACGTCCAAGAAGTTCACGTATTCAGCCAGCAAGGCCGTCACGAGCTCGCACTATGCCGAGGCGAACTGCACTGGCACTCCCATCAACTCGACAATTGCAGCCGCCGACATGGGCAGTTGCATCCCACTCGGCTCCATCGGTCTCATTGGATATGCAACAATCAACGGCACTACCTATGGAGTCACCACGTCAGCCGGAGTCGCTCTCACACCGCTTCTCGCTTCGGTACTTGGCGTTGTCTTCGCCACGGTAGCCCTCCTAAACTAGCTGCCATCAGAGGGGAAGCTCGAGAAGCGAGTTCATTGAACTATATACTGCACAACAGTGTGGCCGATGTGCCACCTGCATTCGTGCTTGCTTGCTTCTCTGGAATCATTTGATACGGTACAGACGACTTGGGGGTGCCACGATAGCATCGCAGCCGTTCCCCAAGACGAGAAGTCAGGGCACCAGTTGATCCGACGGTTCACACGATACAAGCATTTGCGTGCACGAGAGTAGATCGTGAGGCGATTGGTGCTGATGGAATCCAAGTCGCGAGGCAGGGCCGTTCCAGTCGAGGTCATCAACGCACTACTTCAAGTGTTGGGTGCCACACACGCAGCTCAACATGCTTCGACCAAGCCATGCAACCAATCCACTGTTGGGGTGGGTATCGACAACCTGTTAAGCTGCAACGTGTAGTTAGTGTTTCCCGACCATCGAACTTCGACGCATACTGTCCAATGTCTCCGCAAGCGACCAGAACCCGATCGAGATCGATCGATAGGCCAGCTCACACGCAGCACGTCGTTTGCAACCTCTCATTATCATTGTGGGGAGCCTTTCACTGTACGGAGTATATATTTCTCCGCGACGTGTGCCATTCCTCATTAGTGAGCCAGCCAACTCCATTTCGAGTCGAACCTCCCTCCTAATGGTGAAGAATTCACCGCCGCAAGCGACTATCGCCACCTGTGGTCACAAACCTTGAGCCGTGTTCTTCTAGCGCAATCCTCTTCTTCCCAGCCCTCAATCGAACTGACTATGGTGGCGAGTTGCTACGCCACCACGACGGGTAGTTGTCGAGGTCGACGGCAATGAGCTCACGCTCTACAACGCTTGAGGTGAGGCGCAACGGGCTCATGAAATGCACTGAGACCTCGGCGACCGCTACTCTGTACTCGCGAGCTGTCTGGCTGTACCTTGGCGGCCACATCAACGACAGAAACCCGTGCTTAGACCTGGTCTTGACGCGACCAGACCCCCATGTCGTAGCTAGAGGTTGCATCACGCCCAGAAAGCCTCGTGATTCACGCTCCTTCGAGCTCCAGCAGCGCTGCAACACGCTTTCATCCTGAAGCTGAAATATTTACAGCACAGTATCCCTAAAATAAAACTGTGTAATTGTCCTCTTGGCACTTCTCCTCTCGCCCCCATGTCGACGCTGGACGAGCTGTGGCTCGAGGCCGAGCGCCTGGCGGCCACTGCGGCCTCGTGGGCGTCGCCCTCTGCGTCTCCGTCCTCCTCACTCGTCGACGCCGCGTCCCCGCTGCAGATCGACGCCAAGATGCTGCCGAACGCCGGCGCGCTCGAGATCCGCCGCAGGAAAAACAGGGAGTGCATGCGGCGCGCGCGTCAGCGCCAGCGCGACGAGCTGGCCGGCATGAAGGCCACGGTGGCCGCGCTAGAGAAGCAGTACGCAGAGCTGTGCGTGCGCGCGGCGCCCGCGATCGCGGCGGCGGCTCAGGGCGGCGAGGCCGACAAGGCGCAGACCGAGAGGCAGCGGCAGTACGCGGCCGCGCTGGCGCTCGCCAACCGCCTCGGCGCGGAGAACCTCTTCCTCAAGTCCTCGCTGCAGCAGCACACGGGCTGGAAGCAGCACCTGCACCACATTGTCGAGACGATGGCCGAAGCCTACTGCGACTTCAACGAGGGCATGCGCCGCTTTGAACCCCTCATGGCGGCAGCTCAATCGACTCGCCAGAGGCCGGGCACCGTGTCCGCGGCCATGGCGCTCAACTTGAACGTGTTCGACCCCCAGCTCGCGGCCGAGCTGTACAGCTTCTCGCCGCTCTCGGACGCCGAGGTCTCGCGTGTGATTGTCGACAACGCACTCGTGACTCAAGAGATACAGGGGTCGTTGCTCGCAGCAGCGGCCGCAAACGACCCGCGCACGAACCGCCGGGACGTGTTTGGGTGGGACGTCATGCAGCGCGTGCGCGGCACCTTTATGGAGTACATGTTCACGAAGCGGTTCACGGAACTGGACCTGGGCGACGTCGTGCACAAGATGTGGTCGAACGACATGCAGGTCGACAATTTCCGTCGTATCAAGCGGGACGTGACGCGTTTGGAGGTGTTACAAGTAGCCAGCGCCAACGCGTACATCCTTGGTCGAGACGTACAGGCTCCCGACCGCCGCACCGTGTTCCGCTCGCTGTTTATGCGATTCCTGACGCAGGTGAACCGCGAGATTCCGAACGGGAATGGACCACCGCTCCGAGCGACAGGATTTGTCTTGGGAACACACAGCGTGAACCGTGATTGGTCGTGCTTGTCGCCGTCGAGGCGTTCTTCCTATCGCCCTGGCGTAGGTTCCCACCCTGAGGAACCGGAAGAAGGGGAAGCGTTCGAGTGGGCCGACCTGGCACTCATCACGGAGCTACTGAAGATTGAGGATCCGGTGACGGGCAACAGGTTTTACGAGATCCGATGGGCCGGGCGGACTGACTACAAATCGCACGCAGACGCGATTCGCAACGCACCCGATACGCTCATGGGTTGTCTCCGCACGGAGATGCTGCTGATCCGTCCGGCACTCCGAGTAGCATTCACATTGTCCGAGCCGAAAGATCCAAGCAGCGAGCCGCAGCACCATGACTTGGTGACGTGAAGGAGACAGAGAGTCATCGATATTATTTACTGCCGATGCATCTTCATAGTCAACTCGTTCCTTCCTTTCCTGCGATGCCACGTCAAGTAATCATGAAGCAATCATCCACGCGTGCACTTCATTATCACATGTGGGCGTTGGTTTTTGTCGACCAAATCGCCAACAATAGCAGATTCCCTGCTCGCCATGAACTGTTATCGCACGCCGCTCCAACTTGGTGGATGTAAAGCAAGATCGTAGGCAAAGCTGGAGATCTTTTTCCATATCCACACGCAGCTTGGTAGGCTGGACAGTAGTCGCCACGATTCATGACTCGGCTGCAGGAGCAGACGGAGACGGGAAGAGACCCTCGCCTCGGATGCTGAAGACACCCCAGGTCAAGGCGGTGCTTGCGCTCATCGAACAGTGGAAGGACGACTTTGGCGATCGATACCTGCCGCTGGTTGCCGGCTATGACGTGCTCGTTGCGCGCGGGTACTCGTTTCCGAAGACGAAAGAGACCCAGGCGGCCGAAGCAAACAGACAGCAGCAGCTCGAGTCGCATCAGAAGCGAGTGCAGGAGCTGAAGGCAGCACAACGACGGCGCGAGATGGAGGAGTTTGTTCCAGAGATGGAGGCGCTGCTGGGCGAAATGCACCAGATCTTTGACATTCTCATCCCAACGCTGGACGCGTTCCAGCTCCCCGATGCTCCTCCATCGCCGCCGCCATCGGCAGAGAGGGAGACGAATGCTCTGACTACCGAAGCAACAGCAGTGCCCCAGTCCGAAGGATTTGAGGATGTTGGTGCCACAAATGAGGGTGACGAAGCCGACGATGAGGACATCGAGTGGGAGAATGTCGAGTCCGAACAAGACAACGACGAGGAGACTCAACCCAACGAGTTCCAGCCGCATGTAGGGATGGACATCAATGAGATCGTGCAAGCATACGGTCTCGGCAGCGCGTCGAACCAGCTCATGATCGAGATCCCAACGTCAGCATGTGAGCGCTCGAGCGAGAATGAGGTGTTGTTCAAATCGCTCGCCGACGCCATTTTACGTTTGAGAAAGCGTTTTCTGCCGCTGGTATCAGATTGGCTCGCTCACGCCACAAAAGACAATCGCGAAGAACTTGCACGTTTGCATGACTTGCGAGCAAGGCTACAGGATCCCGAGCTCAAGTGGGAGGACTTGGTGCGAGAAAGCGAGCGCAAGCAGTTCGCGCGGATCGTTCCTTCGGTCGTGACGGTCCCTCTGGACGCATACGCTCCGCAGCTGCCGTCCAACCCTCGCAAGAGGAGCAATTAGGAAGCAGGTCGATCGCCACCTCCCCAAATCCACACGCAGCTCGGCAGCTGGACCAGTGGTCCCCGCGATCCGCGGCTCGATCCAAATGAAGCCATGTCAAGGTCCGCCGGCTCCACCCATCTGAGTCGAGTCTTTTCCTCCAATCACATACCGCAACTGTGCATGTTTTCACCCAATGGCGCGTCCGCGTGGGCAGGTGGCGGGCCTTTCTCGGCGGCAGTTCCCGATACGCCTGCTGGAGACCGCTGGCTGGCAGGAGACGATGGCCGCGGGCGCGTCGAGCGATGGCGGCGACTGGGAGGCGCTGCTCTGGAGCCTCATGGCGGTGGACAACGCGGAGCGCAACCGCGCGGAGCTGCGCTTCGCGGAGCTCAAGGCGCAGAGCGACGTGACGCTGCTGGGGCTGGTGCAGGTCGTGCATTCGCGGCGCTCGGACGACGTGCGCGGGCTCGCGGCCGTGCTGCTGCGCCGCGTGTTGCTGCGTGACGCCGTGTCGCTCTGGCCCGACGCGAGTGCCGCCGTGCGCGCCGCCGTCAAGCAGGAGCTGCTCGCCGTGCTGCTCGAGGAGCAGAACCGCAGTATCCGCCGAAAGGTGTGCGACACGGTCGGCGAGCTGGCCAGCAGCATCCTCGAGGACGGCCAGTGGGACGACCTGCTCCCCACGCTGCTAGAGTGGGTAGACGACGTGCGCAACGTCACGCTGCGCGAGACCACCCTACGCGTGCTAGAGATGGTCGCCGTATTCCTCGCCAACGCCATCACGCAGGAGGCCGCCGGCGCCAAGGCTGCAGGCGCGCTACCGCTCAAGGACGGTGCAACCCTCGAACTCACCATCGTCAACACGCTCGTGCGCCGCATCGCCGATCCGGAGGGACGCGTGGCTGTCAACGCCATCCGTGCGCTCTCCATGCTGCTGCTCAACATGGACTCGCTCGACGCCGTCGCGCACCCGGAACTGCTAGGCTCGACCGTGTCGCTCGTGCTGCAAGCCCTGCACCGCATGCTGTCCAACCAGCAGTTTGACGATGTTATCGAGACGCTCGAGGTTCTCATCGAGCTGGTAGAGCCCCACCCACTCTACTTCAAGGCCGGACTGAAGCACTACGTCGAAACCATGGTGCGGATCGCAGACGCCCCTGCTGCAACCGTAGTGGTCGGTGGCAGCGCAATGCCAGATGGCTGCCGCCAGCTCGCGATGGAATTCCTTGTGTCAATTGCTGAGCAGGCGCCGTCCAAGTGCCGTAGGCTTTCGAAGAACTTTTTCGTTCACACGGTGTATCCCGTCGCGTTTAAGATGATGCTGGAGCTGCAAGATATCGATACGTGGAACGTGGCGAACTGCGAGGACGAGCAAGAAAGCGTTGTGGATCACGAAATCTCCAACTTTGATGTCGGCTCCGAGGCTCTGGAGCGCCTTGTAGCTGCGATTGGTCCCAAGCGCTCGCTGCCAAAGTGCTTTTCGCTCATTCAGGAATACGCGTCAAACCAGGAGAACTGGTTGTTCCGTCACGCAGCGCTCGTTGGTTTGTGCCAGATTTTGGAAGTGCTGACGTACGAGCACCTCGATGCTATCGTTCAGCACCTCCTCGCCCAAGCTTACGATTCCCATCCGCGTGTGTGCTGCACCGCAATTGACGTTATTGGCCAGATGTCGGTCGATCAAGGCCCTCAGTTCCAGGAGGCATACCATGCCCAAGCGTTGACTGTTTTGGCGCATTATCTGGAAGATTTCAGCAAGCCTCGACTTCAAGCGCATGCTGCTACTGCGCTGCGCCAATTCATTGATATGTGCCAGCCTGAAACGCTAGAGCCATATCTAGAGAAGCTTCTACACCAGTTGTTCGCTATTTTGCAGCCATCCGCACCCAATCAGTCGCGCATTGTTCAAGAGCAATCGATCACAGCAATCTCTTCGATTGCCACTGTCGCCGGCACATCATTCAACATGTACTACGGTGCGGTGATCCCGTCACTGAAGCAGATTCTTCTGGCTTGCCTGCAAGAGTGCACAACGACTGGCGCACCCGGTTCGTTCACTCTCGGTGGTATCACTCTTGAGTGCATCAGCTTGATTGGCGTGGCTGTCGGCAAGGACCTATTTAGCGCTGATGCCGTCGAGATCATGTCGATCATGGCGGAAATGCAGAACACACCCAAGATTGTTGGTAATGAGTGGATTCGCACATATCTGCTGCAGGCGTGGGCTCGGTGTTGCAAATGCCTCGGCAAGGACTTTGCGCCATACTTGCCGGTGGTCATGCCATCGCTGCTGTTTGCGGCGATGCAGCAAGCTGAGTTTGAGGTCGACCCTACTACGCTGCCGGATGACGACGACGATGCATCAACTGACAACGAGGATATTCAGATTGCCCAAGTCAATGACCGCTGTCTGAGCATTCGCACGTCCATCTTGGAGGAGAAGGCGACTGCATGCCAGCTTCTAACCGGCATGGTGATGGATCTGGAGGATGCCTTCTTCCCTTACGCTGAGCAAGTGACTCAAGTGCTTGCACCTCTCATGACGGACTCGGTGCACTCGGATATCCGTTCGTCAGCTATTAGCTCCATGCCTGCTCTTGTCAAGTGCGTCGCACTTGCTTCGTCAAACAGCGAAGCGATGAAGCAGATGGTTGACTTTACGCTAGGACGGCTGGTGAACGCACTCACTTCTGAGCCCGAGGTTGAGCTCGTGATGAACATTATGCAGAGTATGAAGATGTGCATCGTCAACGGACTGGAATCCCATCCTCACGTCTCGCTCAATGATGCACAGCTGCGAGAGCTTGTCCAGGGACTTCTTCTTGTCTTGGCGGACAGCTTCCAGCGCCGTGCCCTGCGCCGCGCTGAGAAGTCTGCTGAGCTCGCTGAGTCGGAGGGTGGCGACAGCCATGACGGCGCTGATCACACGGGAGAGGGTGACGAGTTTGATGACGAAGAGGACGAGGATGACATGGACCAGGACGTCGAGCAAGAGCTGCAGTTCGTGTTGGCAGACTGCGTTGGCTCTCTTGCGAAGACTCACGGGGAGAGGTTTTTCCCCGTGTTCCAACAGCAATTGTGGGACAAGATTGTTGAGCTCGCGGCGCCTCATTGCCTTGCCGAAGACCGAAAGCTGGCTCTTTACATTCTGGACGACGTGCTTGAGCACTGCGGCACGCGTGCCATGAACGAAGTGGACGTTTTCCTGCCGCTGCTGATCAACGTTCTGCAGACAAGTGACGGGTACCCTCCGCTCATCCAGGCGTCAGCGTTCGGCATTGGTGTTTGTGCGCGTCTTGGTGGCGACCGTTTCGCTAAGCACGCAACCCAGTGCCTGCAGCTGCTGCGTGAGGTGCTGACACACCCACATGCGCGTGAGCCTGGCATGTTGAACGCGACCGACAATGTTGTGTCAGCGTTTGGTCTCATCTGCGAGCACCAGTCTGCTGCAGTGGACTCGGCGGCTTTGTTCCCGCACTATTTGCAGCTCCTCCCGCTTCGAGGCGATCTAGAGGAGTCGGTGGAAGTCATGACCCGCCTGTGCGCTTCTGTTGACGAGCGGAATGAGCTTGTGCTTGGTGCAAACGGCGCCAACCTCCCTCGTATCGTTGTCATTTTTGCGGATGTGATTGGCAACCGTCGCAACTACATCAAGCACATCGACGAGGAAGTGTTCACTGCGCTGCGGGACCGCATTGCTGCGAGCCTCGTGGGTTTGCGAGCGTCAATTCCTGAGCCGATGATGACTCAGGCATGGGCGACGCTGTCAGGCCCGCAGCAAGCTGCTCTCCACTCGCTGTTCGGGTGAATTCAAGATGCGTGATTACCTATAGGCTAAGGCACACGGACATGATGAGGTGTAAGCAAGCCGATCGATGGCGAAGCAGCCCGGCGGCCGCTAAATTGTAACATGGCAAAAGCTGGTGGGCATCAATATGTTGTGGGGTGGGTCTGCAAGGTCTGTGAATGGCGAAAGTCAACAAAAGAAACCAAACAATATGGACGAGTGAATGAAGTGCGTCATGATGCCGAGTGACAGCCTCATCCACCAGGTATTCGAATTCCCTTCCAAAACCAGAGTTGATCGGCGACGGCATTTATAGTTGGTAAGTGCTGAAGCACCAGGAATGTTCAGGAATAGGCTCGAAGCAAGAATAGCTGCCGAAGAGTTTGTTTTGGTCGGACTTCTCACACGTCCGTGGTGCTCACCGACCGCTATATCAACCTCTTGTCGCAGCACGTGCTTGTGATTGACGCAGAGCACATCTGCGCGTGGCTGCGTCCGCCATGGGGAGCGGGGCGTCGGTGCCAGCACTTGGCCCTGAGGCTTTCGCGCTTATTAGACAGGTGAGTGGGCTGCTTTATCCCAATCTTGTGCACACGACCCTGCATAGTGACGTTGGAGTTGTTGGTGCAAAGGAATATCAAAACCATGTAGCTGCCGGCGAATCGGAAGAGGAGATTTTTCATAGTCTCCGTGAGCTGCTGATGCACAAGCTGGTCCCAGACGATGCAAAACCGGTAGATGCCGGAGGCGAGGTGGAGAGGACAGACAGTGGGCGTCGCTATGTCCCAGCAGAGGACGATCCGATCGAGGATGCCGAGGCAAAGGTGGATCTCGATACGAGAACTGCCGTCTCTGCGTATCACGACGCGAGTGTTGCCTCTGGACCGATTGACGAGCCTGCATTTGAGGTATCATCCAGCGAAAATGTTTCGGTCGAGGATGAGCGGTCTTTGTCGATTGTATCGGTATCTCAAGAAGAAAAGTTGTCAGACACAGAGCATGTATTGCACTCTTCGCGCTCAGCTCCTGCACTCCGAGCTAGTCTTCACGACCACGACGAGGACGAAGAAAACGA
The DNA here is from genome assembly GCA_024867545.1 of Phytopythium helicoides. Classification (NCBI taxonomy): domain Eukaryota; phylum Oomycota; class Peronosporomycetes; order Pythiales; family Pythiaceae; genus Phytopythium; species Phytopythium helicoides. Next base: position 1,120,581 of record JANFNE010000008.1, on the reverse strand, counting down.
CCACATGTCCGATCTAGCGCACATCGATCCACATCCTGCTGAGAACTCGAGCAATTTAGCGGATCGGATGACGATGGCGAGAAGCGCAACCTCCAAGAGCACATTCGACTTATCGCAAAATTTGACTCCTGTATTCACGACAGATGTGCTGACAGATCCGCTCACGCTAAAGATGATCACTCGCTACTCAGAGCATCACAGAATTCCGAGCGGTGTCGATTTGATTCGGTTCTGGGTTGAGATCGATGAATTACAACATCTGCCATCGCATTCATACACACATCGGCGGCTGCGCAAGATCTATGACAAATTTCTCTCGCCAGAAGCACCTTCACCCGTGTGCGTTACACGCCAAATGCTGCAGGATATAGAACATGCACTAGAGACCGACAATATCTCGGCTGGTATGTACGCCGACGCCCAGGTAGTGTGTTTCGTAGCACTCGAAAAGTCAGTGTTTCCGCGGTTCCGCGACAGCAAGCTTTTCAAGAAGATGCAAGACTTTTGCGCGCCAGCAACACCTGCAGCAACGAGTAGTAGCAATGGAGTGTCTGGTGTCATGGGGAGTGCCTCTGTGGGCCGAAATAATGCTGAGAACGTGAACATTGCAAACGACCTCGACGAAGATTATTCACTCATGGGTGTGCTCAACCACCCTGCCAAACTACGGTTTTTGAAAACATTCTGCATGGAGGCGCTTGCGCTTGAGAATTTGCTCTTCTACCTCGAAGTCGAGGATTGCAAGCGACTTCCTAACTTGTCTTTCATCACAAGCAAGACGCGCAAAATCTACGACAGATATTGCACCCCATCTTCCAAAAACTACATCCGTGGGCTTGATGCTGGCGGAGCACTTCGTGATCTTCAGCTAGCAGTTGAAACGAAAGCACCACTGTTGCCCAAACTCTTTTACGAGGCGCAGTTGCTGGCCTTTGATCGCATTAGTGAGGATATTTGGCGCGGATTCTGCCGTACTCAAGAATACCTGCAGCACTCCAAGGATCTTCGAACCGAGAAAAAGACACCGTTTGCTCGCCAGCGGCCTCCTCGCGTCACTGGTGGCACGTTAGCGGGCAATGCAACTACAAGTGTCAGTAATGGTAGCAGCTCGAACAGTGGGAATGGCGACCAGAGTGCGTCCGTTCAATTGAAGCTGGATACGCTGACAGAAGTACAGCTGATCGAAACGGCCATGCATTACCCAGTTGACAAGCTTATTCCCATCAAGTACGTAGCACCGCCAAGTGATCGTCAGTCATTAGCAGTGTTTTTGCTCGCGGCGAGCCACGGTGGAGACAGCGATGTCATGTCGCCACACGAACAGCTAGCGACCGTATTGAGCGACCCATACGCGAAGAAGTATTTCAAAAATTTCATGCACAAGCGCGGGGTGGATCAGCTTCTTGCGTTTTGCGAGGAAGTTGAGGATTTCAAGCTACTCCCTGGCATTGAGTACTTGCAGCACTCGGCCAAAAAGATCTATCGAAAGTACATGATGCCAAGCGCTCGGCTACAGGTCGATATGAGTACAGCTATGCGAGACGAGATCTACATGCGGTTGGCAAATCCAAGCGTCGATATGTTCAAGAAAATCGCAACGCGGGTGCGGCAAGGCATGCTACAGGACTCACTACCGCGGTTTGTAAAATCGCAGCCTTACAATGAACTGAAGCGCGAGATTTCAAAATCAGGGGTGAATTCTGGCGTAGAGCAGGAGCTCAAAAGCGTCGACGCCGCCGCCAAGGCAGGCAAGCTGGAGCTTGCGCACTTGGACGTATTCCTGCTCAATCAGGTGTGCATGCGTGCGTTCCGGGGATTTCTGGAATCGCAGCATTGCTCGGAAAATCTCATGCTATGGGAGGAGATAGAGCACTTCAAGCGCTTGCCGAGCTACCAGATCGTGCTGCGTTCGGCGCGCAAGATATACGACAAGTATTTAAACCCAAGCAATCCGCGCATGGTGATCCCTCTGTCAGATGCTCTGCGTGCGCGCGTGACAGATCAGCTGGACGTGGCGTCGCGCACGACGTTCGACGAGGTTGAGAACGAGTGCTTTGACGTGATGCGCAACATCGTGCTGCCCGACTTTCTCGACTCGCGCATTTTCATGGCGCTGGTCGGCACATGGGCCACCGTGGACGACGACTACCCGGCCGACATGCTGCGTGGCGAGTTCGAGATGGCGTTCCTGCGCCACCGGTTTCACCTCGTGCAGGAGGCTCGCGGGCTGTCTCGAGACTCGTCCACGCCGCTGCTCGAACGCGTCCGCGCCAGCGGCGGCATGGGCTCCTAATTGTCTCGTTGCAGCGTAGCAGGCAGCAGCATTGACCAGGTAGCGGATTGTATTTCTCGTAATTTATCACCGACCGACGTGGGCTTTTGAATTCGAATTCAAATCCGAAGTTGAAGTGGACTTGACTCGGACGACTAGAACCAGTTGAACCCCCAACCCCCGCAGATCCGCTGGTAAAATGCACTTTTGAAGTTGCTGTAGCATTCGGATTGCCTGAGATCCGGATGAGCATGCCATGCAGCGGATGACGCAGAGCGGCTCTGCGAGGGCGCCACGCGTGGCCATCAGTCGCCATCGGCGCCGCGACACGCAGGGGCTGACGTGACACGCGTTGTAAACTGCAACATCACATAGAAAGCGGCGATTTCGTTCGTCGACCTCCAACGGAGCTCCACGTTCGAGCATTGCAGTCTGCATGTTCATCACTACGGCCTCGCAATGGCCCCAACGCGCTCCTAGTGCTCTCCCTCCCTCCTTCCAAGCAAAATGTGCTCGCCGAGCGAGCAAATCCCGGTGTTGCGTCCTTGCCGGGCACGCGTCCCCGCGCTACAGTACATTACAGTACAGTTCCCACAATTCATCAATTCATTGCAATTCACTACAGAATTGAGTCACCACAGCGGCTCTAGTAAGTACGATATCATTTTGGAACCGGTTCGGAACTCGGTTTTGGAACCTCGGAACACCCAGAGCAACCAAGACTAACAGAAAAGTTGTATTGTGATTAGATCTGACTATTGCGCAAGTTTCAAGTGATCCTGTAGTTTGAGCGGTGAGCATTGGAATATGGCAGGGGAAGTTTGGTTCCAATTGGTGCAAGCATCGGAAGATCAACAGAGCATACCGTTCTCCGATGCGTCGGAAGCTGCTGTGCAATTAACGGATGATATCAAAGACGTTCGTCATCTCCGCGAGGCGATTCGAGAGAAATATCGTCGTGAACAACCGGATATCCTAGAGGGTGTTGTAGCGGATCAACTGCGCATCTACGCCGACCAAGCAGCTTACAAAGCGAAGAAACAATGCACCCCACGATCTTTATTGAGTGAACTTGACGCGCAAGCGACGCTCATCGTGGTAGTGCCGACGCAGCGTCTTCAGCAACTACAGAGACCCATCCTGGAGATTCCACAAGTCGACTGGACGGTGGCATCATGCTCGCAGCTGGTCTTGGAAGACAAGGCCGAACTGATTGAATTGCCACCATCTTGCGTCGATGGTACCGGAATTGGCCGTTCTGGTGGGCCGTTGATGCTCTATCGGCGACCGTCACTGGTGAAGCAATGGAATGAGATAGATAGGTGCTCAATCCAGACGTATGCGCTTCTTTGGATCGTTGGTCCACCAGGAACGGGAAAGTCGTGTGCAGCTCTGGCGTTTGCATGCGCACTTGATCGTGCTTGCTGGGACGTGCTGTGGATTCACTACTCACGACGTTACGAGCATTTCAACTGTGTTTGGCTCCATGGAAATATGAAAGCCGTTTGTGTCATCAAGGAGGAGACTATAGAGCGCGATCTACCAGCGATCTTGAATGCGGCATCTCAAGAACGGCAAACGATTGTCTTTCTGGATGGGTACGTCAAGTCATCGAAAGCTGGAGAGGCAGCTCGTCTGAAGTGCAAACGATGGCATCAAGAAAATGAAATCAAACGCCGACTGGTTTGTATTTGCTCAATGGCAACACTCGGTAAAGATTTTCGTGCGGCTGATTACCCAATAATCCCAACGCGTATCGACTATCGACAGCGCTCAACTACATCAGCAGATGTAGAAATGCAACCAAGTGCAGATAACGACGATATCGAGATGCATCCAGCGGAAGAGGACGAAGACGTGGATAGCCAGATGATGTTTAAACTGGATTCATGGCGGCTTGAGGAATACGCTGATGCAATCTCGAATACCAAATTTTTCAACCGCGTCGTCGACATGTTTCCGTCCTCCAATAATGCGCTAGGAGAGCGAGAAAAACTGTTGGAAGCGAAGTACTTCGTGGCAGGCAGAAGCGCAAGGTTGATGTTTGATGTCTCGACCGAAAAAGCCATCCAAATTCTGGATGATGCGATCGATGCGGCACCCGACGTTGAACTGTATCTTCAAGGCCGCGTTGGTGATGCTTCGGCTACTACCGTCAACCGCTTGCTCGCTCGCTACCCCAGCTCTGCTGGTCCGGATATTCGCTTGGTCAGCAGCTATGTTGTGAGGAGAATCGCCGTCATATTGGGTCCTCGCCTGCTGGTGAACTTTGCAAAAGCTTGCGTTGTGAATCCATCGAAGGATGGCCATATTCTCGAAGCCTGTTTTTTTGCAGAACTTAGTCACAAAGGACTTGATTGGAGCTATTGGGAGGAATCGACTATGAAACGCGACCGATGGGAGCAATCAGATGTCGTCTTCTTTGATCCCGACAAGTATAAAGTCAGTGTTTCTCTGGATGATCCGACATGGATGGCCCCAGTCAAGTGGAATCAGGGTGGGTACGACGCTGTTTTTGTGAACAAAAGAGAAAACCTGGTGCGCTTTGTGCAAGTGACGCGTGCTGAGAAGCATACTTTCGATCCCACCTACTTTGTCGCGCTCTTGAACAAACTTGCTGCAGGTGCTCTAAACCAGATTGCGGTGGTTGAATTGTGTTTCGTTGTCCCAATGGCTAGACTCAAGGGGTTTGTTCTTCCTGTGAGTGAAGACGATTTTCAGCGGAACGTTGTGCGAGTTGCTTCTTCGGAGCCACGCGCAACTCGGAGCAGTGTTGATCAAACGTTCCAGAATTGCAATGGAAAGGTCATGGTCATTGGAGTCGACTATGAGATTACCACCCACAAGCAGGTCGAAGGATCCCGAATTCACATTGATGTTCCAACAAGATGAGTTGGTGAATCAGACCCCTGCCATACGTGGCGTAACGAGCAAAAACACATTTGAGCTACTGTTCACCGCTTTGCTTGCTCTTTAACATACTGTAAGCGTCTTCGTTTACTTGATAAGTCTGTGTCGTTGAGCTGGGGACAAACGCAAGTGCGAATCGATCATGTGGATAAGGCGCACAGTTTGTCACGTTTGCTTGACGCCGCTAGTTTGCTCTACCTCCAAGATGTGGCATTACGAAGTTGGCCGACATTTTGGGCCGTTTGCAAGTCGCGCGTATCGAGCTTCTCTGCCACCACATATCAACACTACTTCATACCATGATTACGTCGGATAGAAGGCGTGGGTGGCCAGAGAGAAAAAACGCCGATGCTCAAATCATGAAGATGCATTGAATTGACTGTTTTCAATTGCGCAAATGCACATCCAGCTGCGTTATTCTAGTTCCAGAAGAGCTTTTCTCAGCGCAGGGCAGTTCTCTTCCACATATTTGTTCTTCAGTAGCCAATCGAAGTATCCCTTATCGGAATCGCGAATCCATTTGATCGACTTGACTTCGTACTTTCCCCAGTTCATGTCATTGTCATATCCGAGTCTTTCAGCCTTTCTTCTAGAAACTCTTTAAATTGAAGCTTGACAATGAACTTTATTAAACTCATCGCTGATTGTCGCTGTATATATTATATAAAAAATATATATCACGATGAATTTTCTATTTTTTTGTTGTCTAGCGTGTTCAAGCATCCGCTGGAATTTCAAAAATGTCGAATGCTTCTGGGTTTTTCTGTGATTCGAGATATTCTGATAGAAATATCGTCCGCCACATTCACATTGGATGCTTTCTTTAAGTTTGTCGGCGTTTTTTTCACGCCATGATTTAACAAGCTCTCGATTTCTCAACTTTCTATCCATCTCAGATCAGGCGCTTGAGCTTGAGAATTTGCTCTTCTACCTCGAAGTCGAAGATTGCAAGCGACTTCCTAACTTGTCTTTCATCACAAGCAAGACGCGCAAAATCTACGACCGATATTGCACCCCATCTTCCAAAAACTACATCCGTGGGCTTGATGCTGGCGGAGCACTTCGTGATCTTCAGCTAGCAGTTGAAACGAAAGCACCACTGTTGCCCAAACTCTTTTATGAGGCGCAGTTGCTGGCCTTTGATCGCATTAGTGAGGATATTTGGCGCGGATTCTGCCGTACTCAAGAATACTTGCAGCACTCCAAGGATCTTTGAACCGAGAAAAAGACACCGTTTGCTCGCCAGCGACCTCCTCGCGTCACTGGTGGCACGTTAGCGGGCAATGCAACTACAAGTGTCAGTAATGGTAGCAGCTCGAACAGTGGGAATGGTGACCAGAGTGCGTCCGTTCAATTGAAGCTGGATACGCTGACAGAAGTACAGCTGATCGAAACGGCCATGCATTACCCAGTTGACAAGCTTATTCCCATCAAGTACGTAGCACCGCCAAGTGATCGTCAGTCATTAGCAGTGTTTTTGCTCGCGGCGAGCCACGGTGGAGACAGCGATGTCATGTCGCCACACGAACAGCTAGCGACCGTATTGAGCGACCCATACGCGAAGAAGTATTTCAAAAATTTCATGCACAAGCGCGGGGTGGATCAGCTTCTTGCGTTTTGCGAGGAAGTTGAGGATTTCAAGCTACTCCCTGGCATTGAGTACTTGCAGCACTCGGCCAAAAAGATCTATCGAAAGTACATGATGCCAAGCGCTCGGCTACAGGTCGATATGAGTACAGCTATGCGAGACGAGATCTACATGCGGTTGGCAAATCCAAGCGTCGATATGTTCAAGAAAATCGCAACGCGGGTGCGGCAAGGCATGCTACAGGACTCACTACCGCGGTTTGTAAAATCGCAGCCTTACAATGAACTGAAGCGCGAGATTTCAAAATCAGGGGTGAATTCTGGCGTAGAGCAGGAGCTCAAAAGCGTCGACGCCGCCGCCAAGGCAGGCAAGCTGGAGCTTGCGCACTTGGACGTATTCCTGCTCAATCAGGTGTGCATGCGTGCGTTCCGGGGATTTCTGGAATCGCAGCATTGCTCGGAAAATCTCATGCTATGGGAGGAGATAGAGCACTTCAAGCGCTTGCCGAGCTACCAGATCGTGCTGCGTTCGGCGCGCAAGATATACGACAAGTATTTAAACCCAAGCAATCCGCGCATGGTGATCCCTCTGTCAGATGCTCTGCGTGCGCGCGTGACAGATCAGCTGGACGAGGTTGAGAACGAGTGCTTTGACGTGATGCGCAACATCGTGCTGCCCGACTTTCTCGACTCGCGCATTTTCATGGCACTGGTCGGCACATGGGCCACCGTGGACGACGACTACCCGGCCGACATGCTGCGTGGCGAGTTCGAGATGGCGTTCCTGCGCCACCGGTTTCACCTCGTGCAGGAGGCTCGCGGGCTGTCTCGAGACTCGTCCACACCGCTGCTCGAACGCGTCCGCGCCAGCGGCGGCATGGGCTCCTAATTGTCTCGTTGCAGCGTAGCAGGCAGCAGCATTGACCAGGTAGCGGATTGCATTCCTCGTAATTTATCACCGACCGACGTGGGCTTTTGAATTCGAATTCAAATCCGAAGTTGAAGTGGACTTGACTCGGACGACTAGAACCAGTTGAACCCCCAACCCCCGCAGATCCGCTGGTAAAATGCACTTTTGAAGTTGCTGTAGCATTCGGATTGCCTGAGATCCGGATGAGCATGCCATGCAGCGGATGACGCAGAGCGGCTCTGCGAGGGCGCCACGCGTGGCCATCAGTCGCCATCGGCGCCGCGACACGCAGGGGCTGACGTGACACGCGTTGTAAACTGCAACATCACATAGAAAGCGGCGATTTCGTTCGTCGACCTCCAACGGAGCTCCACGTTCGAGCATTGCAGTCTGCATGTTCATCACTACGGCCTCGCAATGGCCCCAACGCGCTCCTAGTGCTCTCCCTCCCTCCTTCCAAGCAAAATGTGCTCGCCGACCGAGCAAATCCCGGTGTTGCGTCCTTCATGGCACGCGTCCCCGCGGTACAGTACACCTTACCGTAGACATCACCGAGCGCATCCTTGCATTGAAATTACAGGGCATACTTTCGTCCAGTCTCTACCGTGTACACTCACTACGAAAAATAGGTACCGTACGTCCTGTCTCCCCGCCACGGTACTGTCCGCCTCGAATGCCGCTCATTCTTCCCTGGCCTCCATGGCGAGCCCCACGACGCTGCTCTACGGCTCTCCGTGCTCGGCGCCGTGCGCCGGCAGCTCCACGAGCCCCAGCAGCGGCGACGACGACGCTCGCTCGCCTGCGGTCCCTGTGCTCTCGGCCTCCGTCGCCGCGCCGGTCGCCGCGCTGCCCTCGTCCGCGTGGCTGCAGTGGGAGGGCGGCGCGCCGCCCGCCGACATGGCGGCGCACCTTCCGGAGGGCGCGTTGGCGCTGCGTAGACAGAAGAACCGCGAGTCCATGCGGCGCGCGCGCCAGCGCCAGCGAGACCAGCTGCAGCAACTGCGCGACGCCGTCAGCGACCTGGAGCAGCAGTACGCGAGGCTCAGCACGCGCGCCGAGAGCAACGCCAGCGCCATCAGCGTGGCCGCCGACAGCAGGGAGAGCCGCGCCATCGAGGACGCCAGGGCACTTGCCAGGCGACTGGGCGCCGAGAACCTGCTGCTCCGAGCTACGCTGCAGGACCAGCAGGACTGGAAGCTAGAGATGAGACGCGTCTTCGAGACCACGGGGTACCTGCTGGGAGGCACCGTCGACAAGACCGTCGCCTTTGACGATGACGAGGACACACCCGAGCAGCTAACGCTGCCTCCCAGCAGCGGAGCTGCCGCTCCGACAAGCAGCAACAGCAACAACAGATTTAGGAGAGCGAGGCAGACGGTGTCGTCAGCGCAGAGCCTAGCCCCGCTGAGGGAGCAGCTCGAGGTGCTGAGCACGTTCGAGGCCGAGTCGGTCTTCGGCTTCCGTCCACTGGCCAAGGGCGAGGTCAAGGACCTCATCCTCGACAACACGCGTGTAGTGGCCCGGGTGCAGTCGCTGCTGGAGGGCAGCGCTCCGAACGACAACGAGAGCGACGACAGTCTTGGGGGAATGAGCCCTTCGAGCGGCGAGGCTGCGTCTCCGCTGCCGCTCAATCTTGATCAGGATCCAAACGCGCTGCACATGGACGTCTTTGGGTGGGACGTGCGGCAGCTCGTGCGCGGCGACGAGATGCTCTTCTCGTTCACCAAGAAGTTCCCGACGCTTGCGGTCGCCGAGGTCATGCAGCGCGCGTGGAGCAGCGAGCTGACGCTCTCGGGCATGCAGAAGGTCAAGTACGACACGATCGCGCTCGCGCCGCTGCAGGTCGTCGACGAGAACGCCGTCGTGCTCGGCCGTGACGTGCGTTCGCCCGACGAGAAGCCGCTCTTCCGCACCACGATGCTTCGCTACCGCCTAGAGACGACGCGGGACGTGGTGGCTGACGAAGACGACGGCTCCGATATGTGGACGGGCAACGGCTTCGTGATCGGCACGCAGAGCCTGAACCCGCACAAGCACGCCGGCGCTGTGCTAGCACCCGACCTGGCGACGTTGTACCGCGGACGCGCCGAGGATGGCCGTGCGGACGGCACTCCCCCCGGCACTCGGCTGGTGTGGGCAGATCTGTCGTACTCGATCGAGTTCCTTCGCGTCGTGGACCGCCAGGGCCGCGAGCGGTTCGCGCAGGTGCGGTGGGCGGGCAAGACCAACTACGGGTCTCCATTCGACGCGCGGCGCAACACGTCGGACAAGCTGTCGTCGCTGCTGCACTGGGAGCTGCAGAACATCGCGCCGGCCATCCACTTCCTGACGTTCGAGTAGAAGTTTTGCAGTGGAGGAGTGCCCGAGATGTCTCTAGTCGAGTCCCGCGTGACGAAGCGTGACGAGACGAGGCGATCGATGCGCGTCCAACGAGGCGAGAAGCGATGTGTATTGTAAATATGAGTGGCGTGTCCGTGTCGGGAAAGCTCGTGAGCCCACGTGAGCGGCGTCGACATTGCAGCGTGGATTCGAACGCAAAGATCGGAGCCAAGTTGAGGACAGCTTCAACCACAGCCAAGCGATGCCGGCAATAATGTCTAGGAGTCGTAGCTGTACAATGGATAATGTTTAGGAGTCGTTGCTGTACAATAGATAATGTTTAGAAGTCGTTGCTGTACAATAGATAATATTTAGGATTCGCTGCTGTAGAACGAGACGTTCCACTACGTTTCTATCGCCATCTGAAGTTTTGGCGCCTCTTCATTTGACATGGCAAAAAATCGAGGCAGCAAAAGCGTTGGTGTTACACCGCTTTCGTGAGGGAAACCTCTCGACACGAACGCTTGCGAAAAGGAGAGCGACCGAGCTGCAACGATCAAAGTGCATCGCGTCGACCGATCGAGTGGAAAGAGCACACATTCGAAAAGTGATATCGCTCGTTGATGCAAAAGCGGGCGGATGATGCGCGCTCGCTGTTTACTCGCACAGGTAAGTCGCAACGTGGAGGGGGCGGTGGGTGGGGGACAAATCCGAACAGCAGGCGGGCTGCAGGTTCAAGTTACACCCGCGGAACTCTGAGATGATAGAACAAGCATTCAGGCGTATATTCGTTTCCGAGAGTCGCGCGACGCCGTTTTGTGATGGAGAGATGGGTATCAACGTTGCGAGCCGCATCGATCCTATCAGGTGCATGTCTCATGTCATATGTTTAACACCGATCGGACGCTGTGGCTATACAAAAGCCAAGAGGTTCAGTCGGTCCGAACGCGCGATCGGATCGCCTGCTTCTCGTGTGAAGCCTCGTTTTACTATCGCAATCCGATCGCTGCGATCGGGTTTCCGAAAGCGCCAGTCTTCTCCGACCGCTCTCCTCCTTCCCTTCTCTTCTATACAAATCCCAAGTCAAAGCTGGCCTCGCCCTTCGAAATCTACGTACACCCGCGCGTCGCCTCCGGCCCGCAGAGACTCGCCCGGTCGGCCTCCCAACTTGCAGCAGCAGCAGCAGCAGCGCCTTGTAGGTACGGTACCCTACATTTTCCGCCGGCCCGCGGTCGCATTCGCATTTCGGCACTCGTGCGCAATTCGACCTGCCGCAATCCTCGCCATGGCGGACGAGTGGCTGGCCGACGACCGCCTGGACGAGCTGCTGTGGGGCGCCGACCTGTCGGCGAGCCTGCAGGCGCTGGAGCGCGCGCGCGGGCTGGTGCTCGGCGCCTCGGAGCCTCACGCGTCTGTGCCTGTGCCCAGCAGCGCCGCCGCGAGCGCCAAGCCCACCATGAGTCAGTGGGGAAAGGCCGACGAGGACGCGCACGCGAGCCCAAGCAGCGCCGAGGAGCGGCTGCAGACGGCCGTGGCGAGCGTCGCGACGGCCGCCACGCCGCTCGTGTCGAGCTCCTGGCTCAACTGGGAGAACCCGCTGGCGGCCACCAAGATCTCGCCGGGGCTGCCGGAGGACACGCAGGAGCTGCGCAGGCAGAAGACGCGCGACGCCATGCGCCGCTCGCGACAGAGACAGAGGGACCAGCTCCAGCAGCTCCGAGACGCCGTCGGGGACCTGGAGAAGCAGTACGCGCAAATGTGCCTCGTGACGGAGAGGGACCTCGCCGTCTCGCACCGCAGCACCGACCTCGCGGACGCCGTCGCGCTCTCCAAACGCCTAGGAGCCGAGAACCTCATGCTCAAGGCCTCCATCCAGCGCCAGGAGGCATGGAGACAGCAGCTCAACGTCGTCATGGAGTCGCGTGCGTACAACAACCCCAACAGTTCGTCCAGTCGCATCACAGCCGCGGCCGCGGGCATCACCGACTCGCCCTCGTCGTCGGCCGGCCGGAACGCCAACCCGCAGTCACTGCCGTTTCGCCCAGAGATCCTTGACCCGCTCGAGGCCAAGTCGGTCTTTGGCTTCCGCCCCCTGACCGAGGAGGACGTCAAGGACGTCATCCTCGCCAACACGAGCATCGTCAAGCGCGTGCAGCGCCAGCTGCTGCTTGGACGCTCGGGCAGCGGCGGCGGACACGGCGAGGAGGACGTGCTCGACAAGCCCGTGGCCAAGATGGACGTGCTTGGCTGGGACGTGCGCCAGCGCGTGCGCGGCAGCCACATGGAGTTCGTGTTTACCAAGCGCTTCCACGACGTGTCAATGTCGGAGGTCATGCACAAGTCGTGGGTCGGCGAAATGCACCTCAAGGGTATGCAGAAAGTCAAGTACGACACGCAGCGGCTCGAGATCCTGCAAGAGGTGAGCCCGAACGCGTACGTGCTTGGCCGCGAGGTTCTGTCGCCGGACTCGACGCCGCGGTTCCGCACAACACTCGTTCGATACCGAATGGAGTCTCCACCCGAGCCTGTCGCCCCTTCCGATGCGGACGACAACCAAACAGAGCTCGTTTCCAGCGGCTACGTGATTGGTACATACAGCATCAACCCCGATGCGGGTGGATCACAAAGCGCGGCGTCCTACGCTCGTGAGCTGTCAGGTGACGTGCTGTGGGCCGACCTATCGTACTCGATTGAGTTCCGGTCGATCGCGGACGCGCACACGGGCATTGAGCAGTACGTCGAAGTTCGCTGGTCGGGAAGCACCAACTACAAGTCTCAATTCCACGCGTACCGCAACACGGCTGACAAGATCTCGACGCTGCTGCACTGGGAGATGCTGCACATCGGCTCGGTTGCACAGATCATTCCGACGTCACCCCGTGGAGGTCGGTGAGAGCAGTGGCGTTGTGGGACCTTTGTGATGGCAAGAAGAGCTGTAACTACCTTATAGATGAGAATTGTTGTGTGGAGGCAGCGTTTTCTGCTCTCCATCTCGCAGCGCGCGCTCACGATTTGGGACAAAGGAGCCAAACGCGAGCTCCAAACGAGTGGGTGCATTGACGGTGCTGTAGCTACCGACCGACGTCGTGATTGTATAGTCGACGCGTTTCAGCGAGATACTACTGCAAGAGTTGGCATCGAGAAACCTGGTGAGCTGCAAGCCTGTGGCAATGACTTTTTCTGCTACCGTCGCAGCGCAGCGGATCCGCTTCCAGGAGTTAATTGTGCTGGAGCTGGTCTAGGTCATGGCGGTGTCGCCAGAGCACCGAGGAGATCCGTGTCGTTTTTCAAAGAGTTCGCGAGCACTAGGCTCAGGATCTATACGGGGCTATAACAATCGAGCTGCTACTTACTTCCTCCTCTTGCGAGGGTCGGGCGGCAGCTGCGGAGCGTATGCGTCCAGAGGGACCGTCACGACCGAAGGAACGATGCGCGCAAACCGCTTGCGCTCGCTTTCTCGCACCAAGTCCTCCCACTTGAGCTCGGCATCCTGTAGCCTTGCTCGCAAGTCATGCAGACGTGCAAGTTCTTCACGATTGTCTTTTGTGGCGTGAGCGAGCCAATCTGATACCAGCGGCAGAAAACGCTTTCTCAAACGTAAAATGGCGTCGGCGAGCGATTTGAACAACACCTCATTCTCGCTCGAGCGCTCGCATGCTGACGTTGGGATCTCGATCGTGAGCTGGTACGACGCGCTGCCGAGACCGTATGCTTGCACGATCTCATTGATGTCCATCCCTTCATGCGGCTGGAACTCGTTGGGTTGAGTCTCCTCGTCGTTGTCTTGGTCGGACTCGACATTCTCCCACTCAATGTCTTCCTCGTCGTCTTCGTCACCCTCGTTTGTGGCACCAACATCCTCAAATCCTTCAGCCTGGGACACTACTGTTGCTTCGGTAGTCAGAGCATTCGTCTCCCTCTCTGCCGATGGCGGCGGCGATGGAGGAGCATCGGGGAGCTGGAACGCGTCCAGTGTTGGGATGAGAATGTCAAAGATCTGGTGCATTTCGCCCAGCAGCGCCTCCATCTCTGGAACAAACTCCTCCATCTCGCGCCGTCGTTGTGCTGCCTTCAGCTCCTGCACTCGCTTCTGATGCGACTCGAGCTGCTGCTGTCTGTTTGCTTCGGCCGCCTGGGTCTCTTTCGTCTTCGGAAACGAGTACCCGCGCGCAACGAGCACGTCATAGCCAGCAACCAGCGGCAGGTATCGATCGCCAAAGTCGTCCTTCCACTGTTCGATGAGCGCAAGCACCGCCTTGACCTGGGGTGTCTTCAGCATCCGAGGCGAGGGTCTCTTCCCGTCTCCGTCTGCTCCCGCAGCTGACAGCAGCCGGTCGTAAAGCAGCGACGTCTGCGCGGCCACGAGCCTCCGAAATGCTGCAGACCGCTGGAAGAGCTCTCTGCACATCGTAATGGCCTGCCACAGACAGCCTGTTACCCAGAGCTCGCGCCAGCCCCACGGCCGCGACAGCCCACCCACCCTCTCAAGCGCCTCGCTCGCCACCTTCTTCCCGCTCAGCTGGGCCATCACAGCGTCCAGAACCTGCCGCACGAGCTCCAACTGCCTGTCGCCCTCCGCCGCGCGCAGGATCTGCTTGACGCGCTTGAGCTGCGCGGCCGCGACGCCTTCGCGCCGCTCTCGCTCCTCCCGCGCCTCCTCCTGCCGCTGCGGACGCGCGCGCTTCCGCGACTGCGCGCTGGGCACACGGAAGAAGCCGCGCACTGCGTCGCTGAGCTCGTCGGCGTCCGAGAGCCGCGCCGCGGGGCTGGAGGCGAGCGCCCGTCGCCTCCAAGGCGTCGCCATCACCTTCTCGGCGGAAGTTGCAGTGGCGCCATAGTGGGCTCAAGTCAACTATGTCACTAAAGCGAATGTATCCTAGTGTCCGCTGGTCATCGCAGTCAATCTGGAACCAGCCAAGAAGCAGCAAGGGAGGAAAGCGGCGATCATGAGCGTGCGTTGCGGCGGCTGCAGCGCAATATGGAGTGATGTACTGACGCCGAGAGCGCGCTGGGCCGCGTCCCCTGCTCTTCGTGCGCGTGTAGACGCCAGGCGGAGCGCCCATGTCGGTCGAGCAGATGCAGGCGCAGCAGCAGAAGCAGCAGTGCGGTGGAGGCTTTGGATACGGAGGGAGGCGCCGCGACTGACGAGCAGGTGCGGCCGAGCAGGGAGCAGGAGCAGATGCGCGCGTCGCTCGTGTCGCAGGTGCTGCAGCCCGAGGCCCGCGAGCGCCGTACGTCGTCGTCGGGGTTGGAGATACGATGATTCGTGGATGACGCAGAGGTGTGCTGGCAGTGTCGCGGATAGCCATTGTGAAGCCCGACAAGGCGCGCGCCATTGAGGACATGGTGATCCAGATGGCGCAGCGCGGACAGCTCGCGGCCAAGATCGACGAGGACAAGCTCATCGACCTGCTCAACCAGGTCGGCGTGACCGAGGAGAAGCAGCGCACCAAGGTCACGGTACGGACGCCGGAGTTTGGGTTCGTGAATTTGGTTGCGTGGTGGAAGTTGACGCACCTCGTGGTGCTTTGTAGATGAAGCGGCGAACGTACTTCAGTGACGAGGAGGACGATGATGACGACGACTTCTGAACGTCTGCAAAGAAATCAGAGTGGCGCGCGATCTTGAGAGTGGAAGCTGATGCACAAATCGTGAGCTGCGATCCATGACTGTATGGCCCTCAGTAGCCTCAAACAGTTAGTGCATCGTACTGTATTCGTCGAGGAGGGACAACTTGTTGAACGTAACAGTGCATATCAAGATCACACGAGTCAAATGTGCAAGCGTTGTTGTTTGTTATCGCATGGCGTTACGATCTAGCTCGGTCGGGTACTGAATGGACAGGTGGTGGCTCGACTTGGGATGAGGAAGGTTTAGCTGGCAACGCTCTTGGTTTGCGGGGGCTAAGTCGTAGTGCTGAGCAGCTTGGGAGAGATCTTGAGTCTTGACAAACAATTACCTTGTAGTGATTTGAAGGAAGGCTTGGGTCGGAAAGTCATTCTTGGAGGCTTGGGTCGGAGAGACATCCTTGGAGGCTTGAGTCGGAAAGTAATTCTTGAAGGCTTGGGTCGGAGAGACATCCTTGGATCCTAGGAGACTTGAGGAGGAGGCATCCTTGGAGACTTGACACACATGGAGGGTCTTGGCAAGCATATGCCAGGGCAGGCAAAGGCTTGCAGGTGAGTGTGCGGTACCTTTTGGCTGGGATGCTCGATGAGTGGCCGATTTGCGTGGTCTTGAGGCGATGCTGGAGATTCCGAAAGCTGCCTACTACGGCTCGACTTCTACGTCTACTTCTGCTTCTACCGCTGATGCTACCGCTACCGTGCCTTCATTTCTACTGCTGTCCTATCAACTCACCTTGTGCTTCGCCTTACCTGTCGCTGATGTGTGGTTGTTGAGGACGAAGCAGATGTGAAAGTGAGAGAATTGAATCGGGACCGAACTTGCAACGGACAGTCGCTGCAAGTCTGGCATCCCTAGCCTCCAATTCCGCAAATACGCGCGTGTGATAGGCGGAATCCCCACTTCAACATGGCATGGCTACAGTTTCACGATCGTCTGTTGCCAAAGCGCCACATGGAGAACGTTCAATATGGCTACACGCAGCGCGATCTTTCATCCAGGCGTCGCACAATTTCTCCGAGGAGAAATTTCTCCACTCCGCTGTATTCGACCGCTGTTGATAATGCCAACTGATCCTTCGAGCGAGCTCGCTACCATCCCAGCGGCTGACAACAACGCCGAAACCGATGGCAGTGCTACCACCAAGGGCGATGTGGAGGCGCAGGCGTTTGAGGCGCTGTTCACCGCGTTCCCTCTAGCTGAATCGCGTCGAGTGTCTCACCAAGAGCGAAAGTCAAAGGAGCTGCAGTCGCTGAGCTTCGTGTATGGCGAAGTGGCGTTCGTCCCATTCCGAGGAGTGCTGGACGTGCTCAAGCGCTGGTTCCATGTGCTTACACGGCCTGGCGGCATCTTCCTTGACTTGGGCTCAGGAAGTGGCAAGGCCGTATTCGCAGCTGCGCTAGCCCACGACTTCGATGCCGTGTATGGCATTGAAGCGCTCGAAGGCCTGCATTCCATCTCGCTGCGCGCGCTCACAGTTTGGGACAAGCGGATCAAGGGCGAGTTCCACCTGAGCCAGCTGAAGAAGCGTACTCGCGTTGTGCTAGCACTCGGAGATGCCGCGGCGGGCGAGTGGCCCAACGGTGCTGCCGCTGCGGATGTCGTGTTTGTCAACTCGACGTGTTTCAGCGAGAGGCTACGACGAGACTTGGCGTCACGAATCGCGCTGAGCTGCAAGGCGGGTGCCATTGTCATCACTGCAACGCATCCACTGCCTGGGGCTGGCCCAACTGGCAGCTTTGAGCTACTGAAGGAAATGACGGTGACGCAGGAGCAGTGGGGAGACGCGACGTGGTTCATCCACCGCAAAAAGTGAGCGTGAATTGGGCGAGTAGCGAGCTCCGCTCGGCGATTTGCTATTATCCTTATACGACGAAAAATATACAAGGGCCGAGTGGAGCTCCCACTCCATGCGTCTTCAAACTACACACTGTCCTCCGCGATGCACCCAGAGGCGATGTCGCGGAGGCTTTAGATACAGCACTAGTCTCCGTCTAGCCGTCCTCGGTTGTGACGTGGGAGGTCGGGGTGTCGAAAAAGTCGATGACGGTCAGCTCACCTCGCGGTGACCGCACGTGGGGCATGTCATGCTCTCATTGAGTCTTGGCACGATGCACTCGTCGTGGAACTGATGACCACAACCGAGCGTCGTGATGTAGTACCGGCGCGTCCGCCCGTTGCTGCGCGAGCTCGCGCCTCGGGACAGCCCGCTGCTCATGCTGGAGCTGTTGGGCAGCGACCCATAGGTGAGCTCAAGCGGGTCGTCCTCGGACAGCGACGAGTCCGTGACTGTGAGACTCAAGCTCTGCATCGACGAGGCGGCAAAGGCCTCGCCCGAGAGGCTCGAGTCGCACAGCGCGCAGCACTCGTCTTCCGTGATCGAGAATCCGCCGACAGCGCTGGCTTCGTCGTCTGCAAACGAGATGGACCCGCTGGCCGACTTGCGCAGGGTCATGGAGAGCGACAGCGATCGGCGCACTCCTGCCGGCGTGGTGATTCCATCTCCGTCGACAGCGGCGGCGGCGTCGCCCGGGGAGAGCGAAGCAATGGTCGACAGCGGGTACTCTCCGAGCCCATGCTGCTTCAGCGCGTCACCGTAGATGAATGCGACGAGCTCTTCGGCGAACGCGGTGGTCATGACGGAGCAGACGTGGTTGGCACGGTTGAGCAGGAATCCCTGCAGCGTGGAGAAGAACCTGGCGAGCGTCTCCTTGCGCGCCTCGATGACTCTAGCGCTTGCGCCAAAGTTGAATAGGTGCTTCTTTGGGAAGTAGCTGCGCAGGAATGTGTACAGCCAGGGGCAGTCGGCGCTGCAGAAGTGTCCGTGGCTGAGCACCTTGATGAGCCGCTGCTGCAGCTTGCGGTACTCGTCGAAGGAGCGCGCGTGGCGCCACGCGAGCCGCAGCGCGCTGTGGTGCACCGTCATGACGTAGCGCACGTCCGCCTGGTGCTTGGTGACCGAAAAGGACGTGCTGACCTGCTCCAGCAGCGCGATGGCCTCGGGCAGCGCCGCGCCGCCCGCCGCGTCCTTGTCGCCGTCGCCGAGCGCGCTGCGGCGCCCCGAGAAGCTGCGCGAGCCGCCGAACGGCGTGGAGGCCGAGCCCGAGCCCTTGCCCTCGGCGAACGCGCGCTTGCGGGCGCTCGTGCTGGCCCTGCGCCTGCTGCGCGAGGCCGCGAGCGCCACGTCGGCCGGGAACATCATCATGGCGGCGGGCTTGAGGGGAAAGCGGCAAATGGCGGAGCGATGGGGGGCCGCGGCCCCAGTGGGGTAGAATTAGCGCATCGGGCTGATGGGTGTATCGGGATGGGAGGGGTATAATTTGGTGGAATTTATGATGCCATATGTTGGCATACATGGACGGCGAGATGGGTCGCGAGAGATCCAGATGGATATGGATTAGAAGAGGGCATTTCGCGCGCGTACGCGTGGAGCGTAATCATGCCAATAAGCGACGGAAGAATTCAGAGGAGCTGGCAATTTTTGGAGCCAGTATACTGAGCGCGAGTGACTTCGTACTGAAGATTTTGCGCGCCAAGTACCACCGTGACGCGTCGCTTGGAGTAATCAGCGGCGCTGCAAGGGATGACTCGGATCGCTGTCGCCCCCAGTGACCTTACGAGCTCACGCGCGGATCGCGCGTGAGCCCGCGACAAGCCTTTAAATGCTGCGCGAGCTGCCGCTTGGAGGCGGCGGAGGGTTGTTGCTTGGGTTTTGGCCAAGTGGCGTCACCAATGTGTTAGCTCTTTGAAGTACAGCCGGTTCCCTTGAACTTTCGAAAATTCGCGAGCTTCAACTTTGAAACGAAAAGTTCAGTAGATTTGGTGTCGGCCGTCAAAATCCTACTTTGCACTGCACCAAACCGTGAGAGCTGCTGCTGCGCCGGAGCGGAGCTTTGATGGCGAGCCGCCCCTTCTGGTGGCCGAAGGGCTCTGATGCGGTGGCTGCACTCAAGTCGACGACTCGGCGGTGACTGTGAGCGCAGCCAATGCGTCAGCGTGGCGTTCAAGCAGAAAGTGCGAGTTTTTCTTTCTACGAGTCACATGTGATTGTTTTAGTAGTTTCACTGGCCATCAACTGACCCAACACGTGTCATGGAGCAGTGGCGGCAGCCAATCCGTCCTTCCAACGACGTGGTTGGAATAACTAGATGGGTGCTGATTCGAGGCGTCGCCTGCAAAGAAGGCTGCGAGCTCTCACGAGTGTGTTCATTGCGTGGCGTGCTGAGATCAATCAAACTCTCGCACGGAAGTCGCAATCGACAGAGCGAGACTGCGCGGCGACGGCGGAAGATCGCGGCGAATCCTGGTCCAGTAGACTGACTCTCCTTTCCATTTTAGCGAATCAAAATCGTGTATTATCAATTTTAGTCCAATCAGTGAAATCATCGATGTTTTTCACCAGTCGCAGATTTTACTCTGAGACTCCAGTCGTCAACAGGCAAAAGCGCTCGTTTTCAGTGCAACAGTTCCCGGGACGTCGAACGAGCACGAGAACTTGGCGAGTCGAGTATCTGCTCAAACGCGAGGTGAGCAAATAGAGCAGCAGGAGCAAGCAAAAAAGGACTCAAAATCCACGAGGGAGACCTCACGGTCTGTGAGTCACGGAGCTCGAGATCGGTCGAGATTACGCCAATCCTAGGGGATGGGAGCTGTAGTGCTGTTCCGCACCGGCGGTGCTGTGGGTCAACCTCCGCCCGCACGACAAAGTCAGTCCATCGATTATCAGAGCTCGTGATTGAAGTAACTCAGGCTCAACCAGAACACGTTGCACCTCTGAGATCGCCAACATGAAATGCTTCTTGTGCTGAGGTTGTTGCTTCCGGATCGACCGTTGAGTTTGAGCTGCGAGCCAAGCTGGCCCTGGCGTGCGTGGAATTGCTGTGCAGTGTGCGAAGCAGTCTTGTTGATGAGTGACTCGCTAGCAGAAGCCTTTCGCTAACGCGAAGGAGTCACTACAGAGAGTTGTGTCGGCCGCATCGCGGACGGAGCATCTGCTGCAGTTCTCCAGCAAAGTACGTTCGAGTTTGTGCAGTGAGAGGTGGGGGTGAAACGATTGCGCTGGTGCAGGCTGCACACGAAGGTCACTTGGACTCTGTGACGTGCACCGTTGGCAGCGGCGCGAGTGCGAATACCACTGACGGCAACTTCGGACGCTAAGACTACTCTATGTGATAGCTTGGACGAGGTGAAGCATATCGTCGACCATGGCTCGGATTTGAATGCTTCTTCCAGCAATAGATGAATGACTTTGATGAAAGGTGCTCCGCAGAGCTATGTTTGGCGACTTGATCATGGTGCAGAAATGAAAGCAAGTACCAACGACGGATAGACGGCTTTGATGAAGGCTTCAGAGGAGGTCGTAACGTGCCTCGTCGACCATGGTGCTGATCTGAATGTTGCTGCCAACGTTGGAATGACGGCTTTGATAATATTGACAACGACGGGCGACAGCCTGCAGCATGCCCGTCAGCGAGCACAGGCTGAGCGAAGCCATAGGTGCGCACAGGTGACATTTGGGTGGGTGTGGAGGGAGGAGGGTGCCACAGGTTTCGCTTTCGCCGCGACCAGGACTCGGTCACGGGCCGATTATGGTGGACCGTAATGCGCAGTGAAGAAATCACCGAAGAATGAAGAGGGGTGACGAGGCCGCGGTGGAGATGCAGGAAGAATTGGTTGCTGCTTCTAGGAATGGGGACGTCGGCGTTGTGCGACGCGCTCTCAATGACGGCGCAGACGTCAATTCTTGAGGCGAAAAGAGAAGAACGGCGCTAATGGAGGCTTCAAACAACAGACTTGTACACGTTGTGAAGCTCCTGTCTGACTTTGGTGCGGTTGTAAACGCCACCGACACTGACGGCTGCATGGCGTCGATATGGGCTGCTACAAATGGTCACTTGGACGTCGTGAAGTGTACCTCATCGATTAAGGCGCAGGCTCGAACGCTTTGACCAACAGCGGGTGGACAACTTTAATTTATGCCGCTGGAAATGGCCTCGTGAATGTAGCGAAGTACCTCGTTGACTGCGGCGCTGATTTGCTCGACGGGTGTGTTTCTTAGACTGATGCTGTTCAAGGTGCATTGCGGCCTACCTCATTGAGAACGGTGTTGATGTGAATGCTATGTACAGCAGCGACCTCGACGGTACGGCTTTAGCATGGGCTGCCGAGAGTGGACACTTGAATTGTCAATTACCTTCTCGACATCGGAACTAACGCCAAGGCTCTTAGGATTGACAGTGAAATGGTGCTTGCCGTTGGAATCCAAAGCTTGCAATAACCGTTTGGTTGCGTTGTCATGATCCAACTAACCACAAAATATCTCAGCGACGTTCAATTCAACATCTTTATCCGATTCGGAATATCTCAACCCAAATATTCCCAACGTAAATCAGCACATGATCGTTATTCATTCCCAACGTTGCATGGAGAATCCATTGGGAGACAATTGAAGACCAAGACGTTTGAAGGATTTGCCCCAAAACAGTCAGCTCATGGTCTGACATATTTGCATGAAAGCTCTATTTGAAAGAGTCACAAGGAAGGAACTTATGCGACTTGCTGCAGCTTGTCGCCATGGTGTCAAGCTTCACCAAGCGGTGCAGTGCTCCGCTGTGACTCTGGGATTCACACCACTGGAGATATCGCAAACCGATTGTAGACAATTAAGTATGAAGTAGATGATATCTGACTCAAATTCAGTCATCTGGACCCCGTAGTGCTACGAATTGAGCCACATAAAACTAGTTGCGTGGTTGACCTATTTATCCACTGCTCACAGTCAGATCCCCGTGGTGTGTGTGCTGTGCATCAAGCCGAGGGTTGGTGCTTAACACCGGCATGCCTGGCTTGCGTTCTGGGTAGTTCATCTCTAAACTCGAACACGCAGCACCTCTGAGAGTGTCGACCAAGTCATGACTATTATACAATCTTCCTAATCGCGGCGTTCGTTCCGCCCCACGTGAACTTTCTGCCTACGAAGTAGCAGCTCCGCCGGTGCGAGCTGCTCGCTGTCGCGCCTGGTATGCGCCATACACGAGTCCTGGGAAGAGAAATCCTGCGATCAATAACGCACTCTTCCACCCACCGGCAGCGAATGCTGACACGATGATGTAGCCGAAGACGGCAGCAGGTACAATCGAAATCGCAAAGACGCCTACAAAGCCACCGGGAACTTTAGCTGGTCGTGAAATGAACGGGAGAGCGAGTCGGAGCTGAATGTTGCTCCCGAGAATCAACAGCGCCACAAGACTAGCGAACACATTGGTCACAGGCAGCAGGATATCAAAGTTGACTCCGGTCAGCGCCAACGTCGGCACAAGTGTCACGAGTACGCCAAGGTGTGGACTACCGCACCGATCGTTGCGCTTGCCAAAAACACGAGGAAGTAGACAGTACTCGGCCATCCCGGCAGTCTCAAGAGACTTGCAGTACAGATTGGAGATGTAGAGCCCTGCAGTCGTCGCGATGGTTGAAATTACCATAAGTACACGCAGCACGTCGCCACCAAGAGCTTGGGCAGCGATAACGTACGCTCCACGATCAAAAAGCTGCCAGTCGAGTGCGTTGGTTGCTGTCGTAGCCAAGATTGGAAGTACATATGTCAGGATGATCAGTGCAGCGATGGCTGGAATGGCTCGTGTGTACACTCGCGCTGGGTTGGCCACTTGCCCAGCGAAGACGGAGGCCATGTGGATGCCGTCAAAGTTCCAGAAAAGCGTATTGAGCAGCGAATCCCAGTCGAGCTCACTGCTTTCTTCGTTGTCATTTCGTGGGCTGGGGTCACTGAAAACCTCCCAATGGGTCGAGTGAGCGAACCCCCAAACAAGGTACACAAGCAGCGGAATCCAGACGATGGCAAGCAACCCTATCGCCCCTCGTCCAACGAAGCCACTGCTCGCAAATGCTGGAGCAGCGAGCACCAAGCCAATTGAAATCTGGAGAGCATATTCGATACCTCCACCCAGATCACCATAGCCTCCTAGGTCTTTGAGAATCGAGAGAAGTAGACCGGGATACATTGCTGAGTTGAGGATGCCGCTAGTTACAGACCAATAGCCGATTTGAAATCCCCAGAACGGGCCGAAGGCATTGAGCACCCACACCGCGAAGCCACCGTCGTCCGGAAAAGCAGAGCTCAGCTCCGCCACAGTTGCCGCAAAAGGCAGCGTCACGAACAGCCAATACCCAATGAGGCTGATCACTGCGAGTAGAGGGCCAACCTGAGCCACGAGTGGTTCAGTTCCGAGCGGTCCACCACAGCCAAAGAAGTAGGTGATTGCAACAACAGCGCCGAGACCAAGCACACGCCTAGGCTTGTAGAGCAGGAACCGACTGTCCGTCGACTGTGTAGGTTCCGGGAACGAGTCGACATACACGTTGATCCCGCCTGCAGTCGCAAAAACCGACGATGGCATGCCACCGCTGCTGAGCCCAGGCGACATGTCGATAATCGGCGGGGAGGTCGACGCTAAGGAGGAGACGCCGCTCTTGAACATGACGCTGCTGTTCCAGCCTCGCTCGCTCGACAGTCGGAATCCAGATATGAGTGAGCCCGTAAACGGAAAAAGGAGGCGAGAAGGCTACGAAAGCTCAGCTTGGCGTAATGTCGGACTGAGAGACGCGAAAGAGGATCTCGATGGGCTGGCGCACTCCGGCAACTCGACTGGCCCCACGACTGTAGTAATTGGCTGATTGCCGCTTTGGCAATAAGAGGACTGCTCCATGGCCCCGCAGTCATCCGCGGATTCAGCTAACCCTCCATGCTCGCGCACATTACATCAAGAAAGCCGATCATGTAGTTTCTGGACGTATTTCTCGGCTTTTTGCCTCATTCGTTCATTTTGAAGGAGGACAGCCGCCGTCGATCGAGCTTTTGGTGTGTACAGAGAGAATGGAGTCCAGAGAGAGCTCTACGCTCTGTCGCCTTGGCTAGACGATAACGCATATGGAAACTCACTACAGTACTGGATTTTTTTCGTCATATCCCTAAGCAATGCCTACTGCACACGCCCATCAGACTACAAGTTCTGTCGCTTCATCTATGCGAGTGCTCGGCGGAAGTAGAACCGGTAGCAACCGTAAGCGAGGCCCGGCACGAGAAACCCACCGATCAACGCGATAGAAACGCCATTCGTGAAGGCGTAGAACGTGATGTAACCGAACATGAAGGTTGGGAACGTGGCAAGGATCAGAAGCATGGGAATACCACCAGGCACCTTGGTCGGACGCGGGATGTACGGAAGTCGTCGACGAAGACTCACGCTTGTCGCAATAATGAGAAGCTCGATGGCAGCAGAATACGCGTTGGTCATCGGAAGCATGTCGTCGAAGTCGAGGTTTACCAGCGGGATCATGGTGATGAGGGTGATGCCGATAGCGACAATTGGCGACTGGAAGCGAGAATGGCGCATCGAAATGACGTTCGGCACAAGCTGGTTCTCTGCCATTCCCGAGAGCAAAAAAGCCTTCACGTAGAGAGCGGCGACATACATGCCAGCGGTACCAATGCACGCGGCGATGACAATAAGCTCATTGAGGAAGCTTCCTCCAACGACTCGGGCGATGTAAGGGAACGAATCCTTGGTCAATTGGCTCCAGTTGATACTGTTGGATAAGAGGCCCGCCGTCATAGGAACGATGTACGTCACGCACATAAGCACCGTCACAGTTGCGATTGCCATCGAGTAGGCTCGCGCTGGGTTTCGGATCTCGCCACCGAAGACGGACGCGTTGTTGATACCCTTGTTCTTGTAAAACAGAATGTTGAGGAATGTACCCCACTCGACTGCTACCGGGCCAGAGAACTCAGCATCTTCGGTCACCGTGTTGTAGGTTGTGTTCTCGTGTCGAACTTCGAAGAGATCGTCAAAATCCTCAGCCGTCGCGAATCCCCAAATTGAGAAGATGGTAAACGCGAACAGCACGAATGCCGTAATGAACAGACTGATTCGAGCGACAGACTTGGAACCAATGATGACAGGAATCGACAGGATGATCGCGGTGCCAGCCTTCAAAGCAAACAAAGTCCCCGTGCTTGTAATAGTGATCTTGTAATGCCGGAGAATGAGGTTGACCAGTGTGCCAGGCACGAGAGCACCTCGAAGGGTACCGGCAATCCACGACCAATAGCCGACAAGGAAGCCCCAGAACGGACCGAACGCGTTCATTACCCACACTGTAAACCCACCGTCCTCGGGAAACGCCGAACACAGCTCCGCCACGATGTATGCGTAAGGGATAGAGACGACCAGCGAGTAGATAATGTTCCCGAGCAGACCGAAGAGCGGACCACCAGATGAGTACGATTCCTCCGAACCGATCGGACCGGCACACAAGAACATGTACATGATGGCCACGAGGCTCGTCGTGCCAATGACACGATGGTTGACGTACGCTCCATGAACTGGCATGGCACCGATCTCGCGGTCGAACATGGGGGACTCGATCATATCAACCTTATCAAAGTCGCCAATGTCCCTGTCGGAGTTGAAGACACTGTTAGACCACGATGCGGTGGTCAATCAACAAGACAAAGACCAAGAGCTCGAGGACGAGGAGGGGCAACGTACATGAAGGGGCCGGAGATGCCGATCGGGTGGTTCGGCGACACGTTCTGGGTCTTCATGGCCGACGATGCGAGTACGGGACGGAGCAGATTTAGTCGATGCTAGCCGTGCCACGTTGCCCTTCGGGTCTCGTCTTCCGTACCAAGCAAGTTGGTGAGTGCTGCGAAGGTCGGACGGTCGCGGAGCTGATAAAGACGAGGGCTTGTCCGTTGCTTGTGACTGATGTCGAGTGCTGTTTTCCTTCCGAGAGGCGCCGGGTCGGGAAAGAAATGGACAGCAAGCTGCACGGCTCAACTGCTGCTGCTCAACCGGCCGTTGATACAATGGAAGAGAGCAGCAGAGTCGGCTGGAGAAGCAGGACGGCCGCGACTGGGGCAGGGTTCGGTTGCTTTGGTTGAGTCCTTTGGCCAGATGGACGCCAGCGACGCCACCAGAGAGCAAGTGGGTGTGGCGAATGCCCAGCTGGCGGCTCGAGGCGTTGGCCTCGTGGCCTTGTCATGCAATGTATCATCCCTACCGTACGAGACAGTGGCACGGTAGCCCAGCTCCCAGGTCTCCGCATTGCAAACACTTTGTCGCCATTTGAATTTGCTTTCGCCACGGGCTCCGCTACATCATCAACGATTCAACTCGCGAAGTGTAGCACCGGGGCGACCACCTCCACTTGAAGACCCGGCGCAGAGCTGTTGATCGATAAATGATATCATATATTAGAGGATATAGTGTTATTTTATTGTATGTACATTGCGAAGAGGTACGTAGTATGTGAGACGTTTCATGATAAAATAGAGGTATTGTACGGTCTGCTCGATCGACACCCACTTGACTTTTTGACTCTGTCGGCCCACTGTGTGCCGCACCACGTGATGCAGAGTCAATCGACGGACACCACGCCAGGATCTGCAGGCGACAGCCTAGTCCAATTCAAGCTTACGCAACCTTGCCAGTGTGGTACCGTATCAAGTGCCGTGCTGATCCGTTCGCGGCGCCGTCGAGGCGACAACGAGTCGACGACTGACCCCTTGGCTGCCTGCATGCTCGACTTGCGCGATGGCATGACCAGGGCGACGGGGCCGAAGCCAGGGAGATGGAGAGCTCTCTATGACGGTCCACCAATGAAGTCAGTCGAAAGGTACGGACGAGATCCGTTGGCTGGCTGGATCACTACAATTCAGGGTGCTGATCCAGTTGAGGAGGAGACGTTGCATTGTGCAGGATAGATTGTCAATGCGGAGCTGACCGCCCTAAGCCTTATCTCGTCAGCTCCGGGGTCGGAGCAAAACCACACGGCTGGTGTTCGG
Source organism: Phytopythium helicoides (assembly GCA_024867545.1). NCBI lineage: Eukaryota > Oomycota > Peronosporomycetes > Pythiales > Pythiaceae > Phytopythium > Phytopythium helicoides. Next base: position 1,093,092 of record JANFNE010000008.1, on the reverse strand, counting down.
GCTGACCGGTCGCACGGAGCTCAGCCGGAGCCTACATACCTTGCCAGACAGGTGGAGCTGGATTAACAACACTGCGCAGACACCTGGTGTGACAGTGTGCGTGATCGGGGCCGCTCTCTCGCGTCGCTGACTGTGACTGATGTCAAAGACGAGTGCTCTCTGGCGCGACAGCTGATGTCACACAGCGTTGATGAGGAGGCATCAATCACATGGCGACAAATCCCAGTTGGGAGTCATGGTTTCGCGAGCTTGATTCTGCTTTGGGACAAGATCGTTGCGGTGTGCGGGCAGAAGGACACCGCGCAGCTCAAGCCACTTCAAGCACTTCGGGGGTAGACGTTTGCTCTCGCCGGAGCCGCTGCATGCGTACAGACCGATCGGCGAAGTCTCCACCGCAACATATTCCTCCATGAGTGGTGAGGAATCGCAACGCCTTGTCACTCGGCACCAGAGCAGCCAGAATTGCCTGGCGGCGCACACGATCTTTCGAATTCTTCCAAGTCTCGCCGTGACGGTGGCCTCTTGGGTTGAGCAGCGCTCATCAAGTGGCGAGTCATCTCAAGCGACGCTAGCATTAGCGTTGCCTCTCGCTGGCTTCATGATTCCATTCAGCTGGACGCAACGAGGGTCCAACGCACACAACAACCACCGAGCACTCACGGACCTGGTTCTCCTGCCGTTTTGTGGCCTGACGAGTGCTCGCTCGCCCCTCGGCTCTAATGCCTTGAGGAGCTGCATAGCGCCACAGTGTGCGCAGGACCAGCTGATCGATGCCTCACCATCCATCCTGCGACAGTAGACAGCAGGAAGAAGCAGCGCGCAGTAATTATCCTGTGGCGACTGCTGTGTTCCCCGCCATCGCAAAATGCTGGACCATGAGCGGCGAGTCCAAGAGTGTCGACGACAAATGCTGTCGGCAGCGCAAATTTCCGAATCCTTATGAGCCCTGTCGTGCTCGCTCATGACCACCCGAAGAGTGCTCGATGGGACCGCCAAGCAGAATTCGGTCATTAGCGATGGAGCCTCGCACTGGCCGGCGCCGGTGTCAACCGTGACGACACCGTGGTCCAGGTCGCCTCGTTTGAGCCCCAAAAAATGACGTGCCGCTGACGCCACGCACTCTGATGGGACACATGACGCTGTCGTGGCGGGTCCGTCCTCCTCATATCCGTCATGGGCTCCTTCCTTCGCCCTCCACGGAGCTCTCTCCGTTCTTCGGGGGCCAACTCCAACTAGAGCAAGCCTGGAGCTGCTCCTAACCATTGGCTGGTTGTCAGCACTCATGCTGAATTGACAGCAGCGTCGAGACCGCTGTAGAGTGTGCAATGGCCCTGCTGGTGGGCGTGCAGCGGTCCATTCGCCGCCCAGCTGGCTGGCGTCTGTGGTCACGCATATCCTTCAAGCTGCTGACCTACACCTCCACACTAAGAGCATCCATCCACCCCCTCAAGTCCAGAGATGGCAGCCAGCGCTCCGCCATTGAGATCTTGCGGACGCTTCGGGGAAAGTGTCGGCGAGCTTTGGGGCGTCCAGTTTCCTCCGTGCTGCAACACGTCCTGACGTGGCGCCACTACCTCTTTTATCTTATACAGCAGTCACTTGCACCCACAACGCTTCTTACTTTACACGTATCAACAATCCTTTGAGAAATGATAGCCCATCCTACGGCATGCGCACCAGGTGTGTGGATAGTCAGCTGCGGCAGGTTGTGGATTTGCTGGCGTCCCCCGTTGGCAATGCGGTGGGCAAACTGGCCATCGCGGCATGGACAGTCCGCTTTTCGCGCTCTCTCACAAACTCTATACACGTCTAACATATTAAAATTATTCTCCCATTAACGCTCCAAACAAACCTTCAAGACCAAATACCACATCGCCAGCGCGTGGGTTTCAGCGCGTCGTAAAGAACCCACCGGCTCGTCGGCTGGAAAGGCAAGATGGCCCGCATGAGCACGTGCTGGCGCTCCCACTCCGCCTTCTCTCGCCGCGATCCGTGGCGCTAGAGCCGCCGGCGACGCGACGCGCAAGGCCACGACCGGCCCCGCGAGCTCGTGGCGCGCGCTCATTCCGCCTCTGTCGCCTGCTCCCGCCCCGCGACGCACTCTCATGGACGGCGGCGGCTTCCTCTCGCGCTCGCGGCTGCGCTCGCGCGCCAACACGGCGGCGCGCCTGCCGTCGGCGCTGCCAGAGCTCGAGACGCTGTCGGCCTACTCGGCGCTCGAGGCGCGCGCTGTGACGCTCTCTGAGGACGAGACGCTGGTCGTCTCGCGGCTGGCTGAGCTGCTGCTGGCCGACGCACTGCGCGCCTACGACGACTTTGAGGCCAACGGCTCGCGTGTTGACCCGCGCGACTGGAAGCTCGTCAAGCGCAGAGACCAACTCGCGGCATACAAGCAGCGCAAGGACGCCGTCGTGCGCCCGCGGTGGACGCCCACGAGCTCCTCCAGCAGCTCGAGCGAAGTCACGGGCGACATGGCCGCCACCGCGATCCGAGAGACCACGCTCCCGCTCATGCTCGTATCGGGCTCGCTGCCTTCCGGCACGGCGCTGGACGACGCCATGTACGGACTCACCAGCGCCAACACGCGCGACCTCAAGCTTGCCAGCGCGTACACGGAGGACGGCGCGATCGTTGACGCCGCGGTGCTCGCGGCGCTCGAGCAGCCATCAGCCAGCGAGCCCTTCCGCTTCCTAGGACTCAAGTGGGTCGCGCGTCGCCACGCCGGATCCCTCAAGAAGCGCGATCTGCTATTCCTCGAAGCCACGGGAATCACACACCGCAGCAACGGCGACCGCGTCGGCTACCGCGTCATCCATTCCGTCAGCGTGCGAGCGCTAGCACAGCTCGGCGCGGTCGCGGTCGCCGACTCGGTCGTGCGCGCCAAGAGCTCCATGGTCCAGCTCTTCCACGAAGCAGCACCGGCGTCTGCCATCGGAAGCAACGTCAACGGGCCGCTCCGCTACTTCTCTCGCGGATTCTACGACCCGTTGGGTGGGATGATGCAGTTCGTGGCGATCAGCGTCGCCGCCGACCTGGCGCTCACGCTCGCGTACAGCGCTGGTGACTGCGCGCACCACAAGAAGATCGCAAGGGCAGCGCAAGTCGCGCAGCGAGACCGCCAGCGCCGTCGTCGCCGCACCACCTCGACTGCTTATGCCGCTGGCCGATCGCCTAGCGCGATCCGCAAGAGCTCGACCTCGCGTTACCCGCCGTCGAACGTCAACCGGTACCAGCAGTACAACATGTACGGCATCGTTGAGGCCGATGAGCCCGGCGTGGTGCTCTACCCGCCGACGCACAACGGCCATGACGGGGACGTCGACATGTCGGAGGCTGGTGATCACAACCCGGTTGACCACTACGACGAACCAACGCTCGAGTTGTCGCCTGGCAAGTGCCACGTCTGCGACTGCTCGCTCGGAGGTGTGTTCGACCGTAGCGCGACGCCGTGCACCATCTGCTTCCACATGATTTGTTCTCGCTGCAGCGTGACCAAGAAGCTGCGCTTTGCGTGGAGCGACGAGAGCAGCCGCGAGCTGCACCAGCAGTTGATTGGGAGCGGCATCGACACGAGTGGTGGCGGCGTCACGGCTTCGTCGACCTCGCAGTCAGCATCGTCGGATCGAAGCCGCGGGCGTAGCAACAGCGGCGGCAAGGCTTTGCGCAATGCACTCGGCCAGACCACGCACATGCCAGATGTGACAGACAAGGCGCTCAACTTTTGCTTGCCGTGCGTCGTGGCAGCTAACCAGCAGAGTGCCTCGGATCTCGCGATCGAGGAGATGACTGGCATCCCCCGAGTTCGCGCGGGTTCCCAAATGGAAGGGATGACGCCGAAGTCGCTGCTGACTCCCATGAGCCGCGCCACTGCGCCATCCGGGCCGTACGGAGCCAGCCGCCTGAGCATTTCGTCCACTGGGTCGGCCGCAACGCCCCGCCAGCGCTGGACGCGCGGGGCCAGCATTTACGGCGCGCGACCGTCCTACGATCTGCTGGACCCTCAGACTGCCGACGCTATCGCCGCTAGCAACAGCAGCAGCAACAGCAGTTCATCGCGACTTCCGCCGCGCTCGACGCAGTATTTCGCTCGCCAGCAGCAGCCGCAGCAGCACCAGTACCGAGTGTTCGGCGGCGCGAGACAGAAGGCCTTCAGCACGGCCACGCCTGCGCCGCGCGACTCGGCGCCGAAAGTTGTGCTCTTTGACAGCGAGGAATATGCGCGGTACTCGTCTCGCGTGTGAGCTCAGTCACAACTATCTATCGTATCCAACTAGAAATACCACCAGAAACAAACTCCACTTGCTCCCCTATGACAATAAACCGCGCATGGGTCGCCTGTACACTGCAGATTCTGTGTAAAGCGTGCTCGTTCATTTACTGAAGACTAGCCTTCATTCGAGCCCAAGTTGTCTGATATAGCGGCCCAATTCGCTTTGCGTATCCATTCGCCAGCATTGCTTTGTTTGCGCGTAGCCCAGGTGGCACCCTCCTAAATATTTGGATTCGCTTGCTTTACCATCGGGTTATCCTTGAAGATTGCGCAGTAAGTCCCAAAAGAATCGAGGCTGAGTCTGACGTTCCATCTCGAATCGGGATTCCCGATGGGAATGCAGCAGCCATCAAACTCGACAAAGAACCCCTCGATAGCATCGTAGCACAATTACGAGTATGGATCTTGACACCCCAACGAGCTCGAGCTCGAGCTCGGTGTCATTGTTGAGAAGGTCAGCAAAAGTCTCGCTGATCGTGGCGCAAGAGCCTTGGTGATCCAGGAAATAGCTAGTGTTTGTTTCAGCTCGATGATAAAGTTACGGCAATGAAGCATGTTTGATTCAGAGTTGGCAACAGATCCCGTGTGCCAAGTGGAGCACCAACTCGCATCGGATCGGTTGGCCAGATCAAATGAAAAAGTGCAAAAGCCCAATCTGTAAATCACACCTCCTCCACTGCAGCTGGATTCCCAACCTCTTGTCGACTCATCAACTTCTTCCATCTCTGAGCGGTCTCTAGAATCACGAGCCTCCACCAACAAAATCCGCTTTTGCATGCAAGTACATGTAGCAGCGCGCTGCAACATCCAGTTCCGCCATGATATCCGAGGTATCAATCACAGAGTCATTCCGCGTCTGTGATTGGCTGGAAAATCATTTTACAGCTCTCCAATTGGCTAATACCCTCTCCCCGTCGCCACCGCGACGTCAAGGCCCATCACTTCCCTTCGTGCCGCCGACCGCCCATGAGGTCGCCGACCAGCTCGCCGACGTCGCCGTCCGCCGCCCACGACGCGCCGCAGAGCGATGCCAAGGCGCGCGAGCAGCTCGAGAGGCGGCGGCAGCGCAACCGCGAGTCCATGCGGCGCGTGCGGCAGCGCAAGCGCGGGGCCAAGGAGGACGCGCAGCGCTCGGTGGCGCAGCTGGAGCGGCAGCTACAGGCGCTGGTGGCGGCCTCCAAGCGCCAGGCGCAGCGGCTCCAGGGTGACGACGGGGCCATGGCCGAGCTGCTGGCGCAGACGGCGGCGCTCAGCGTGGCCAACCAGCGGCTGCGAGCGCAGGTGCACGAGTTCCAGGAGGCCGAGGCGGCGGTGCAGCGCATGCTGACGGACGAGAGCGCGCGCCCGCCGCCCGTCCAACAGCTGGATGATAGGGACGACAACCAGGATGCACACGCGGGCTTTGACGACATCTCGCTCGCCCCGCTGCTTGAATGGATCATGATCGACGGACAGATGGGCATGCTCGTGGACTTGGCAACGCTCAAGATTTTCGAGAACGCCGAGATCACACGCTCGCTCGTCCCGCGAGGGAACATGGCGCTCGGATGGGAAGACAGGAGGTGCATCGACGCGTCGGCTACCGCGAGGTATCATCTGAGCAAGAGGTTCCTGCACAACTCCCGGACTCGCCCCCTCTTTGACAAGACTTGGCATGCGACCACCGATATGAAACGCCTGGCAAGTGTCATGAGATGGGCACACGGCATGAAGGTGCTCCAGTGGCTCAATCCCGATGCGGCAGTGGTTGTCCGTGAGCTCGAGATCCCCAACAGCAGGCCCGAGCAGGGGTTCAGCTCGACGCGGTTCCGCTTCACGCTCATCGTGTTCCGGAGAGCGCTGCCCAACGGTCAAGGGTTCCTCATCGGCACCTGCAACCTCAATGTGTACGGGTCATCGGTGGATGAGTGTCTGGCCAAGGATGTGTCATTCCACATGGGCGTGAACGCACACACCATGTACGGCTGGGTTTTTACCCCGGTTGTGGATCCCTCAACGAAGCTAGAAGCCGGTGCCGACGTAACCCTCGTCGGACTTACGACCAACGGCCAGCGCGCTTACGCTCACAATGTGCTCATGGAGATGGTCACGGTCGTGTTGCTGTGGGAAAACGCCTTCGTGGGTCCCATCCTTCGGATCAAGCCCTCTTGAGGACCTTGAAGCAGTTCACCTAGCAGAACTTGAAGATCAGTAACGATTCGGCAAGCAATTGTTGTCGAGCGATCGTGTTGATGCTGCAGGAAACACCAGGCGCCAAGCAATCACCGTGGCAAAGAAAAAGATCTCAGAAACCTGGCTACCCGTGGCACACACGGACGCGAACCACGAAAGACAACACCTTCGAACGTCAACCGGAAGGAAAGCTTTGATCACATGAGCCAGTTTTATTTTGACGTAGCCTTTCAAGAAGAGGTCTAGGATTCTGGCCCGCTCGGTTTCATAACACTTTTCTACAAACACGGACAAGCAGCAGCACATTCAGGCAAGATCTGTACCACCATCTCGGCGGGTCTTGGGTTACAGCTCTCAAAAGCGCTGACGCTGGGACAGCTCCTCCGAATGCACCTGGAGCGCGGAGTAGCCGCGGGTCGAGAGCGTGCAGGCGATGCAAAAGTTGAATGGGCGCACGACTATGGCCTTCTCGGTCGCGTCGATGACGATCTTTTTGCTGACGCTGCAACGCGAGCACACGTGCTGCTGGCAGATCTGACAGAAGGTGCCACCGCCCGAGAACAGCCGCCCGAACGCCTTCTTGCACGATGAGCAGTGATCCGACTCCTGTGGCTGGCGACGGGTATGGCTGATGACCGAGGCTCCAAGAGCCCCACCACCCGACGAGATCGAAGATGCAGGTGAGATCGGACCCGATACGCTCGCCTTGGCGCGCAAGCGCATAACCCAAAAGAGCTTCTTCATGTGCGCGCTTGTCATGGGCTTGCCAGCCGCGAGCATGGCCGTGGCGGTCTCGGGTAGGCTGATGAAGTTGGCGACATTCCCACCCGGGTGCATAACAGTCTGCATGAACACATCAACGACTTGGTCGCCCATCTGCCGCGAGAGCGCGCAGACACTCATCTGTCCACGCACGATGCCGAGCTCCTGGAGCTCCGGCAGGTCTCGGTGAGGCACCGAGTGCATGATGGCGTAGCCGACCTGCTCTCCGCGGGAGGTGCGGGTCATTCCGGTGCTCTGGATGAAGAGGAAGTCTCTGCTCTTGACGACGGCGCCAAGTCCGTTGAAGTTGCGCAGGATCCACGCAAGTCCTAGGAAGCGGAAGGGCTCTTCCTTGGTGGGCGTGTCGATGGTGGCCAGCATGACGCAGTCGTCTGCCTGATCCTGCTGATAAAAGGACCGGCGGCGGAAGGACGCCGAGTCGTCGACGTAGGCTCCGTACATGGCGTCCTCAATCGATCCTGGGATGGCCGCCGTGGCGATCATAACGGGCAGTCTGCTCTTGGCCGCGAGTGCAGCTCCGGGCCCCATGCCGGTCGTGTCGATACTGGACGCGCCGCTGCTCTCTGCGTCGCGCAGGTGTCCGTACTGCGAGTAGGTCCCGCTGCTCTGGGACGCGAGATGCGGCCGTCCGCCGCTGTCGTCGCTCGTGTACCCCTCGGCGGCGCTCCGCTTGGCGCCGGGCTTCCCCCTGGCGCGGTAGACGAAGACCGAGTCGCGCTCCTTGACGAGCTTCCATCGCTGCTTGTCGACGCTGCGGCCGCGTGCGTACAGGAATTCCTCATAGAGTGCGACAGTCTCGGACACGACGGCCGCCGCCACCTCGCGGTAGCGCAGCTCGTCGTCCTTGGAGAAGCTCATGCGCGGCAGCGAGGCCGCCGAGACGTTGCGCGCCGCCATGTCGGGCCGGGGGCGAATGCGGGAGTGGGCTCGGGTCGCGTCCGGCGTGAAGGCCGATCCTCAACGATTGCGGCATACTGAGACCAAGAGATCGCGGTTCAGCATCGACTCTGCGCTGAAGAGCAGTCAGATCAGACCGCGGCTGTTTCTACCGTAGATTGCAGGAAGTCAGCGGGGAGAGATAGGGCGCCGACCTGCACCCGCTTCGCTCGTCGTCCCTACGTGCGTGAGGCGACTTGAGCATTCTGCGCGAGAGAGCGCACATGAAGCGCTGGCTGCACCGCCACCCACGCCTCATCGAGATGGAAAGTCCGGGCGCCGCCGCCTTTGCTCGAGTTAATCCCAATGCCGAGCCATGACACGCCAGTGACGCTATGCTACACCTCCCCCACTGAAACGTTACGGTGCGGTGATAGCCCGCTGGAATCTACGGTAGACTGCAAGATGTGGCAGCTGGTCTGGCTCGCTTGAAGCCGCTGACAGCCACGAACTTACAGTTGCCTACTGTTCAGCCAACCGATATCTACCGTACGCAGCCGGTGCAACCGGTTGCGCTCACTTGAGGAGCAGTCCACCTCCCTTCCAAGAGCAAACGCGCTCGCCAACCGCTGTGCCCATCTCCAAGAGCAGTTTCCGATCCACCCAAGAGCATCATCAGCACCATGGCGACGGTGCTGCAGGTGGCCGCGGCGGCGCTGCTGGCGTCGCTCATGGCCGCTCGGGGGCTACGCAAGCGCTCGCTGGACGCGTCGGGGGCGGCCGCGGCCTTCGTCGTGGGGCTACTGACGCTCTCGGCGGGCCTGCGCTTTGGTACGTGCGCTGCCAAGTTGGAGAAAGGCGCGGATCTCGCTGACGCTCGAGTTGCCGCCTAGGCGCGCTGCTGCTGGGCTTCTACTTGTCAGGGAGCAGGCTCACGCGCGTGCGCGAGGGTACCAAGCAGGCGCTCGACGCCAACTACAAGGTCGGCGGCCAGCGCTCGGCGGCTCAGGTCGGCTGCATGGCTTGCGGGGGAGGTGGAAGTGGCGAGGTGGCGCTGACTCAAGGACGTCGCAGGTGCTGGCGTGCAGCCTGCTGGCGACGGCTATCGCCGTCTATCTGGTCTTCGTGCGCGAGGAAGACGCGCTGGTGATCGACTTTGACGCCGCGCCGATGCGCAGCCACCTGCTCGCGGGGTTTGTCGGCCACTACGCGTGCTGCACGGCCGACACGTGGGCGTCGGAGCTTGGCGTGCTGAGCTCGAGCCCTCCGCGACTCATCACGACGCTCAAGTGCGTGCCGCCGGGGACCAACGGTGGCGTTTCGCTGTTAGGCACTGCGGCCTCGGCGCTCGGCGGAGCCTTCATCGGCGTGGTGTATTTGCTGGCAACGGCTGCGTCGAACTGGGACGACGCCCAAGTGCAAGTCGTGGTGCTAGGAGCTGCCACCGGTTTGCTGGGTTCGCTCGTCGACTCGTTGCTTGGCGCGACGCTGCAGGAGTCGCGGTACGACCCGAGCAAGGAGCAGATTTGCGCCGAAGGGGTTGCAATCAACGAGGCCAAGCGCATCTCGGGCTTGGACGTGCTCACCAACGCGCAGGTCAACCTCGTGTCAGTCGTGCTCATCACGGCGGTGAGCGGGCAGGTCGCGCGCTGGATGTTCTCGTAGCCGCGCACGCCATGCCTTGCTCATGTCAATGTGTCGTCAAGTAGCGTGGCGTGCCTGGGTGTCCACCTCGCCACGGAGAGATGTGACCAAGAGCTCTACCAGCTTCAACTTGGTGCACTTCAATGACCGCGCACTCGGGGCCGAGTACAGGTCAGGTAGCGCATGTTGTTCGCGGCAAAGCAACGGAACTGGAAGCGATCTGGCGACGAGCATGGAGTAGGTGTACGGCGCGAACGAGATTGCTCACGTACGCGCTACAGATCGTTAGTAGAAGCGAGACTCCCGATTGCTTAGAAGCTCATGCTTTGCACTCATGACAAAGCGCACGGTCCGCGAGAGCCAGCGTTCCTCGCCGCTCTTGCCGCAGCATTGACAGCATTGAACCCAGGTTGAGCAGAGGAAGCAGGTGTGTCAAGGCTTGCGGAGCGACTGCGCCAAACAGCACTGTGGGACGTAAAGCACCAGGCGTCGTTCGGTTGCGGGAGATGATGCATGCCACTGTCCTTCTCGGTCTGGCTGATCTCCTCATGGTTGGTTTCGACGTCGAGACAGCCTGGAGAGACCTTCGACATCAAAGTGATGCAATCAGAATGCGCTCCTTCGTTGAGAGTGGAGCACTCCGGACCAGACCGGACCGCCGAGCGACGCCACGACGACGAACCTCACGTGTATAGTCCGTCCTGTTCCCGAGCAAATGCACGGAGACCGTCCCACTTCTCGGCCGAGATTGTGCTGTTGCAGGTCCAGTCCAAGCCGATGCACGTCGGAACGGAGGGAACGATTGGGGCGATGTAGACTGTGGCACCACCGCCGTTGTCAACGTAGCCGGCTTTACGAGCATCGGAGACCGAGCTTTCGCAGACCGCGGCCAACCACTCTTACTTTCGACCCGGAGCCAGCCTACCGGTGGCTATGGGCGACCGCCGACGAAATGCCGCGCTGCCATCCATTCGCCTGACGGACGCGGACCGTCGCGAGTACGCGAGCATCGTGGACGAGAGCGTGCGCGAGACGCTGGCGCTGTACGAAGACTTTGCCTTCCGACGCAATGGGCACATGGATCGTGGACGATGGAAGCTCATGCGCTCCAAGGAGAACGCGCGTGTGTATCGTGAGCGCAGTGGGAGTGACCGGGACTCGAACAAAGACAATATCCCCGGAAACAGCAGCAGCCAGAGCGCGAGCGTCAGCAGTGGCAACGCCAGCCACAGCGCAGGAGAGGCTTCGTCTGTGTCGGGCTCTACTGGGTCGGTTGATGAAGACGACGACCAACGTGCAGGTCAGAGTTTATTTAGCATCGCCGATGCACTTGCGTCGGTCGAGATTGGACCTGCGTCAGCTCTCTCTGCGAACACCAAGGTGCCCGCGCTCGTCACGACCGGACGCGTGTCAGGTGAGGTTGACGACATCCTGTACGGACTCATAGCTACCGACGCATCGAGCATTCTGCGGCGCGGCCTGTTCGAGAAGGATGGCATGACGGACGCTGCCGTGCTCGGCACTATTGAGAGTCCCAGCGAGAGGCATCCCTTCAACGCACTCATTGTCGCGTGGATGCTCAACGGTGGCGGTAGCCCTCTCATTCGCGACCGCGACTTCCTCGTGCTGATGAAGTCAGGGACAACTGTCACGCGCACCACGGGCGAGCGTATTGGCTATGGTGTCGCGCAGTCTGTCGTTCATCAAGATCTACCAGAGCGAAGAGACCAGCAAGTTGTGCGCGGGCTGCTTTCGTACTGTGCCGTGTTTCGGCAGCTTGCAAACCAGCAGCAAGTGGAGACATTCATTCAGATCGTGCTGGATCCTCGTGGTGCAGCCATGACATTCTTCGTCTTGCAAGACGCCGCCAAGAAGCTACTGAGTCTGTCGAGCCCCGTTGATAGTGCAGTCCGCAAGAAGCTGTCGTGGTTCTTGAGACAGGCACGGGAGCGTCGTCGTCAGCAGCACAGAGAGCACATCAAGAGGAGTTCGAGCAACTCTACTGGGGCTGTCACCTCGTCCGAAATTCTAGACGACATTGTCGCAGCTCGGCCGTCGATGTCAGCTCCTTCAGCGTGTGTACATTGCACGAAGTCGTTGGGATCTCTCTTTGGGACCCAGGGTACGCGTTGCTGCTTGTGCCACTATGTAAGTGAATCAGCTTTGCCTGTAGTTGTAAACCACCACGTGACTGACAATCACACTGGTATTACTATTGCAGTGGGCGTGTAGCAAGTGCCGGATCACCAAGGCTCTTGCAGTGCGAGCGCGACCGGACTGTAAGGGACATCCATACCAGGCACGGCCATTCGACTTCTGTCTACCATGTTTCGTCGCTGTCAAAAACTTCCCAGCGCGACAACTTCAGGTCGAGGAGCTTCAGCTAGAAGCCAGACCGGATCTGATGAGCACTGGCAGCAGCGGCATTGACCTGAGCGCGACGCTTGCCGACGAAAATGAACGATCAAAAATCAATCTGCTACCAGCATGAAGTACTCTAATGGCCAACCTAGATACTAGAATTCAAACTGCAAAGTATTGGCATTGCCTTCGTTTTATGAGGTTGACCGCTACAAGAGGCTGCGAGATGAAGTTAGCGTGGTATGCCTTCGAGCAAATCATGGAGAGCTCGAAGATGATCATACCAGCTGGTGTTTGATTTCCGTCCGCACGCGCCAAGGTCAGTTGTAAACAATGGCGCACGTCAGGTGAAAGGCGGAGCAAGAGAGTTCACTTCGACCAATGGTGACGTGAGTCCCAGAATATCCACTCAGCCTCTTCCACCTTTCGAAAGCAGATGTCGAGCCTCCCACAAAGCACAGCAACTAGCATGCTATTAATATTATTAGGTGTTCATTCCTCAAGTGAGGACTCGGCAAATTGCTGTTGAAGTCAACAAGAAAAGTTTTCGTCGTCGAAAACTCCTTCCTTCAGGATCAAATCCTGCCAAACCACCACTGTCCAACCCCGGCTCAACGGAAAGTCAAACAGAATCTGTTCAGTAAAACTTCCGGCTGGGTTTGCTTGTAAACTTGGAGCACAGAATGCTCAGGACGGTTACCATATCTTTGCCTCATGAGATCCGTCGTCGCGCCTGGCTCAAACAGCAACAGCAATGCGTCTCTCATCACAATCCAATTTCACCTCGTCGAGCCAGCTCCAGCAACAAGCTGCTTCCAATCTTATCAGCTTTGTGCGATGGGATTCTTTGACGAGACTGTCGCCGTCAAGGTGCCCCAAGTCACCATCTACTTCTGGATCGTCAAGGTTCTCGCGACTACCGTTGGCGAGACTTTCGCCGACTTTCTCAACGCGGATGCAGGTCTCGGACTCGCGGGAACCTCTGGAACCATGCTCGCAATTTTGCTTGTGGCACTCGCCGTACAGTTCAAGCTCAGCGGCTATGTTGCTCCAGTCTATTGGTTTGTCATTGTCGCCATCAGCACGGTGGGCACGTTGCTGTCAGACAACTTGACCGACAATCTCAATGTCCCACTGGAGATCACGGCCCCGGTCTTTTTTGTGTTGCTACAGCTCGTATTCTTCGGCTGGTATCGCTGCAAACACGATCTGTCGATCCACACCATCTACACTCGGCGTCGTGAAGCTTGGTACTGGCTCACAGTGCTGGTGACATTTGCCCTTGGTACTGCTGCGGGAGACCTGATTGCGGAGAAGCTCGACATTGGCTACGGCAACTCGCTTGTGCTCTTTGCAGGATGCATCGTTATCGTGAGCCTTCTGTGGTGGCGAAAAGTGATCAACGGTGTGCTGGGATTCTGGATTGTGTACGTGCTCACACAACCACTTGGAGCGTCATTAGGCGACCTACTCTCCCAGAACCCTGCTGAGACGGACGATGGAGGGTCTGGATCTGGATTAGGATCGAGCTCGTTGTCTAAATCCTCGCTCTCAGGCAGCTCCTCGTCTGGTTCGTTGGCCGCTGACTTGCCATCAGGATGGAAAGCCGGCCTCAACCTCGGCACTACGATCACGAGCACGATCTTCCTGGGACTTATTGCGCTTCTGGTCACGTTTCTTGCGGTCACCAAAAAGGACAAGTTGCAAGCAAAGCCATCAATTCATGACGTTGAAGAGGGCGGACCTATTTCATCACCAGGATCGACCAACAACCAATTCGCAATGTTGGAGAGTGGGAAAGTGAAGCCATAGGGTAAGAGAGACTCGTTGGTGCGGAGATTTCTTTTCCGTGTCTCGATGAATTAGCATTCTGCCGTGTTCATTTACCTGTACAATCTACGGTCTTGTCAGAAACCTGCAACACGCAGAATGGGTGCAACACAGGCGTTTTCCCACCGCAGCACTGCTGGAAGCGACTCGATGATCACTTTGTGCGCGTACGAGAGCTGTCCGTCACTAGTCCTACCTGAAAGCTGCACTCGGCAGCCAGAGCCGCCTTTCATTCGCGTGAAGGCGAGTCCGTACATGGTGACGAGCGGCATCCCTGTCTGCTTTAGCGCCTTCTGTGACAGGCTCTGTTCGACTCCGTCTGCACCGTCTAGGTTGATGGTCTGCGTGCAAACCACGTATCCGTCGTCGATCGGCGCCTTGAAGACCAGTAACGTGTAGCGGTAGAGAATGGGGTGGTCTGGGTCAGCCGTGTTGGGCAGGTGCAGCACGCGCGCGATGATGATCGCACTGTCGCTGAGACGGTGCAGCAGCTTCATGCCTGTTGCCCAGGACAGCATCTTGCTCATCTGTTTGATGTTGGTGGATGCGGCCCATGTGCGCGCAAGCAGCGCCTCGGCACTCTCGTTGGGGAACTCCTTTGTCTGCACGAACTGCGCCCAGGTGCTGTCGAAGACGCCGCGCTTGTCCTTCCACCCGAGCACCAGGTTGGCGTGCTCCATGAGCGCGTCCGTGCGCTCAGCGTTCGTCAGGAACATGTCGACCGCGAAGGAGATGAGCTCCTTTTTCCTCTCCGCCGTGAGCCACGCCGGCAGTGGGCTTACGGCACCTCCATCCTCTTCCTCGGCTGAGCTCCCGCTCGTCCCGGATCTGCCCGCGGGCTGCATGCCGAGCCCGCGCACGTCCTCAAGCTCGTCCTCGGTCTCCCTGGCCACGCGCGACTGGAACGCCTCGTGCTCGCGGATGTCCCTCTGCAGCACGCTGTTCTGCCTCCTGAGCTCCTCGCCGTCCGTCAGCAGCCGCCCATAGCGCGACAGCGCGTAGCTGGTGGTCGTCGGGTCCTGCTCGTCGAGCTGCTGGCGCCGCAGCAGCGCGTGCAGCTGCGCCTCCAGCTGGTCGATCATGAGCTGCATGCGCCCGCGCTCGGCTCGCTGGCGCACGCGCGCACGTCGCATGGAGTCGCGGTTGCGCTTGCGCCGCAGCTCCAGCAGCCGCTGCGCCTTGGCGGCCGCCGCCTCGGCCTCCGCCATGGTCTCCGCCGGTCGGTCTTGCACTGGCCGCCGGATCAGCTTGCGCCAAGGTGCATCGTAGACTTTACAAAGTCGTACGGGTGGGGTAGCTGGGATTACAATATCAACTACAATGAGGATTTACGCGAGGTGTCAGCGGGAAACTGGACGATAGGTTGCGCTACCTCTCCAAATTTGATAGATGTCGAGTGTGCACCACATAGATATGCAACTCTAGCTGTGATTGGCTGGTTCGCGAAAATATACCCAATAGATGGAGGCCATATACCTCTGTTATTATATTCCCTTCGAAAACAAGAGGTAACTGTCGACCACCTTGGTATAAGTAAACGGCAACGTGCGTGCGTCCCATCCTCCGCCGTGGACTTTACAATGGGCATTCCGGTCGAAAGATGAACCCACTTGGTGGCGGCGCGGCGGCGGCGGATGGAGCGGGGCGAGCGCCGGGGCCCAAGCGCGTGCGGCCGCCGCTGACGGAGCGACAGCTCGAGATGCGGCGGCGGCGCAACCGCGAGGCCATGCGGCGCGGCCGCGAGCGCAAGCAGAAGGAGCTGTCGGGTCTGCGGGCGACGATCGAGGCGCTCGAGGCGCGGCTGGCGACGCTGGAGCTGCGGCGAGAGGATGTCGAAGGCCGTGAAGGAGCGGCAGACCGGCGCGGCTTGGACGCGCTGGACCCAGTGGCGGAGGTGGAAAGGCTGGGGAGGGAGCAGACGGCGCTCAGGCGGCAGTTGGACGAGCAGGTTGCGTTCCACTCGGAGCTCTCCGCTCTGCTTGCGTCACGCGATGGGGAAGGTGTCGACTGCGGAGAAGACACGAGGCAGCCGGAGCTCGCACAGAAGACAGGAGATGTACGGATTGAAGCCGATGAGTCGATGGACGACTGGGGAGAGTTCGCGTGGGTACAGCGAGTGCTGCCGCTGCTGCCAGAGCTGACGCCGTCGACGGTTGCCGGTCTGGCAAGGGAGAGCTACTTGGATACTGTCAAGTACATGCGACTGGCGGAGGCGAGCAGTACTGGAAGTGCCGCGACCAATGTGCTCGGATGGCAAGACCATAGGTCGGTGGAAGCCGGAGCCGCCTCTTTCCTGTTTTCCAAGTCATTTTCACATGAAGACACCAACGAGCTGATTGGGAAAACATGGCAAGTACTGACACTCGGCGACCAGACCAAAGGTTTTCAGGTGCGAGACCTCCACCTCCGTGTCCTTCAGCGGCTGAACGACGATACGCTCATCATGGCGCGCAATATTTACTTTCCGCGTGAGTCTCGGTTCTACAGCGCGCTGTACGTGCTCACTCGCGTCAAGACGGTGGATGGATACATCATTAGCGGACGAACGATCTTGCCACTGGTCGAGAACGATATAGAGCTTTGCCAAGCGATGGGACCGAACCGCTCGTACGTGTCGTTCCATTATGGAATGAGCTTTGTGAGCAAGACAGTGCTGGACGAGAACGGTCGAGTCGTCGGTTCGGGAGGGTGCGATGTTCGATATGGCGGACGCATGGGCCCGTGCTCGACTGCGTTCGCGCATTCTTGGGCTATGGATGTGCTTCTTGCTGTGCTTCGGTGGGAGAGTAGTTGTGTCGGACCGCTATATCGCCTGACGGCAGGGTGACCGATGTGGCAGCTGCAAGAGGTTTGCGCTCTGATACCGAGAAGACAGCGTTATCATTGCCCTGAGTCCTGGTAACATGAAGGCTGTTTACGGCTTGACTTTCCATACGATCAAACCAAGACTCTGCCAAGATCCCTCAGGATGCTGTCATCGTTGATGAAAAGTCTTCCTAATTGTAGTGTGATTATGAAAAGAAAGTGGTATATGAAAAGCATGCTGTCGACAAACGAGCAGCCTGGGCGAGTACTAGATGTCTAGATCAGTTTGTCGGGCTCTCACTGCCATCGGATTACATGCCACCTTCAAGCCAGTGGTGGCGACGTCGAAACCAGACTCATCGAACAGGATTCAGCTGTATTGCAGTTGTGAGCGTATCAATGCATGAGACCCTATCAACTATCGGGCCTGCTGAAAACCTCACGTCTTTCCACCAAACTTGCACCCTGATGGTTCCGTAAGGAAACCTGGATATCCGCAGTTACAAGCTTGTAGCATAGCAAGAAGACTTCATCGTTGTCGCCTTTCCTTTCCAGCAACTTCTGAAAGGCTCAGCTCGCGAACAAAACAAAGAGAATGAGCGGCAAGCTTGGTTTTGTGGCGAGCATCAGTCAAGCAGTTGTGATTCCGCGCTTTTTCTCTCGTGTTGAGTTTCTTCCGTGACTGGCGATCCGAGCAGTCGCTCGCTATAACGTCCACCATCAAAGAGCGGCCCATGTTTGTTGCCGGCAGGCTCCCCGCTCCAAGCAACGAGTCGTTCATTCTAGAAACAAACCGGTCGCCTGCTTACCAGTATCCCTCGATCGAGAATCTTGCCTCGAAAGCATCATGATGAGCTTTCCCAAATCGAATGAGACCGAGCCATCGTCGCAGATGGCTGACTACGCCGGTATCCTGTAGGTCCTATCGTTTGCAGTGCAATCGATTCATAGTCGTTTAGCTAACAAGAGTGAATGAGGGACTTCGCAGTGAGCTCGAAGATCTCCCAACCTTGGAGACCCTGTACCGGAAGTCGAACTCCTCTGCAGCAGCAACTGGGGTTGGCACGACGTCCGCGGCAACTGGGGGTTCTCTATCAATTGCATCGCCATCTCGCCGTACGCTTGGAACTTTTAGCGTCGTCGCCATCACCTACTTCTTTGGCTGTGGTGGTCCTCTCGGGTCGGAACCGATCATCTCTTCAAGTGGTCCAGGGATTGGGCTGCCTGCATTGCTACTGTATCCACTCTTCGTGACGATTCCCTATGCATTCATGGTCGCGGAGTTGTGCTGTGCGTTCCCAGAAGATGGCGGCTTCACTGTGTGGGTTCTCAATGCGTTCGGTCCCTTCTGGGGGTTCCAAGTCGGCTACTGGTCGTGGATTTCTGGCATTTGCAACATGGCATTGCTCCCGGGATTCTTCCTGCAGATTCTAGACGACTACTACGGCCCTATTTCCATCATTTCGTCGTCAGGAGCTTCCCAGTTCTGTGTGAAGGCTTTTCTCACACTGTTGTTTGCAATCCCGAGTCTATTGGGCACACGACTCGTAGCGAAAGCATGCATTGGGCTACTGTTCTTGGTTTTGCTCCCCGTGCTCGTGTTTGCTGTGTGGTCTTACTCGCGCGCGCGGGACTGGGGAGATCTCATGGAGGTCCGACACGAGCACAATGTCGTCGTTGCAGCGCTCGGTGACGACGAGCAAGTTGGCCCGGTGTCAATTGATTGGGCTCTGCTACTGAACACGCTCTTCTGGGCTTTTGACGGCATCAACATGGCCTCGGTCTTCGCCGGTGAAGTGTCCAACCCAGCGCGCGTATACTCTCGCGCAGTGGTGTTCACAGTGCTGCTGACGCTAGCAACGTACATCATCCCCATGCCTGGCGCCATCCTCGTGGACGATCCGAACTGGACGTACTTTACGCGTGACTCGTACCCTGCGCTGGCGATGGCGATCGGCGGCTCGGTGCTCAAGGCGTTCTTCGTGACGTCGTCAGTGTTCTCGGTCGTCGGGCTCTTCCTCTCCGGTGTGTACTGCAAGTCGATGCAGGTGTCGGGCATGGGCGAGAGCGAGCTGCTGCCGCCGCTGTTCGCGCGGCGCAACGCGCAGTTTGACTCGCCGCACGTGGCCATCGGCGCGACGGTCGTGGCCACCGTGGCGCTGCTGTGCGTGGACTTTGACCATCTGCTGCCCATGGCCAACGCGTTCGCGGGCGCCGTGCAGCTGCTCATCATCCTGTCGGTCGTGCGCCTGCGTCGCGCGCTGCCCTTCATCCCGCGGCCCACGCGCGTCCCTGGCGGCCCCAAGACGCTGGCGGCGCTCGCGCTGCTGCCTGCCGCCGTGCTCTGCTACATCACCGTCGACGCGCTGTCGAGCGCCACGACAGCGCTGGTTCTGCTCGCGTTCCTGGCACCTGGCGCCGCCTTCGGGCTGTACGAGCAGCGCCGCATGCGGCCGTAGTAGTTGATGTGGTAGCTTGGTGGCAAGATGTGGAGTGAGGAAAACCAGGAGACAGGCAGGGGCAACTTCAACTTCCCTCGTTTGAGTGACGAAACGGTTGATTGAGTGACTGCAACGGTGTCAGTCGCCACGGGAAAACAGCTGGCTTTCGCCTCAAGTCGAAGTATGTGGCGACTGGATCCAGTTTCTCTCTCGATGTGCTGACCTGTGGCTTCAACGCCATCTGCCTGCTTGACGCCATCCGCCATCAGTGAAAGCTGCAGAAGGCGCGGAGGGCGGTGCAGTCGGTGCCGTGGACTGCCCCGACTGGAGCCGACGAGTTCCGCGTCTGCCGCTGTGGACTGTGCCTACGGCGCACGAACACCTTGTGTCGGCGCTCATACGGCATCAACTCAGCTCCCACACTACCAGGCATGTCTCTCATCTTGCTTTCAGTATCGGGGCTCCCAGCTGGCTCGTCTCGCACCAGAGAGAGGAGTCACTGATTAACTCAACGCTTTCACTCTATCATTTTATACAGGATGATTATGGATGGTCTCAAATAGAGTTATTTATCTTCAATATGTAAACCTTAAAAACTTTATCAACTAATAATCATACTATCACACTCTAATCAATACGTGACTATATCCGCGTCTGACTGTCCGCAAGTTGACCCCACCGGGAAGCAGCGGAAAGACTGGGCCACATGGGAATCGTTGACCCGCGCGGCTTCCGCTTGACACGCTCACTTCTCCTCCAGCCGGCTTCCCGGCACTCCTCCTAGTGGCGAGCAGCCCCTGCGGCCATGGGCCCGACCTCCGCGGCTGGCTCCGCGACCCCAAAGCGCCGCATGAGCGCGTCGGGCGAGATCCGCGAGGCCGGAAAGCTCGCGCGCACGCTGCTGTCGCGCACCATGCAGGAGTTGGATCACTACGTGGCCGAGGACGGCGCGCGTGTCAACCCCAACCGCTGGAAGCCGCTGGCGGCGCGGGACGCGCTGCAGCTCTACCGTGAGCGCGACCACGCGCGGCCCCGCGCGTCCTTGGCCGAAGCGCCGACACCCGCTGTGCTGGTGGCTGGACGAGTGCGCGGACGCGTGGAGACGGCCGTGAACGCGGCCAGCAGCGACTCGCTCGAGCACCTGGCGCTGCTCAACGCCTTCCTGTTTGGTGACGATGTGGTGGACAGTGGCGTCGTCGCGGCCTTCCAGTCCTCCGAGGGGTCAGCGGATGATGCGGCCGCGCCAGCCACCAACAACGCGTCCATCGCCTCGCAGCCGACGTTCTTCGGCGTCAAGTCGCTCACCAAGAACGTCAAGACCCCGCGCGATCCACTCGTCGTCAAGTGCGAGTACGTCGAGCACCGAGGATACTCGCGCTCGAAAGCCACAGACGAGCTCATCGGCTTCTACGTCGTCGTACCCATCATCGAGCGCCAGCGCAGCGGCCAGTCGCGATCGGGAACCACGCTGCGCCGCCAGCCCAAGACACCGACCGACCCGCTTCTGCAAGAGGCGGCGTGCTGCTTGTTCCGCCAGGTGAATGACGAAATTGTCGAGGTCTTCCTGCTCGCAACCATCGACCCTGCATCAGACTCCGCACAGGGCACCGCCACACCAGTGTCCATCCTGGTCACTCCCAACTCGGTCTTCGGTATGGCAAGTCTTCTTGAGTGCGCCGAGTCCAAGATTCTCACCATTATGTATCGGGAGAACCAGCAAGCTGTGCAACACCGACAGACTGCCAAGCCAACCGAGTGCAGTATGTGCCGGCAGAAGAAGCGGCTATTCTTCGGCAGCACGAGCTCCTTCACAGCCTGTGAGGTGTGTGGGAACTACGTGTGTGGGCGCTGCCGGATAGACAAGCGTGTCTTCATGCCTCGGCAAGTTGGCGGTGGAGGCTCTGGTGGTGGTAGTTTTGAGAAGATCTCAGCTTGCAAGCCGTGCTCCATGGCGGCGAGCAGCGGACCGGCGACGGGCAATGCGTTGGACGCACCGGTTATGGTTCTGTCGGAGCGTGTGCGCTTGAATCGAGCAAAAAGCAAGATCGACACGAGTGGGTCAAAATCCAGCCCGCGGTCTCGCACTACAAGCTCTGGATCATCGGGATCAGCAACATCATCTGTTGGCATGCGGTTGGTGTATTACGAAGATGGTAATCGAACACGGAGTCGGACAGACTCTACCGCATCTTCTATGGGTCTGCGCAAGATGAGCATGAGCAGCAACTGCGCCACCCCAAGATCGGCTTCTGGATCTGTACCTCCGTCACCTATGAGCCAGCGCTTTGGAGATCAGACTCCACAGTACCACAGCCGTGATCGACGAGAAAGCTTTGACGGTATAATGCCCGCAACTCGTCCGTCTTCCTCGTCATCAGCCACGCCTCGAACACACATTGCTCGACCGATGAAAGAGCGAGCGCGCAGCGAGGATTATGTGCAAGCGCATCCTGCTAGAATCACAAAAAACCGCTCTAACCGGGAACTCCAAGCACAGCCTCGCGATCACGAGCGGTTTCCGTGCTACTTTACCCCTCAGCTGCCGGCAGGAGCTCGTGGTCGCTCGAGAACGAGGGATCAAGAACCTCAAACATCCCTCGGCTTCAGCTCACGCCACGACGCCACGCCTTCGCAGGTCGTTGTCGCTTCGCGGCGGCCTGCCTACTACGAGTACCACGGCCCGTCGTCGCAACCGCCGGCTCCGAGTGGCACATCAAGGACTGCGGCGCCGAACGACCTGATGGCACGCATGTTGGAGCTGCGCAAGCTCGCGGACCTCAGCTACAACACAACGCAGCACAACAACACGCTGATGGCGCAGCACCTACGCTCCCGCTAGTTGCTCGTCTCTCCGTGTGCCGATGGCGGACATGGTATCGCGTTGCCATCCCTGATGGCGAGCAGCAGGTTGCGGTCTGTTGCCGTCGCGATTTGTCTCAGAGTCGCGGATGCCAACAGTGGCGTTGGCAAGACGCTCCGCTCCTTGCTTTCCTGATGGGCGTTGAAGATCACTTCAAATCGGCCAGCCCGCCATGTGCGCCGCGCGTGAACCGAACTCTCGCGCTGAATGCTTCCGCTTGGATCTCGTCAGATGAAGATTGATTTATAAAACACGGTGTGTTATCTTCTAATCCTACAGTGTTTCTGTATGCCGTTGGTCAGCCGCGACTCACCGTGTTTCGAATCTATCGTAAGTAACCGTTCCGCAGCAGCAGCTGGGCGACCCAAATTGACGCTTACGGCAGTGGATGGCGTTCCGACCTCCTCCGCTCCGCTCGCGAGCGACGCCGTCGTTGATCGGACGGCCTGCCCACTATCTTGACACTTCGCAACTCGGTGCTGCATGACGGACCGCCAGGCCTCGCGCTCCGCGGCGGCGTCGCTGCTGGCCGGCGCCATGCACGAGCTCGAGATCTTCTCGCGCGAGGACGGCGCGCGCGTCAACCCCAACCGGTGGAAGCCGCTGGCCTCGCGCGACTCGCTGCAGCTCTTCCGCGAGCGCTCGTCCAGCTCCAGCAGCGCTGGCTCGCTGCGCAACTTGCTATGTGTCGGACGCCTACGAGGCAGGGTGGAGCACGCGCTGTTCGCGACGGCGTGCGAGTCGCTCGAGCAGCTCGCGCTGCTCCACGGATTCCTGTTCGGCGACGACGTGGCAAATAGTGTGGTCGTAGCGACGCTGGAGCCGCCGCCGGCGTACGGATCGCGAGACGACACCAAGCCGAATGGAGACGACTGGCTGCTGGACGCCTGCTCGCTGAGCGTCAAGTCCGTGTCGAGGAGAGGAGCCGATGCGAGCGCGAGTGCCAAGTTCCTCGAGTACCACGGCCACACGCGGCATGGCAAGACGGGCGAGCTCATCGGCTTTTACATTCTATCCGCGGTATCCGATCGAGCCGACGGCGCGAGCGTGCGGTGCCTGTTCCAGCAGCTCAACAATGACGTTATTGACGTGTTCCTGGTCGCCACGGCCGAAGTGGGGAGCAGCAGCTCGAGCCTGCGCAGCAGCTCGACCTCGCGTAGCAGCCGCCGCAGCTCATCGGTGCCACTGACGCTCGCGTCGCTTGTTTCTACTGACACGCTCTTCAACGTCGCCAACCTGCTCGAGTGCGCCGAGTCCAAGCGACTGACCATGATGATGCGAGCCAACCGCAAGAAGCAGGGCGAGAGGAAGAGAGAGACCAACAACCCGCTGGAGGTCGTGGCCGTGCTCGAGGCAGGCGCATCCGAGAAGCGCAAGAACGAGTGCGCCATCTGCAGGCGCAAGAAGAAGCTCTTCCATGGGTTCGTGAGCTGTGATGTGTGCGCGGAGGTCGTGTGCACTCGTTGTCGACTGCTCAAGCGCTGCTTCATCCCGAGATACGACGCCAGCGGCGGTGGCTTCTTCGAGAAGATCTCGGCGTGCAAGCCGTGTGTCGTGATCGCTGGCAACGGTGGCAAGCGGAGGCCGACAGCAGTTCCAGTAGGCGAGCCAGAGCCTGGTCAGCCCGCAACTCAGGTTGCAGCAGTTGCTACGTCGAACCACAGGATGGGTCGAGCGCGAGGCAGGAGCGTTCGATTCCCTGTCAAGACGACGCTGTACTCGCCCGTGAGCAAGGACAGCATCCGCAGCAAGGAAAGCTTCCGAACTCGCACTGACTCGACAGGTTCGACGTCGTCCATGCCGACACCGATGGCCAGGAGCACGCCAAAGGGCGGTATCCGGCTGCTACCATCGTACGAACCGCGCGCTCGGAAGCAGTCGTCGGCGTCCGAGTTTGGCAGGAACAGCAACAGCTTCACTCCGCGTGGAGCTGCAATGCAGGTCGATTGGTCGTCGCAGAACCAACCGCAGCAGCAGAACCAGAACGAGCGGTTCCCTCGCTTCACGCCGACGCTCCAGGTGGCGTCTGGCTACCCTGCCGATCCATATGGGGAGACCGAGCAGACTACGCCTCGCTACTCAGCGTCTGCGCGGCAAGGCTACGCGACGGCTTCTGCTCCGACGACTCCGTTGGGATCCGAGCAGCCGTGGTCGACAGCAGCCCCGTCGCCGTCGAACCTCATGGCACGCATGATCGAGCTCAACAAGATGGCGGAGATCAGCTACGACACAACTCGGCGCAACGGAGCGTTCATGATGCAGCACGTTCGCCCTGTCAACACCAGTTCTTGAGCGTACCCAGCAGCCACGCTCCTCACCAAGCAGCAGTAGCAGCAGCAATGCACCCACTGCCAGCAATGGCAGTATCCTACCACTCCATCCAACCGATCCCGATGCCTGGCTCCCAGTCTGAAGCAGAATGATGTCGACCAGCTAGACGTCGCGGGCGGATCCCTGTGCAGCGACCAGCAAAGTTTCGTACGCCGCAGACGCGCTGCGACGCTGGCGTCGACGGGGACAGGCGCAGATCCCGAAGATGTGCGTTCGAAGCCAAAACGCAGGCGTCGGCAGCCAGAGTCGGCGGTAAAATTGACTAGAGGATAGCCGCCGCACGGCACATCGCGCAGGATGCCAGTCATCGGATCAGGATTTGGATACACCAATGTGCTCTTGAAGGCACGGTACTCTACCACACACCTGCGTTTCGTATACAGTTGGATGGTCCTGCATGCAGCAGGCATTGCTCACGGGTTCCTCCGTGGGCTTCGCATCATTTGGCGACGGGCAGTTCTAACGCGTCACACGTGGCGGATTGCTGACGTGAATACGTCCTAAGTATCTCCAACTAATTATGCCGCTCTATCCATTCCGGAGAGGTTTGCTATGTATGTATTCATAACTATTCCGATAACAAAAAGTAACACATTATACTCTACCTATCAATTCCCAGCGACCGTCACCACGATGTCAAAGCCGCCAGGTGGCGCTCCACATGGCGCGCTCTCGGCGCCACTCACCGGCGTAGGATATGAGCCTGGCGACTGTCTGCAGCTCCCTCTCAGCCTCCCGGACACTGCCCCGGCGTCCCACAGCGTCAGCGCGCGGGGGATCCGTTGAATCAGCCGTAGCTGCTCGCCAGCGCCGGGCGCGCGTGCCACTCTGGCGGCTCAACTCGCTTCCCGCCGGCTCTTCCTTGAGGCTTGCTCATTCCGCGTTCCGCCCCGCGCTGCCGAAGCGAAGCCCCAGCCACCGACATGGCGCCGAGCTTCCCGCTGCCGCGTGCGCTGCTGCCGACGGTCGACGTGCCCGCTGAGGAGCGCGCGGCCGCCAAGCGCATGATGGACGCGCTGCTGGGCCACACGGTCAGCGAGTACGCCAAGTTCGCGATCGCGGGCCGCGGCGTGGTCGACGGACGCCGGTGGAAGCACATGGCCACCCAGGACAAGGTGCTCGTCTTCCGCGAGCGAGAGCTCGGAGTCACCAGCGCGGCCGTCGCCAAGGCGCTCAGGGCCGAGAACGAGCACGACGGCACCTCGCTGCTGATGCCCAACCGAGACGCCGTGGCCGCGCTCGCCTCCCCCACGATGCTCATGACGGGGACGTGCCCCGGACGCATCGAGAACGCCATGTACGCCGTCGTCACCGAGACCCACGACGACCTGGCGCTCGTCGTCAAGTTCCTGCACGAGGACGTGGCTGACTGCGCCATCCTGTCGACCATGGAGGCCCCCACGCACGACCAGCCGCACCGCTTCCTCGGCTACAAGTACTTTGTGCGCAAGAGCCCGACCGAGGGTCATATGCTCAAGCACCGAGACAGCCTCTACCTCGAGTACTGCGGCTACACCAAGTGCCCCGCCACGGGTGAGACGCTCGGCTTCCACCTCATGCACTCGGTCGACCTACCCGAGTTCCCCAACCTCCAGACGCGCAACTCGATCCGCGCGCTCCAGTCCGTGCGCTACCTGTACCGACAAAAGTCGGACGCCACCGTCGAGGTTTTCATGCTCGGCAACCTCGACATTGGCGGTTCGTTCCTCAAGCCGATTGGTAACATGTTTACCATGACGACGCTCTTCGGCATCGCTCGCCTCCCGGCATGTGCCGAGTCTCGACGCCTCACGCAGATGACCAAGCAGCGAGTCATGCACGAGCACCCGCACGCTGGTCGCCTGCTGAGCAGCGGTGCAAGCTGTGGAGTGTGCCAAGGGCAAGGATCGTCGGGCAAAAGCGTCATGAAGCTGCTAGGTGCTGGGGTCCCCGTCAAGTGCCACGTGTGTGGACAGCTCGTGTGTGGACGCTGCCGACGCACCAAGCGCGTGTTTGTGCGTGACCCTGAAGGTGTGCTGGGCAAGTTTCACAAGGTCCAGGCGTGCCACACCTGCGTGCTCGTCGCGAATGCTGGATACGCTCCGCCTTTCATGACCGAGAGCGAGACTGGGAGCAACTCATCGTCATCGAACGGATCGAAGCGATCGCGACCGTATCCGTCGTACAACTCGTCCTCCTCGGGCTCGTCCTACCCGTCAGCAGGGCATATGGATGAGACCGTGCGGTTCAGCCACTCAACTGTGAGTTCGTTGGCAATGAGTGATGACATGGACCCGGTTGTCGAGGCGACAGTGGCTATTGACCGTCTCCGCATGGGACCG
Organism: Phytopythium helicoides; assembly: GCA_024867545.1. Classification (NCBI taxonomy): domain Eukaryota; phylum Oomycota; class Peronosporomycetes; order Pythiales; family Pythiaceae; genus Phytopythium; species Phytopythium helicoides. The sequence goes on along the minus strand of JANFNE010000008.1, from coordinate 1,066,398 downwards.
CCGAGTGTCGAGAGCAGCGGGGCACGACCGCGGCGAGGGACGATCGGCAAGAGCAACAGCGTGTACAACCGTAGCGTTGAGAGCGACTCGACGTGGTCTATGAGCGATGAGTCGTCATCGTACTCGCAGTCGTCCGTGTCGCTCCGCTCAAGCTCGGTCGGCAGCTACTCGCAGCAGGCCGAGCTGTACGCTAGGCTGCTGGAGCTGCAGAAGGTGGCCGAGACAGCCTACCACACGACGCAGCACAACGGTGAGCTGCTGCATCAGCAACGCCACCACCACTAGCAGCGGTCGATGTTGCTGGAACTCTAGTCTAGGTCAATTATTATGAATCGATATTGAAGTGAATGGTTTGAACTCGTGACGACCATGGGGCAAAAAGTTCGTTGAAGAGGTGGTCTCCTGTTTTACAGATCGCGCTGCCCACTGCAACGAGGATGAGCGGTTGATTCCAATCCCAAAATGAGCAACACCGGTTTTTGCGTCGTCGCCGTCACGACTAGTGCTGGTCGAGCTCGGAGAGGCTTCAAGTTGCTCCAGTCTCACACCGACATGCCATCGATCGCTATGAACACTCAGCTCGATACGTCGCCTCGTTGTTTGTCGCTGCGCGTAGTCTCGTGGCAGTATCGCTCGACAGTGTGTTCATCCTATGAGTGTAAAACAATCTCCACGGCGGTCTCTGCGCTCTCTGCAGACTGCTTACGGGCCACTCCCAAAGTTTTGATGGCTCTCGCGCAATCCCAGTTGGTTACCATCAACTGTACGCCCGCGTCCAGTTTCACGTCGAGCTCTCTGCAAAGCCTCACGGGAAACTTTCACCACTATGATCCAAGCAGTGCAACCGCTCTTCCCTCAATGAATCCCACCGAGACGCCACTTTAATGCACACACAGCAACTGCCAACATCAACCACGCACGCTCCATGGTCGAATGCTTGTCAAACGAGTCAAGCGAGCAGTCTGCCCGCTTCAACCGGACTCGCCACCAAAATGAGCCATCTCGGCCAAGTGAGTGGCATGGCACTCGGATGTTCATTTGGCTGGCGCTCCATCCCACGTTGAGGGCGTCAGTCTCAGGCGGAGTCGCCGCCTTCGGACGAGACCTGTTTATTCCCGAATTTGCCTGGTCCGGAGTAGCTCCTGACGTATCAACATGCCTCGGACGTTCCCGATTCCTCGCGAGCACGTCCCCAAGCTGAAAGTCGGCGAATCCGAACACACGGCATGCCGACGCTTCATGGACATCATGCTGGCGAACACGGTGCGCGAGTTCGAGGACTTCGCGTACTCTGGCAAGAATGGAGTCGACCTCCAACGCTGGAAGCCCCAGTCATCGCACGATGAGCTGGCAGTGTACCGTGAGCGACAAGCTGGCGCCACTTCCAAGCAGCTTACGAGAGAGTTAACCAATTGCCTCAAGGAACCAGTGCTTGCCAAAACCCGGGCTGCACTCGCGCCACCAACACTGTTGTTGAGTGGTGTTGGCCACGGACTCGTTGAGAACGCCATGGAAGCGGTTGTGACGCAGAGCCAACAGGAGCTTGCACTCGTCGTCACCTTCATGCACGACGACGTGGCCGACTGCGCGATTGTGCACACCTTGGAGCCGCCATCGACGGACAGGCCGTTCCACTTCCTCGGATACAAGTACTTCGTCAAGAAATCGCCGACGGATCCGCACATCGTCAAGCACCGCAGCAGTCTGTACCTCGAGAGCACGGGCATGACGACGTCTTCCACAGGCGAGCGTCTAGGTTACCATCTCATGCACACAGTGCACTTGCCCAAGTTCCCAGACCTGAGCGGGCATCAAGCCATTGAGGCGTTGCAGAGCATCCGGTACATCTACCGACAGAGCAATGACAAGCTCGTCGAGGTGTTCGCGCTCGCCAACATGGACCTGTCCGGCATGATCGTTCGCCCTCTGTCCAACTTTCTGGTTGTCGGAGCCATCACTGGCGTCGTTAGGCTGCTCGACCTCGCCGAAGCGAGACGCTTGACGAACTTGGCACACCAGTATGAGCGAAACCATCCGCGCTCGGCTCGTCGTCACCGGGTATCTCGATCGTCGTCCTCTTCATCGACGAAATCTGTGCCCGCACTTGCGTCGTCAACAATCTGCAGTGTGTGTCACGGTTCCAATGCTCGCAAGGGTGTGATCGGCACTCGTGGAGGGACTGGAGGTCGCTCTCGGCTCATTTCTTGTTATGTCTGCGGTCAAGGAGTATGCTCGCGGTGCCAGGCAACCAAACGCGTCTTCTATGGAGATGCCGAGGGTGTCATGGGTCAGTTCAAGAAAGTTGTGGCGTGCATGGCCTGTGTTCGCATCGCCAACTCATGCCGACGTGATTTCCAGAGTGCCGTGCAAGATCGCGCTCGACGTGGAAGTGCCACACGAAGCAACCGGAGCATGGATACACCAACATGCAGAGATGAAATGTCCTCCTGCAAATCCGATCTTGTGACTCCATCCGCTTTCAAGACAACAGAATTCTCCAGGCAGGTTGACGCCACCCCCGCCACGGAAAAACCTGAAGCGAAGATGAAGCACGCGGCTTCGGGTAAAAAGGGTCGGAGCGAACGCGGCCATCGGACTTCACTTCCTGAAGCTATCGAGCGACGAGCAGCCACTATCAGCAAAGAGTCGGGCGCAAGGCTGCTGGAAACTGGGAAAACAACGGTGAAGAAGCATGTGCACTCGTCGTCAGCACCAAGTCCCATGGGAGCACTGGTGATTCGAAGCCCACAAGAGTTTGTTGAGCCTCCAGTGGCCTCTGCTGGCGTTGATCCGACGAATCGTAGCAATCACGACGGTCTCGACGAGCAGCAGCAAATGTGGCTGCGTCTCCAGCAGATCAGCGACATGGCCGAGAACACGTACTCGCTGGCACAGCGCAATGCTGCAGCCATTATGGCCGGACTCCATCGAGGGTGAGCGTGTGAAAGTGTAGTGTTCGTGGTGAGAATGCGGAAATGAAAACGCTGTTGTTGTCAAGTAAGAGCAGGATCTAATGAGCATGTCGAGAAGTCAGCGTGCAAGCCTGCCACTGTATCCACCATACGACCATTACGCTGCTTGAAGGCTTCATGTCGTACTCAGGACATGCCGCCACGCATGACGTGCTGGCTGACTCGCTTCGCCGTGAGTGAATCCACGATGAAGATTGTGTGATGTCTTTGGGCGGAGATGGGGGCCGCTTACGAGTGTAGCACAGCTTCCCGCGTCTTCAAGTCGACTTGGGCTGACTCGCCTCCCCATACATTCCGCGAGACCATCGTCCAACTCCTCAACTTTGGGTCAAGAGTTCGGTCCACCTTCCTGCCGCCACGCCTTTTGCCTCGCTGCACCTGTGCTCGCTCGTTGGTCCTCGTGCCACGAGGACCGTGGTGATCGAGTGCACTGTCGAGCCCTGACTGCCTGTACAGTATTGCTCGTCGCTAGCATGGTCGTGCGTGTCATGAGCTCCCACTCCTCCACGTTACGCAGCGCCCGATACCTGTGCGCTGTCGTCTTCACCTGCGGCTGGCAGCGCTTCTCGCTCCACCAGCAGCAGGTTATCAAGGGCCCACTTGAATTGTCCCTCTCTGGTGCTTCCCGCCCGGGAAAGCTACGCCCACCGCCGTAGTCGCCGCCAGCCCCACCGAAGGCGAATCTCACCACTTGGAGTCAACGTGTCTCTCGCTCCTTTGGCATAAACCAACTTGGCGAGCGATGGCGCCGAGCTTCCCGCTGCCTCGCTCGGCTCTGCCGGCGGTCGCTTCGTCCTCGCGCGAGCGAGCGGCTGCCAAGCGAGTCATGCTTTGCCTTCTTGAGCAGACGGTCTCGCAGTTCGACTCGCTCATGTGCAATGGCGAGATCGATCCGCAGGGGTGGCGTCAGGTCTCATCGCCTGCAGACCACGACAGGCGCATGTTTCGTGAGCGGAACGACGGAGAGACCAGCCGAGCTCTTGCACGGGAGCTCAACGCCGAGCTCACGCAGGGGATGGCCGACATCTCGGAGCGGGATGCCCATCGACTGCGGTCGTCCTACCTCGCAGCTCTCACTGCGCCAGCAGTGCTCGCGACGAGCTTCACTGCAGGAAAAGTCGAGAACGCCATGTTTGCGGTGCTCGCACCAACACAGGAAGACACAGCGCTCACTGCGAGCTTCATGCTGGGCGATGTCGCTGACTGCGCCATCCTCCGATCGTTGAGTGACGACGACAACGCTGGCGGTAGCTCGGACGAGAACTCTTTTCTCGGGTACAAGTTCCTCGTTCGATCTACTGGAATGGCGGCTTCTGCTGCAGCTGGAGCACGCAAGTACCACGACCTGTGCTACCTCGAGTTCAGCGGCTACACGCAGTCTCCACACACAGGCGAGCGCCTCGGCTTTCATCTCGTGCACTCGGTCGACTTGCCGGAATTCCCCGACTTGTCGGGCTTCAACTCCTCCCGCTCTCCTCCGTTCTCGGCCCGGTGTCTGTATCGGCAGAAGAGCGACAAGATCGTCGAGGTGTTTGTGTCTGGCAACGTGATCGACCTGACTGCTCCGATGACACCGGTGTGGAGTATCAAGCAGCTGCTCGCTTGTGCTGAAGCGAAACGGCTAACGCATATGATCCGCCGCCGGCGAGACAGCGTGGAAATGCTACAGTCAAACCGGAGGACGAGCGAGTGCTATCTGTGTCGTCGGTCCAAACGGTTTTTCGGTGGTGCTTTGCTTTCAACGTGCGATGTCTGCCGCCAGTTGGTCTGCTCCAAATGCCGCAACGACAAGAAGATTTTTATCTTGGATATCAATGTAGGAGGTGGAGTCGGTCAGTTCGAGCGAGTGACGACGTGCAAGACTTGCGTACTCGTGGCAAGTGCAGGTTGCGCACCTCCACCGATGCACATGGTCATGTCCGAGCAGATGCGGAGTGTCCGTGAACGATCTGCAACGCGTGGACGATCTGGATCCTCGTCTGGTAGTCGCTCGTCGAGCACTGGCGGTAGAGGCTCGCATTCGGAGCGATCCAGTGTCTCGAATACATCAAGGTCGGCCTCCAGTGCTTCCGATGTCGAACCTCGGTTCCAGCCGTCGAGCTCGTCGGTGCTCCGACCAAAACCTGCTTCTGCGACTGTCCTATACGACTACCAGAGCGACTCTATCTCCAGCAGTGTAACAACGACGACAGATTCACTGGGCTCGCAGCGAAGCTCAAGGGACCTCCTCAGCTCATCCAGTGCTAGAGGCAAAGAAAGCCGCAACCCAGTGCAGCCACGGCGAGCAGTTGATGTAGCCAAGGGCTATGCCGTGCCGCTCCAGGCACCCATGTCGATTGCCAAGGCCCGTGCGATGCAGAAACAACAAATCTCTCAACAAAAATCTGCAAGCCAGCGAGCGCAGCAGCCTGCTGTCATTGAGCGTGGAGCCACATCTATTCTAAGAGCAACCATTCGCCATCAACCACCGTCAGCCAGCTCTTCTAGCTCATCGCAGCCATCGGCAAAGACACAACACCCTCGAAGCGGAAGCGGCCCCGTTCGATTTGGGAACTGCCAGCCTCCGCGGCGAGACTCTGCTCTAGTCCCGTACGACATCCACGGACTGCGACGAGCTGTCTCCTCCAGCGAGTCCGTATCTACTAGTTCGAGCTCGTTCGGAAGTGACAACAGCAGACCGTCTAGACCGTCGGCCGCATCCTTGGGCTCCGACCGTCAGAGTTCGCTTTATGCGCAGATGCTCGAGCTCAGCAAGGCCGTCGAGTCCACGTACAAGACCACGCAGCAGAACGGCGTTTACCTCTCGCAGCAGCCCCAACGCCCCCAGTGGCAGCGCCTGTAAGAGTTTGCGTCCACCAGTTCATCCATTGCGTGGCCCGTGAGTAGCTGTGTCGTTCCGTTCGTAGTACGTGGCGTGTCAGCAGCTTCAACATGTTCTACAATCATTCTTCTCCCTTCTTTTCATCCAACCAAATCTCCCAAACCCACAAAAATCGCCATTAAAATATCTCCATTGGCCGAAATTCCACAATTCCAGCGAATGCACCCACAGCGCCAAGAAGCCCAAGATGATGGAGATGCAGGACGTCAAGGAGCGCGTGGGGCGCCGCCCTGAGGCCCCCGAGTCGCCTCACAACGTGCAAGAGACGGACCCGATGGTGCCCGAGGCGCCCGAGGCCTCGGAGCTCGCGCGGGGGCTGCGCAAGGCGCCACGCTCGTGGCTCACGCTCGTCTCGGAGCGCGTGTGGCCCGCCGTGTTCCTGACCGTCGCGAGCCTCGGGCTGCACGAGGCCGGCTTCGTGCACGAGATCCTGCGCTCTCCGCACGCCAACCGACCCGTGGTGCACCTGGCGCTCGCGCTCTCGTCGGTCGTCGTGCTGCTCGGCAGCTACATTGAGGTCTACCGGTCCATGATCTGCGGCGAACGCGTGTCCTACGAGACGGCGCGCTCCTCCACGCACGCCATGCTCGCCTTCATGCTGCTCTCGGGTATCTGGTAGGTGGTTTTGTAGTCTGTTGAGGGGCTGAGGAGGCTGAGGAGGTGCTCACTGTGGCTTCGACGGCAGCTGGACCATCGGACTGTGGCCTATCTGGCACATGCTGACGCTCGCCTACCTGTTCATGGCCTTCTGGGGCATCATGGTGCAGCTCCTCGTCATCTTCCCGCCCCAGGTGCAGCGCGTGCTCTTCGGCGGCGCCTACGTCTGGTTCCTCTACGCCTACCTGCGCGAGTTCACGGTCGTGTAAAGCTACCTAATGCAGCTGCTTCAGGAAGTAAAAGCCGGTGGAGGAGCTCTTTACCTCAAGTGCCATTAGCTTGAGCCATATGCGCGTGTTGCTCGTGGTGGCGAGTAGAGACGCTCGACTGGCGAAAATTCGTCCCGCCGCCACATAGGCGTACAGTTCCCTACCGCTCCTCCGGATCTCGAGGCGTCGAATGGTGCTCGACCTCGCCGCCACTGTCCGAGGGACATTTACGAACGCGGTTGGATACTCTGCGCCGTATAACTCACGAGAGAGTGTCACTCACTGCACAATCGGAATTGCCCGTCCGGCTTGCTATCCTGGATTTTGATCGACGACAGGACCTCCAGAAGGCAAATCCCGCGAAGTGCGTCCTCCTGCAAGCGAGGTACAGTGGGAAGCTGATCGAGTAACACCGGCATCAACACAGACGTGATGCTGGACACGATCGGCAGCAACATCGTCGCAAGACCAGCAGGCTCCAACGAGTTTCTCTCGCGCAGATCTCCGTTCCGTGAAGGTAAAGTATCCCGTGGCTTAACTCTTTGATGACCGACTCCTCCAACCCTCGAGAGTTTGTGGACGATGGAGCTTGTGCCTCCAAGCTCGCTTCAAGCAGCCATGATTTAGTAGAAGAAGGCTCACCACGTGAGGATACCCCGCGCACTCGACCACAATGCGCCTCGTACCGTACCAAGCGAGCAGCTCCGACACGCCCGTCACGTGGCGCGCCGGAAACCGAATGTTCGGCGTTCAGAGCGGCGTGGTCCATCTCATACCTCTCACAATTTCAGTTCGTGCGTATGCTGATGCATACAAATATCACTGAAACAAACCTCGGTCGCTTTCTGAAGTCCCACTGGAGCTCCAATAGCCAGACCAATAGTGTGCCACATGCAAATCCCAGACGCAGACAAACCGCCGCTGGTGCCATTGGTTGAGACCTGCTGAGACCGTGTGGCAACGCTCGCTGGGACACCTCCAGAGCAATCGTACGGCAAGTCGCCGCATGACAACCTCAAGCGTAGCCATGTCTCCGGCTTTCTGCTCCGACTCGTATAGGTCGTTGTACATGTAACGGCAAGCGTTGTGGCCGTTGCTAGCCGCCACTTCGCATTGTGCGGTCAACCACGGAGGCTGTTCAGCTTCACATTGCATCTCACCTCTGCCGGTCATGAGCGGCTTCCCGTTGCCGTCGTCGCTCTTCCCTGAGCTCAAACTGCCAGCACATCAAGCGTCCGACTTTGTGGCGGCTCGAGAGCAGCTCCTGTACGCCACCTTGGGAGCCCGCGAACAGTTCCGCAGCCGCATGGGATCCAAGATGAACCCTGCAGTCTGGAAACCCGTGCGACGACGTCGGCCATTTGCCGACCTGCTCTCGTCGTCCTCCACGAGCGAGGACGATAAGTTCACCATTTACCGACCTCGTAGTGGATCGCACATCCCACGGCCCACGCCCGACGCAAGTTGCTCGCCGTTGCTCGTCGGTGTTGGCACCGTTGAGGGCACGCTCGAGCAAATTGCACTGGGACTCACGAACTCCACGACCGATGCACACCGACACGCCTGCACACTGATGAACCGCGATGTCGTCGACGCTCGCGTCCTGTGCACACTGGAGGCGCCGACACCAGAGACACCTTTCGACTTTACGGGATTCAAGTGGATTGCCAACGCCCCAGTTGTGCTTGCATCGGCTTTCAAGACGCTCGTCCGAGCACGTGACTACGTTTACCTAGAGTCTACGGGTCTGCGAGTCGATCCTACCACTGGCGAGCGCACGTTCCATCTGCTGGTGCACTCGGTCGACATCAATTGCTACCGATCATTTGAGCATGACATGGGAATCGTTCGTGGCGCTGTGTCGCTTGGATTTCTATTTTCCGAGCGCGAAGATGGATCCGTCGAGGTGTTTTGCAAGGGCTTCGTTGACCCTCAAGGGTCCGCATTCGAGCAGTTTGCCGTCTCCTCTGCCATTGAAGTAATGACTGGCGTTTGTGAGCGCGCAGCAACTGTCGGATCTGCCAAGATGGTTGGATGGCTGATGCACCAGCGTGTACTTCGTGAGCAGAACGGGGAAATCGCAGACGTTGCCGAACCATTTGTTGGACGATGCGTTGGCTGCTCAGACAACGGAAAAGATGGCGAGCCTCTCAACCAGTGCGACGCATGCGGACGCAGTGTCTGCTCTCCGTGTCGCCAGCAGGTGGCAGTTATGTTTCCTACCTCGGCATCATCGCTGGCTGCTCGCAGACATGAGTCGGGAGCGATCGACGTATGCCACCACTGCGTGGTATTTAGCCGACGTGTTGATGCAGTTCGTGTTGCCGTCGAGGATGCTGAAGACTGCATGAGAACTTCTCGGCAGTTTTCGTCGTCCCTCAACCGTGCAACATTCTCATCCACGGCTGGCGAGCGAGTCAAGCTTGCCCCAATCAAGAAGCGTTCGCGCTCATTGACGTCGCCTCAAGGTGTGATGGTCTAATAGCTTTAGGAGAATAGAAAGAGGCTGCGCTCGACGGCAGGCGCAACTAGAGTATTATGAAACGGAATCAAGCAACATGAACTGCAAGAGGTTTTGAAAAGATTGTTGCCTATCGACGGAAGTCTCATTCATCGTCGAGCATGCTATTGAGTCAAGGCCGGCAAAGACCAGCTATTATTATCGTGACTAAATGTCTTACGCCTCCAGCGTCGCAAGATTGGACAAAGTACTCCGGTGTCAATCGGCAGAGCTTTGGCTTTCAGCACACAGGCCTTGCAGCACACAATCTTGATGTTAGACGGCAACGCCAAAAGCTCGACTTTCATGGTGCACTTGCTACAGGCGTTGAATTCGCAAATCTGGCATTTCTTCAAACTTGAGCGCAACAGCCCGCTTTTGCGGCGACAAACAGCGCAGTGGAACTGATCATTGGGATATTCGGGGCCCGAATTGGTGGATTCACGCTCTGATCCAGAGCTCAGGCTTGAGCCCGAGTGCATACGAAAGAAACCAGTTCTGTTGATGCTCTCGGGTGACAGAATTCGTGACTCCTTGATGGCTAATGCTGTGATCCGCTTTGCTGTCTGCGCCTTGATGGTCTCCAAGATAGCTGGCAACCGAGGACACGCATAATTGTAGCTGAACCATTCTGGAAAATCTCCGCCTAAATCCATGGTTCCTTTGGCGTAGACACCGACAGTGTTTGGTCCCACTTGGCGAAAGATATAACACAGCGAGAGCCTTGCCCGAATCGCAATTGATGGAGAGAAGGGTGGAAAGTCCGAGCGCTCAACACTCTTCATAGCATAGTAACCAAACTTGCTCCCGCTGTCGTCCACATCGATGCCAATACTGTCAATCGTGAATGTATCTCGACTTTTGACAAGCGTGCCTGCGGGTGTCGAGTTCATCCGCCACTTGAGTGCCATGTGTCGAAAAGGATCTGCTAGCGTAGGCTTCTGAATGACTGCGACCACCGCTGCGTCAAGGTATACAGGGTTCAGAATAGCTGTGACCACGCGAATCTCGTCTGTGGTACCGCAATGAAAACCGTACAACACGTCCTCGATCGTGCCTGGCATCGTCCCAACGCTGACAACCATAGGCTGCGTGCTTTCATCGCTGTCGTCGGCGTGAGCTCCCCGCGCTCGTTTGTAGACTCGAATACCCTCGGCCTCGGCTGCAAGCTTCCATTGCTCCGTGTCGACCTGTCCCCCGTCGTTGAATTGAAACTCGCTCTCCATCTCGATGGTGGCGTCCACGATGTTGCTTGCTGTCAGTCGGTAGTGCTGCTCTTCGGCAGGTGTGAGCTGCACGGTCGGCAGCGCATTTGGGGGCAAGGGGAAGCTAATGGACGAGGATTTTCTTCGAGGCGAGCCCAGCAATTCCTCCATGGAGACGCGAAAGTTTGCACCTGCGAGAATGTTCTAAGTGGCAAAACGAGACCATGACCAATTGGCGGACGTCAAACGCCCGACGCGAGAGGAATGCTGACGGATCGACATGGCTCTGAAGCTCCCGGATGTTTTCCTTGCGAGTGCAACTCTAGAGTCGACGGTCTCACTTAGACAGGACCAATAGGCATTATAGCCTATTTTAAAAAGAGCCTACATTACAAATATTCAAGTGTAGCATCTAATCTGGGTAATGTACCACCTAGATTTTTAGAATGCCTATTCAAATGTAGTCGTTGGTAAAATTGTTACCTACTGCTTGGCTGTTCTACTGTTCAGTGCAAGTGATGTCTGACTCAAGCTGAACTCACCTACAATACAATACAAGCGGTCAGCCTGGGATGGCGGTCCAAGCTCTATGGCTGTAAAGCCCACAACGTTACTCAGCGTGAAGCCAATGATTGCAAGCAAAAAACCGAGCCGACCTGGTCTACCGGCTCTTCATCGCCAGAAGGTGTGAACTGTAACACTAGGACCGCGGTAGTTGAGCGTGAGCAGTGCGATCAGAATGAGGTGAGAGTGCTACGGCCCTGATCAACTATATGTGGACCCGACAGCAAAGTGCCCATATACTGGGTTCCTCCTACGTCGACGAATTCGAGACCTTGAGAATCTGGAGGAACAAAATGTAGTAGAATTTGATTCTGATATTGTTTCGAGAAGGGATATCAGCTAGGCACGAGATACAACATTCTTCTTTGATGTTCCTAGGTCCTCATACATGCATAACGGAGCCAATCGAACTGGTTTGATGATAGCAACTCACTGTGCTTGGCTCCGCTTGTGTAACCCTGGGTCGAGTTTAGATGGAGCGATCGATGCGTCACACTGAATGCCGATGCAACGTATGCATATAAGTGCTTATGTTTTTTGTAGTGGCTGTCACAACACTTTCGGAAAGATAGGTTCGTAGCTAAAGAAGATTGGACCCAAAGGATCGGGCATGGTAGACACTGTAGATGCTTTCCTCCTCGTGTGCCATATGCGCACTTGGCGAAGAACACCGACGTAACTGTTAGGAACTAGCCTCGTGAAGCGACGACTCTCGTAGCAGTACAAGTTAGAGTCACTTCCTGGCTTTGCTTTACGAATATCAATCTCACGCAAGCTTCTCCAGAGTTTAGTTATTCAATCCGTCGAAGTCTTAAATTTCGTCCAATAATCCTCAGTGTAGTATGGACTGCAGCAGCACCAAGGCGTAGGGTATGTCCACGTCAATGCTCGTGGACGAGCTCAGCATTGACTATTTCGTTATCCATCATTACGAATTGTTGCTAAACGACTGCTATTTCCAGTTCCCCAATAGCGGACAGAGCATGTTTGGTTCAATTGGCAGCGCCTTCGCTTTCAGAACACAAGATTTGCAGCATACAATCCTGATGTTCGAGGGAAGCGCCAAAAGCACAGTCTTTATGACACACTTGCTGCATGCGTTATTCTCACAAATCGGGCACGTCTTCAAACCAGGCCCGAGTAGCTTGATTTTGCGGAGGCAAACAGTGCAGTGAAGAGAGTCGTCGGTACTACTTCCGCCCGAGGTGCAGGATTCCCGCTCAGACCCAGAGCTCAGACCCGAACTTGCGAGCTTGTGAATGGAGTCAAGCTTGGCAGTGGATTGTGATAGTTTTAGCGACTGCTTGATGGCCAATGCAGTAATACGCTTTGCCGTCTGCAATTTGATTGATTCTGAAATAACCGGTAACATCGGACAGATGTAGTTGTAGACGAACCAGGTCGGGAAATCTCCACCGAGATCCATAGCACCCTCGATGTAAATACTGACAGAGTCAGGCCCAACTTGCCGAAAGATGTAGCAGAGGGACATCCAACCCCGGATAGCGATCGAAGGAGAAAACGGTGGGAAATCCGGACGCTCGATGCTCTTCATCACGAAATAGCCGAATCGGTCTCCATTATAGTCTTCAGTGATTCCAGCTCCCTCGATTGTAAACATATCTCGTCTCCGGATCAGCCAGCCAGCAGGACTCGTGCCCATTCGCCAATGAAGGCCCAAATACCGAAACGGGTCTGCAAGGGTTGGTTCTTCAGCCACAGCGACGACTGCCGCGTCGAGGTAGTCCGTATTCACGACAGCTTGGATAGCACGGAGCTCGTCGGTGTTTGTGCAAATGAAGGCGTAGATCGCGTCTTCAAGCGTTCCATTCATGCCCCCGACACCCACAACCGTGGGCTGCGTGTTCTCGTCGCTATCGTCGTCGCGTCTCCGCACTCGCTTGTAAACTTTGATCCCTTCGTCCTTCGCCGCGAGCTTCCACTTCTCTGTGTCGACCTGCCCGGCGTCGTTATGCTTGAACTCGCTCTCGAGCTGGATGGTGGCGTCCACGATATTTCTTGCCGTCAGTCGGTAGTGCTGCTTCTCCGCAGGCGTGACGTGCAAGGTCGGAAGTGCGTCCTTATGCAGCGGGAAGTCGATGGACGAGCCTTTGCCTCGCTGAAGACGCAGGAGCTCCTCCATGGCGACGAGACCTGTTCGAACTGCGAGAGACTTGCGAATGGCGCGAAGAGGCCATCGCGAACTGGCGTTGCCCGTCGGACGTGGAACAACCACGTTGGTTCGATGGGGGGATGGTAGTTGGGTTGTACCTACCTGGATGGTTTCTTCATTTAGGCTAGTAATCCTCATGAATATTTTAAAAAGGATCTTTTGAAGTCAAAGCCACTAATTAAATATTTATATAGGCTTTATTCTCAGTTTTGATATAGGTATGCCTAGTGAAAACGATTTGGATTTGAGACTTTCTCCAACCTCAATAGAGCCTGTACAGTGCGGAGTGTGTGCCCCGTCGTTAGTTTTCCCAAACACAGCTCAGGAACAGCAAATCAACCGCTCGCATCACATCCTGCGACGATGTGCAATGATCAAGGACTCCTCCGTCGCCCAGCGGGTAGAATGGACTAGGCCGTATTGCTGGTATCACGGTGGTGGAGGGTGAGTTTTTCGGCTCGAGGCAGCATGGCTTCGCTCTACATCTGGTGATCGGAAGTGGCAGCTTGCAGCACCGTCTTCTGCGGTACCTCCGGCATCGCATCTTCTGCTAGAAATCTGCTGCCACAGCACAGTTCCATACTGTACATCCACAATAATCTTGAAGCTACATGGTTCCAATCGAAAAGGTCGCAGACGACTCCCTCGCAAGTCTTTCCCCTGCTGTCGGCGTGAAATTGAATCTCTCTCAGCATTTCTCGAGCTACAATATCTCTTGTGAAAGTAAGATATGTGCAACAGGGGTCCGATCGTTGCGGAGTGAAATGTTAGAAGGACTCCCTCATTTATTTCATGATTGTCCCCTCTAGCCCAAGAGGTCTGACTTGGAGCCCAGTGCTTTCGCAAGTGTAGAGTCTTCGTAGACGTTATAGCTCAGCAGGTCAAGACCACGCAGCTCACATTTGGAGACATCGTATCATATCGTTAAAATCCCGCCGGTGATCTTCAAATTATAGTGTTCATCAATTAGTTGTATGGCATCGTTTCGGTAATAGATAGAGCTGTCCTCTCTGACAACCTCAGCATAGGACATAGCACACCGGTGTCAATCGGCAGTGTCTTCGCCTTCAGCAGACAAGGCTTGCAGCAGACTATTTTGATGTTGGATGGCGGCGCCAGCAGCTCCGTCTTCATGGCGCACTTGCTGCAAACGATGCTTTCACAAACTCGGCATTTCTTCAAACTTGGTCGCAACAGTCCTCCTTTGCGCTGACACACAGCGCAGCTGCTGGAGCTCACATTGTCTGAATTCTTGGACTGGTTGGATTCCCGTCCTGAACCTGACCCCGAGCTCGACCCCGAGCTCATGCTGCTGCCTGATTCCTTTCGAAAAGTGACTACCTTAGTGAAGGCGTCCTCTGACAACATTTGCGACCGCTTGATGACTAATGCTGTGATCCTCTTCGCTGTCTGCGACTTGACGGACTCCAAGAACGACGGTAGCCGCGGGCACGCATAGTTTTGGCTGAACCACTCTGGAAAGTCTCCACCCAGATCCATGGATCCCTTGACGTAGACACCGACAGTGTTTGGTCCGACCTGCCGAAAGATGTAACCGAGCGAGAGCCTTGCTCGAATCGCGATTGACGGAGAAAAGGCAGGAAAATCCGAGCGCTCGACGCTCTTCATAGCAAAATAGCCAAATTTATTCCCGCTGTCGTCCGCATCGATGCCAATGCTGTCAATGGTGAGAATGTCACGGCTTTTGACCAGCCAGCCCGCGGGTGTCTTGCCAATACGCCACTTGAGCGCCATGTGCCGGAAGGGATCTGCTTGGGTCGGCTCTTGAATCACTGAGACCACCGCTGCATCCAGGTGGTCTGGACTCAGAATCGCCATCACAGCACGCATCTCGTCCGTCGTGCCGCAGTGAAAGCCGTACAACACGTCCTCGATCGTGCCAGCCATGGTTCCAACGCTCACGATCATGGACTGCGTGTCCTCATCACTGTCGTCGTGTGGCCGATTCGCTCGCCTGTAGACTTTGATAGCCTCCGCCTCGGCAGCGAGCTTCCATTGCTCCGTGTCGACCTGTCCGCCGTCGTTGAATTGAAACTCGCTCTCCATCTCGACGGTGGCGTCCACGATGTTGCTAGCCATCAGCCGGTAGTGCTGCTCCTCGGCGGGCGTGAGCTGCACGGTCGGCAGCGCATTTGGGGGCAGGGGGAAGAACAAGGACCTGCCGCGAGGAAGGCGCAGCAATTCCTCCATTGCAACAACGAGAATGCTGAGCGCGAGTAGACGTGAGACGCGAAGAGCTCATGGGGCTGGCTGGAGATGTTGGTGCTGGACTGGTAAAATTAGGCTGATAAGCCTATATAATATACTTAATCAGTCAATTTAAAGAAGAACGAGGATATTTATTATCAATAATAGGCTTTAGTGGTTTAGATATTTGAGTACTGCCTGGTCAGCGCGAAGTCGACTGTCCAGTCAAAACGGCCACTGGCTACAAGGCTAGAGAGCGGGCGAGCTCGTTCTGTAACTCTCAGCATCACGCCGCACTGCGTGACCTGTGCAGAAAGTGAACCTGATTGAGAAGACTTTAGCCATCAATAGGGTGCGAGCCTACTCTCGATGTGAGTTCTTGGCCAGTTTTTGCAGTTCGGCGCGCTCTTGATCGGATTGCAGAGACCTTGCAGAGACCTTGTCAACAGTTGTGATTCTTGGTTCTTGGGCCAAGACTCGGCTGCCACTCGTGGTCTCCAAGACTTGGAGAATCGAACGTGTGATCTCGTTGCTTCTTTTTTTCTGTGGTGTTATTGCTTCAAGACGGGACAGAGCTCTCGCACATCGATGGGGAGCGCCTTGGCCTCGATGACGCACGCCTTGCAACACATTGCTTGGATGTTCATCGGCGACGCTAGCAGCTCTTGCTTCATAAGGCACTTGGAGCACACGGCGCGATCGCAGATCTGACATAACTGGAGACTTGGCCGCAGTCGCAGTCTGCAGGCTCCTTTTCGCTGACAAACGGAACAATCGATCGAGTCCTGCCGAGCAACCACGCTCTTGGCTCGATCCGCTTCCGTTCCTGGGCTGTCAGAAGAGCCAGAGTGTATCCGTGACAAACCAAACCTGGTGATCGTCATCGGCATGAAGACACGCGATTTCTTGATAGCAAGCGCTGTCATCCGCTTCGCTGTCAGCGCTTTGGTTGTCTCCAGGATAGCTGGTAATCGCGGGCATGCGAAGTTGTAGCTAAACCAGTCGGGAAAGTCACCTCCGAGGTCCATTGTGCCTTTAACGAACACGCTGACTGTGCTGGGTCCAACTTGCCGAAAGATGTAGCACAGTGAGAGTCGAGCTCGAATTGAGATCGACGGGGAGAAGGGAGGGAAGTCTGAGCGCTCCACGCTTTTCATCATGAAGTGTCCGCATCTTTCGCCTCGGTTGTCTTTGGTGATCCCAGCGCTCTCAAGCGTGAACGTATCCCGGTTCTTGATCAGGGTTCCACCGGGTGTTGCGCTCATCCGCCATTTGAGAGATAGATCTCGGAACGGGTCGTCAGGGGTCGCACGCTCCATCACGGCGACCACGGCCGCATCCAAATAAATGGGGTTGACGATCGCGCTGACAGCTCGGATCTCGTCGGTGGTGCTTCCATGGATACCATAAAGTACCCCCTCGATCGTTCCGGTCATCACGCCGACGCTCAAAACCATCGGCTGCATGCTTTCGTCACTGTCTTCGTTTGATCGCCTCGCGCGCTTGTACACTCGAATTCCTTCATTTTCGGCTGCAAGTCTCCACTTGTCCGTGTCAACGACTCCAGCGTCATTGAATCTGTGTTCGTTCTCCGCCTCAACCGTTACGTCAACAATATTTCTGGCTGTTGTCTGGTAGTGACGGACTTCCCTGAGCGTGAGTGAGAGTCTCGGCAAAGCACTTGCGGGCAGCGGAAAAGTAAGACCCTTGCTGTCTTGCGAGGACGGCAGCAGCGTCTCCATTCAAAGCAGAGAGACGAAAGCGATGAACTTTGATGTCCAATCGGTGCGGACGTGCCGGCGTTCAGAGGTTCCTGGAGCATGGCTCATGCTTTGCTCCTTCGCTGATGCGCGATGAACGACTGAATGAGAACTGTACCTTTAGTGCCAACAAAAACACCATGACAAATTGTCAGACAACGTCGGTGATCGGTGATCAGATCGACGATCAATGATCGAACTACCAGATGGCTGTGGCTTTTTTTGGCGGTGTGAAAAGAGCTGTTCTAGGATCGGGCGACAGTTACCGTACCCTGGAGAGATGCAGGACGAATCCAAATCGAACAGTTGTGTTCACGCACAATCTCCACCACGAGCAGCTCCATAAACTCAGATGCAAGCTGAGTGCCATCAGCCTCAGCAGATCGATTCGAAAATTTCGTTCGTAGTGCATGTTTGCAAGTGCTTTGGGCGTGCCCATATGGTGTTGCTACTCACGGTGCGTCAAAGCAGATGCCAAGGGTGATCAAGAGCCCAAAAGATGGTGGTGATTGGTGGTGGAGACTTTATGAAGGCTCTGTTTTAATTCAATGGCGCGATTCAGCCTCGCAACGCAACGAGATGGCTAACTTCTACTTCAGTTTGGCTAGAGCCGACTAAATACAACGTAGCTTAACAATACTTACTTAATACTTAAGGAGGGGACACAGCGCCCGTGGATCGAGAGGCATCGTCTTGGCCTCGACCATGCAACCCTTACAGCACCAGACCTGGATGTTAGCAGGCACAGCCAGCAACTCGCGCTTGACGAGGCACTTGCCACACACAAGCTTGTCACAGAGTTGGCACGTTCGCAGCCCCGAGCGTAGCCACGGAACGCTTGACCCTCTCTTCCGACACAGTAAACAGATAATCTGCCTGCTGTCAATAGCTGGCCACCGTTCTTCTGGAATGCCACCAGTGCTATCAGTGCTATTCGAGCGAGCTGTCCCGATAGAGGTGCACCGCATTGTGGCGTGCGAAGACATCTTGACTCGAGTAAATCCTAGACGACTTGATTCGACAGGTAAGAACACCCGCCCGTTCTTCGTGGCGAGAGCAGTAAGCTGCTTCGATCGCTGACCCTTCGTCGATGACAAGATGGACAGGAGCCGAGAACACACGACACTGTAGCAAAACCGGTCGGACAGATCTCCACCAAGGTTCATGACACCTTTGGCATAGACACCAACCACGTGCGGGGTAACCTGGCGAAAAATACAACAGAGCATGACCTTCGATCGGACAGCGATGTGTTTGGAGAATTCTGGGAAGTCGGGCCGCTCGACACTTGTGATGAGGATGTGTCCGAACTTCTCTCCATCTTCGTCTTCACTGATCCCCATGCTCTCGAGAGTGAAAACGTCACGACTTCGGATGAACCCTGGCGTCGAGTTCAGACGCCACTTGAGCGTCAGAAGCCTCAGTGGGTCCTGGTATATGCCTCGGTCCATGACCGCAACGACTGCGGCGTCAAGGTGGCTCTTGTTGAGCACCGAGTTGATGGCGCGGGCCTCCTCGGTGGTCTCCTCGTGAAACCCGTAGAGTGTGTCTTCGATGGTGCCGCGGACAGTGCCGACGCACAGCATCATGGAGTTCGTGTTTTGGGTAGGTGTGTCGTGAGACTGCTGCTGTCGCTTGTACACGCGCAAGTCATCTTTTTCCTTTGCCAACCTCCAGTCCCCGGCGGCAATAACGAGTCCGAGGTCGTGTTTGCGATGGGCTCGTTCCAGCTCCACCGTCTTGTTGACGATGGACGAGGCTCGTGATCGATACCCCCGGACTTGTGCGGCCGTGAGCTTAATGGCCGGGAGCGCGTCGGTTGGTAGTGGGAACGTCACGCACTTCTTCTTGTCATGCGGCAGCTCGAGGAGGTTCTCCATGCTTGAAACTCAGCCGGTGATTTGTCGAATGCCAGGTCGGTGAAGCGACCGCTGAGTACTGTAACGAGTAGCGCTGGTGGCTGCTGTGATGGGATGGTATAATGTTGGCCAGCTTATCGCCATACAGTTGGCGTGCAGTTGAGAAAGGAGCGGGCAGAAGTGAACCTCTCGAGTGGACACCGCTCTGCCAGCGTTGTACTGTAGAGGCATGCCTGGAGAGGAGTCATGCTCAAGTCGGCCCTGCATCAGTGTGCAGCATGGTGAAATGGACATGTACCACTTTGCTGCCCGTGCGAATCGCGCTGGGATGCGGTTGGAGCGGCAGCTGGGGGTGCGATCTGTGGCTAGAGATGAGGAAGCTGATTGCTTTAGGGTGGACAGTGACACTCGTGTAATGACGGCAAGATACGCGCTAATCCGGTCAGTCAACATCGACGCTTTGAAGCGGCAGTTCACACAGAGACAGAAGCGATTGTCATATCTTAGAGCTGCCCGCAGTCACTGTACTGGACCTAGGTCGTCTCTACATTCCGTGCAAAAGTCGGCAATTCTTTCGCGGTAGGTCAAGTCAGCAATTTTTCGCATTAGGGCTGTTTAGATCTCCTGTGCTGCCAAGATCCCTCCGAGAAACACGTGGGTATTGAGAGCTGCTTCGTCCTCGAAGGCTGCTTCAGCCGCCCGAGCCTGGATGACCAACTGGAATGGATAGGCTTCAGCGACTGTCAAATGGCCGCGTGACTCACATTCGCTAAAAACAGCCCGGGTTTTGGTCGAATTACTGCTCCTCGGTGGATGGAGCTTGTCCACCACGTGGTTCGGATCAATCGATGCGACCCTTTCTGTCCTCCGCACCTCTATGACTGCTTTGCCCCACGCATGCAGTGCGCCAACAAAAAACCTGCGAGTCGGAATGCTTTGCTCAGAGGTGGATAGATTCGTCGAGACAAACTCCTTAGCTACGCAGATCATTTCTCTAGAACTGTTGTGTACGCCGGTGGGCAAGGGCCGCGGGTGTCTTCGGAAGAGATTTCGAGTATGCATCGATCGCTCCAAAACGCTTGAATTCGGATTGAGCTTCTAGCAACTCTTTATCAATTTACTCACTGCAATTTGGTGACGTGCCTTGCTTTCTTGTTGATCTGAGCGTATTCAAAGTATGCCCTAGGCTTCCTACTGAGACCACAGACGTAAGCATTACCACCAGGCTGAAAATCCTGGGCTTTTACTCCACGTGTGTCTATTCTATCTCATGAGCTCCATGGCAAATAAACTGGGTGATTGCCATTCGCCGAAAGCGAACTCAGAATTGTTTTTACCGTGTTGTGCTTGATGCGCGAGAGCCAATTGCTCGAACACGCTCGGAAGGAGGACTCAAGGTAGGCGATCAGACGTGACCAAGACTTCTAGGTATCCCCAAAGGTGGCGAGGCAAACGTTAGTCTCCTTTGCCCGGGACGGTTCCATGACATGAAAGTTGTCATTTCATTGAACTTGCAACAGAAGCATTAGATAGTGCTAGCTCCAAGATCCTGTGTGCTGACAGCAAAATGACATTCAACTAAATACTACTTAATACTTAAGGAGGGGACACAGCGCTCGTGGATCGAGAGGCATCGTCTTGGCCTCGAGCATACAGCCCTTACAACACCAGACATGAATGTTAGCAGGCACAGCCAGCAACTCGCGCTTGACGAGGCACTTGCCACACACGAGCTTGTCACAAAGCTGGCACGTTCGCAGTCCCGAGCGTAGCCATGGAATTCTCGACCCTCTCTTCCGACACAGCAGACAAGTGATCTGATCGTTCTCTATTTCGTGCCAATGCTCCTCTGACACGCCAGCAGCACTATCAGTGCTGTTCGAGCGAGCTGTCCCGATAGAGGTGCACCGCATTGTGGCGTGCGAAGACATCTTGACTCGAGTAAATCCTAGACGACTTGATTCGACAGGTAAGAACACCCGCCCGTTCTTCGTGGCGAGAGCAGTAAGCTGCTTCGATCGCTGACCCTTCGTCGATGACAAGATGGACAGGAGCCGAGAACACACGACACTGTAGCAAAACCGGTCGGACAGATCTCCACCAAGGTTCATGACACCTTTGGCATAGACACCAACCACGTGCGGGGTAACCTGGCGAAAAATACAACAGAGCATGACCTTCGATCGGACAGCGATGTGTTTGGAGAATTCTGGGAAGTCGGGCCGCTCGACACTTGTGATGAGGATGTGTCCGAACTTCTCTCCATCTTCGTCTTCACTGATCCCCATGCTCTCGAGAGTGAAAACGTCACGACTTCGGATGAACCCTGGCGTCGAGTTCAGACGCCACTTGAGCGTCAGAAGCCTCAGTGGGTCCTGGTATATGCCTCGGTCCATGACCGCAACGACTGCGGCGTCAAGGTGGCTCTTGTTGAGCACCGAGTTGATGGCGCGGGCCTCCTCGGTGGTCTCCTCGTGAAACCCGTAGAGTGTGTCTTCGATGGTGCCGCGGACAGTGCCGACGCACAGCATCATGGAGTTCGCGTTTTGGGTAGGTGTGTCGTGAGACTGCTGCTGTCGCTTGTACACGCGCAAGTCATCTTTTTCCTTTGCCAACCTCCAGTCCCCGGCGGCAATAACGAGTCCGAGGTCGTGTTTGCGATGGGCTCGTTCCAGCTCCACCGTCTTGTTGACGATGGACGAGGCTCGTGATCGATACCCCCGGACTTGTGCGGCCGTGAGCTTAATGGCCGGGAGCGCATCGGTTGGTAGTGGGAACGTCACGCACTTCTTCTTGTCATGCGGCAGCTCGAGGAGGTTCTCCATGCTTGAAACCCAGCCGGTGATTTGTCGAATGGCAAGAGCAAGACTGGACGATTGAGCCATCTTGTGCGTTAAGAAGGCGCAGTACATTTCATGTTCCTCTGTGCAATAAGCATTCAGGTGAGCAAGGAGCGGGCACAGGCGAAGCTCTCGAGTAGACATGGACTCCGAAGTAGCCCAACGATCAGGCACTTGTGGAGTCTGCTTCGGTGAGAACCATGCATGATATGTTGTACCACATCACGCTCGATTGGGATGGAATCCAGCTGGGGTGCGATCTGTGGCTGGAGATGCCCGACTGCACAACGCATTGAGGTGTAACTGCATTGCCTTTGTCGGATCGAGTCTGGAGAATGGGGTGCCGGGCGAGACTCTCGATCCCCACGATTGATCTTTGCATGCTATCGCTTCTCGAGGCCGCGTGACTCACGTTCGCGAAAAACAGTTCCCGATTCGCGCTCGCGTCAAATTGCACCACAGAAACGCCACTGCTGAAGATGCTGCGACCCATCTCTCGAATGAGTACACAGCAACTGTGGGTATACAACACATCGACACGACTTGGCATCTAGAGTACTATGAAGCACTCCCAAGTGTCGGAGAAAGCTTCTGACGTTGACCATGGACTTGCGTCAGTGCTGTCAGCACTTGCGCGCCCGTGTTCTTCAGGATTAGCAGCCTTATGTATACCCTCAAAGCCAACCACGAATGGAAAACTATCCTCAAAGTGTAAGACAGTCTAGTCTAACCTTTCTATAGCCATGGCGATCAAAATGGAGAGCTTCCATTCCCGCGGGAGGACCATGAAGAAGGCGATTACTAGTTGAGTTTGATGGCTAACACCTTGGAGCCTCCTACTTCACTCAATGAACTGCTGGTGTTGTCTCTGCACGACCCGAATGCTGCTCATGAGCATACAGTTGTAGGAACAGACGCAAAACCGAGAACTATCTAAACGCATCAATGGACACTATCCATACACGAAACTGCTGGAATTCTTGGTCACGTAGAGGGATTCCCGAGCAAGTCGCGTCCAATTCTTCTCCTCAGCCGGCGATTTGCAAGATGGAGTCCCAGCACAAAACCCGGGGCCACGTATCCAGACTCCAGGGCCTTCGCTGTGTCGACACTTGAGTCTGTCAAGCGAGCGGCAGCGATGATCGGCCACGAATACCCACGCGTGGCTTCACGACGATCTGTGCGCTGTGCTCCACTTGCGTGGTTGCCTTTACTGGCAGAGAGGTTGCTGGAGCAAGCAGCCTTCGCCCTGGAGGCTCTTCCAAGTGCGAGATCGTCACAGCATACTAGATCTTCCATAAAGAGATGCCTTGCGCTTCCTTGCAACCACACGCACAGCGCAAGAGGTTATACCTCGTCTCGTAGACCTGTCGGCGGGGGCATTGTTGCTGCAGCTGCAGCACTAGATACCTGCTGGTGCTGCAAGCTCAAGGGAACTTCGGTTCTTTAGTTGAGAATTTCCCAATGATGCTGGCTCGCGCGCAGACGACTGTTTTCAACATAGAATGAGGTGCAGATTTCCCGACCTCTGCAGCATTCAAAGAGCACGTTTGCAAAGAATCTTCAATACGATACTGGTCGCTGATGACTCGCTTTTCACAGTCAATACAGATCGAGTTGATGATTTCCCGAGTTATGAAAGCTTCAAAGAGCACTGTTCAAGTCTAGTAATCTAAGTGTACAAAATTGGACAAAGATCGTCTCGGTCTACCGGAAGAGTTTTGGCTTCCAGAATGCAGCCCTTGCAACACCACGCCTGGATATTGGCCGGTGCTGCCAGCAGTGTGCGTTTCATCACACACTTGCTGCACACAACTCGTCGACAGATCTGACACTCTTGACGGCTTGACCGGACCCAGAGGACAGTGGTGCTCGGCTTCCGACAAAGGCTGCAGTCAGCGGTCTTGTCAATATAAGAGTTTCGACGCAGCTTGAGCGAGCGCGAGCTGCTCGTGCTACTACTGCTGTCGCTTCGACTACGTGTTGAATCACTGGAAAAGTCTTGTGACGATGAGTGAACACGCGACACCCCAAGCTTGGTCATTGATGTCGGCACAAACCTGCAACCGTTTTTGATCGCCAAAGCTGTAAGCTGCTTCGCCTTTTGACACTTCGTCGTCTCCAAAATCGCCGCCATTCGAGGACACGCATAGTTGTAACAAAACCAGTCTGGCATCTCGCCACCTAGATTCATGATACCTTTGCCGTAAATCGCAATGGTGTTGGGTGTAATTTGACGGAAGATACAGCAGAATGCGATGGTGGATCGCACCGAGATCCTCTTGGAGAATGCGGGGAATTCGGGATGCTCGATGCTCTTGAGCATGACATGGCCATACCGCTCACCATACCGATCGAGGCTGAGACCGTTGCTTTCGAGCGTGAGAGTGTCACGATTGCGAATGAGACTTCCACAAGGTGTCCAACTCATCCGCCACTTGATTGCCAGCAGGCGAAAGGGGTCTTCAATAGTGCCCTTCTCAATCACTTTCAGCACTGCAGCATCCAGGTGTGTGTCCTTACTCATGAAGGAATTGATGGCTCGCATTTGTGCTGTCGATGAGTCATGCAGACCGTATAGTACGTCTTCGATTTTGCCGCTCATCGTTCCAACACAGAGTACCATCGGCTGGAGTGTTTGGCAAGAGCTGTCTGATGTTTTTGCCATGCGTTTGTAGACGCAAAAACCCTCCTTCTCTTTTGCAATCTTCCAGTTCCCAGCAGCGATGCTTCCAACCATGTTGGCTCGGTATTCGCGCTCCATCTCGAGAGTTCGGTCGATGATTGTGGCAGCAGTGGCATGGTACTCTGCTTCGTCCTCGAGTGTAAGATGAATCGGTGGAAGTGCACCATCCGGAAGTGGAAACGAGGGGCTTCGGCTGCGGTCATTAGGAACGTGCAGCAAGTTCTCCATGGTAAACATGACTGTAGGAGTTCAAAACGAAGTCCTCGGGCGACCGCGTCACTTTGGATGTGTCGCTGCTGTCGAGTCGACACTCACTGAGGTACTCACGAAAGAAGCTATTGGTCCTCCAATCGAAGGGATCGTGAATGGATACAGCACTATTGATATGCATCGAATGGAACCGAATGGTACCAAGCATTCGGAGCATGCGATGCCCAGCGATCGATCAGCTGGTGGTAGCGGCCATGTGGTAGATACTTTGCGGGTCGACACTGCTTTGTCATATTGGACGTATTGTGAGGTCATGATCTCGGAGGAGCTGCAACGGCTGGCCGCGGATGTTCGGTTCCAATTTCAGCACGGGATCTGCCAACTTTGGATGGCGATCGTATGGATATGCTGAACCAGGTTTGGAGCTGCTCGCTCGAGATCCCGCACCGTGTGCTAATCAGGAGCGTTTGCCTCCATGGACAGCAGAATCGCGCTTTTTTGAACTGACAGAAGTGAGGATGCATCATTGTGTGCGCTGTAATTGGATTGCGTGAAACCGTTGCGGCTGACATTTGTAACTGATTGCATGGGGTAGATCATTAGACTTCTGTTGGAGGACCTGGCACGGCTTCTCTTCGGTTGACGGCACTGCAAGGACATTGCTGCCGAGGTAGAGCTTGTTGCTGGTGCACCAATCAGCTCGAAACATCAAATTGCTTAGTTGATACATTTACGGTCAATATTCATCGAGTTTTGATTAGCATTACAAGTCGTAAGACACCGAGTGGCATGTTCATGGCCAGACTCTTGCCGTTTCCATCTCGTAACTTGATGTTCAATTTTTCTTGGTATTCGCGATTATTGCAGGTGCCGAATGATACGCTCGTTCGCCTGGGTCAGCTCATACACTTGCTGTGCCGTGTTCTGGATCTCGAGCATCCGCAGATACAGGTTGTTCTCGTGTACTGAGTGCACACTACCTGCAGGAGCAGCATAGGTCGCACTTGCACCTTCATAGTCGTGCGGAGGCGAAGGTTGCCAGCTGCTATCTTCTCCTGTCTGTTGCGTAGATCGCGGTCCTCCAGAGGACGAAATTGAATGGCTCTTGAGCATACGCACCAACTCCTCCTCAGGATCTTGGTTCTCTTTCCCCTCGCCGTCACTGAAGTTATAATCTTCCGAGTCGAGGTCGCTGAGGGAATCCGGGTAAAACTGATCGTACGAGCTTGACGATTCCATCTTGGTAGTAGCACGATCACTTTGGTAGCTGTGAGTGTAATCGGCTTGGTCTGCCTTTTTGTTAAGCAGCAATCGGCCAAGGTTATCGAACTCTGGTGCAACGTGGGATTTGGAGCTCGACGAGCCCGACGGATCAGACGAATGATTCGACGCCTCCTCATCAAGAACTGCCACCGAAGCAGAGGTACCCAAGGCAATACTAGCATTCGTCGTGCTCGGCGTACTCGGTTCCTGCAGCAATGCAAACTCTGGATCTGCAGGTCGAATGCCAGTCATTCGCTTTGCTGCGAGAACGCACGAGGAGCAAGCCCGGATCAACTTTGTAGACGAAGTAAAAAGACGCTTCTTGACGGCGCATTTTGTACAAACGGTCACACCACAGACACCACAGAGCTTCAGACGCACGGTAGAAAACATGGAGCCTCGCTTAATGCACATGGAGCAAAAATCCTCAAGCTCCGGCTTGCCGTTGCGTTGCATGGCATGGCGGCGCGCAAGAATCGTGAGCTTCTTGGCCTCGGAGCACTCGACCGTTCGGAAGAAGCCTGTGACGAGCTTAGCGCTCGCAACGTTGACAAACGCACGGATAAGGTCGCCTGCGGGATCGAAAATGCAGCGCGAGTAGACCTCGACGAAACCGGGCGAAGACTCACGGAACAGAAAGTGGAAGAACATCTTGCCACGCACAACTCCAGTTTCCTTTTTGAACGGCGGGCACGAGGCGAGCGGGATCGAGTGTGTGACGACGTACCCATAGCGCTGCCCCTGGTCGTCGAGGCGGATGCCCGCCGCGACGGCGTAGCACCAGTCGCGCGGCGCGATGAATACCGTGGACGCGAAGCGCGAGAGCAGCCACTTGACGGCGAGCAGGCGGAACGGGTCCTCGGGCACGCCTGCCTGCACGCAGTGCAGCACAGTGCCGTCCCACGTCGTGTTGTCCAGGAACGAGACGCTGGTGAGCATCTCGGCACGGTTCGTGTCAAAGAGTCCGTAGATGATGTCCTCGATGGTGGCCTCGACGCGGCCAAAGCCGATGACGCTGGGCTGGCCGTTGTGGTCCTCGTCAGTCGACACGCGCACGTCGTCGGTGCCCGGCTCTCGCTTGCCTGCCGACTTGTGGAACCTGCTCGAGCCGCTCTTTCGTCGTCTGCGGCTGCGGTAGATCTGCAGCTCCTGGTGCGTGGACACGAACTTCCAGTCCCTGGGGTCGAGCCTGGGCAGGTGCTGCGCCTCTCGGTGCCGAATGGCTCGCTCGTCGGCCAGCGCGGCCGCGAGCCGCTGGTCCACGAGCGCCTCGAGCTCCTGCTCCTGCGCCGGCGCCAGCTGCGCGTTGCCAAAGTATCCGTCGGGCAGCGGGAACATGGTGGACGCGCGCTGGCGCTTGCCGGACGCGTCGCTGCGCGCGGACGACGACGACGAGTGCGACTTGTCCATCCTAGTGGCGGCGCTGAGGGCTGCGGCGGCGGGGCGAGGGGGGCAGGAGTGGGGGGCGGCGCCTTCGCTTTCGCTTTCGCTTTCGGTAGCTGTCGCCTGTCCCTCGGTGCGCGTTCGGTGCCGGTGGACGTCGAATGCTGAGACCGCAGGCGGCTCGGGGGCGACTGACGGCCGCTGCTGCCAGTGCTGCGCGCGCCAGCGAGCGCCGCGAGAGGTGCATTTGCGACGCGCTGGCGCCCTGTTTGCCGCTCGTTCCACCCTGCGCGGCGCAGGTGATTTGCACGCGCGTGTAAATCCTTCTTCTTTGGATAGGAGGTCTCAGATTGTGATGATTTTTGGGTCTTTTAGTAGTGTTAAGCCCTCTGTAGTTTGTAGAATCTGTGAATTGGAATAAATAAAGTGACGCTATGCTGGAGGCGGTCACCTCGAGTTGATGACGCGCTTCAAATTCGGCAGGCCAACGCCTGCCTGCAGAGAAAGAGCTCGCCGTGCGCGCGCCATCGGTTGTGCTGAAGCCGCGAATGATACTGAATCACGCATACGCACGCGCGGCCTGCGGGCTGTAGAGGCTCCACGGCCGACAGCTTCTGAAGAGCGCGTCGCTGTAGTGACGAGACCCCAGCGAGGTCCGCGTTTATGGCTAGCAGGGGCACTTCAACTCATTTTGGACGAGTGATATGGTATAGGAGGTGTTTACCAACGATACAGCGCGCACGCACAGATCATTTATATTGCGGGTATGTAGAAACGCAGGGAGGCACCGCCAGTGTGGCGCGCGCGGTTGACTCTCGGCGAGAAAATGGGCGGAGCGGACAGGCGTCTCGCTCTTCTGCCTGGTGCTCCGTGGCTCTCGGAATGGCATGACACATTAGCGTCGCGATGGCAGCGCCGGCAGTCCGTTGCTGCAGGCAGAAGCGGCGTACGTCACCACCACGCGATGCCACGCCGGACTCGAATGACTCGGCGTACACGTAGCAACGCGCCACGTGCACCGCCGTCACGCGAGAATCCACGACCAACCAGCAGCAGCAGCAGCAGCTCGAGCGCATGAGTGGTCCCCGTTTGCCATCGCGCGGTTGCGGCGGTCGGTTGGGCGGCATCGACGACTCGCGTGCGCCACAGGCGCTGGTGGAGAACGGCAGCTCATCTTCTTGCCCCGCCCGTCTGCGGAGTGGAGTGCGACTGTTGCCACTGCAGCAGTCGCAGACTGTGGGATGCGCACACGTCTCGGTTGAACGCGCTCTCTCTCTCTCTCGCTCTCTCGCTCTCTCTCTCTCTGCGCCGGCACCACGACGACTCGCCGGAGTTCCGGAGCCGAGGCGGAAATTCGCACATGCTCATGCTCTTGGGCTCGTGCAGATCCTCATTTGTGCCGCCGGTTTCTCACTCCGCTGCAGGATCGGCCATCACGTGGCAATCACTCGGTGTGGTGCCGCTGCTGACTGCGCGGCCATTGACGGGCCCTGACTCACTAGCGATCCATTCGCCGGTGCAATATGTCTGGAGCGTTGTGCTGTCGACAGCATGCCTGTCCTTCCTGCTCGTCCGCGAGCTCCTCACAGAGCAGTGCGGCCGTCATCCCAAGTTGGCAGGCAGGGAGGATTTCCATCGCCCAACAGAAGCGACCAGCCTGTGGCGATGTCGTGACCGCACCCAGTCGTCATGGTTGTCATTCGCTGAAGCTGCATGAGATGTCGGATGACGCTGATGGCGAAAGCAACGCTGTTTACGCTGACTCAAGCACACACATTACGGATAAGTAGTCTCAAACACGCACGCCGTGACGCTGCAAGAGCAGTTCACGACGGGACCTACTACTTGGGTCCCATGCTTCGCATCATCATCTCCTGGTTGGCGCGCGTGATGTCGTACACCTCCTCGGCCTTGCTGTGGAGCTCCACCATGCGCTCCAGCAGGTAGATCTGGTGGTTGACGCGCTCGGGAGCCTTGGCACTGGCAGGACCGCTGTCTTGGATTGTGGCACTAGCGTTACTCGAGCTGCTGGCGTTACTCGTGTTGCTGCTCGTGCTCGGAGTCCGACTAGTCTTTTCAGGATGCACAGCACTTGCGCTCAGCTTGGCTGGGTCGATGTCGATGCTGAAGCCACTTGAAGTCTGAGCACCAATGTTGCTGGCGCTGGAAGGACGGGCACGAGACCGACGCTTTGGTGCAGTTTGCGCAGAACCATCTAACCGCAGTGATGCGGATAGATTGGCCCCGTCCAAACTCTTTGACCCACCCCCAAAGTGCTGCAAGTTGCCAGCATCTTCGAAGCGTTCATCGACTATTGGCGCCTTCGATGCCGAGCGAGCTCCGGAGCGCTGCAATTTCTGCTTCTCCATTCGAGCAATCATTGCAGCAACTTCATCAGCATCGTCGATGTCGACGTCGTCCATATCATCCTCATCGTCTCGGTCGTCTCCGCTCTCAATTTCGCTGTCAAAATCGTCCGAGGTATACAAGATGACGTCTTCAGATTCCTCCTCCTCCTCCTGGACGCTTTGGTCTTCTGTCATCGTGACGGTCTTCCCTGTATCCGAGAAGTCTGTCGACGACATCGCGTCGGTTAGGCTCGTATTGCTGGGCTTCCCGCTCAACTCGGACCCAGAAGAGCTATGCGCCGAGCTGCTGTTGAGACTATGTCCCATAAGAGGCGTCAAGCACACGGTGTTGGTGCCTTGTGTGGTGGGCACGATCGAGAACTCTGGCTCGGTTGGCCGAATATCCGTCATGTTCTTGGCTGCAATCATGCAGGTCGTGCAACAGTCGACAACATCGGTGCGCAGTTCAATCTCCCGCTGTCCGTTTTCGGTACTAGGGCGTCGACGCTGCACGAAGACGGGTTTCTTCGCATAGCACTTGGAGCAGACAGAGACGCCACAGATTCGGCACTGCTTCCACCGCATCGTGCCAACGACGGCGCCTGCCCGCTTGTAGCAGACGGCGCAGCGATCCATGCCTTGGACATCGCTGCCGCTGTTGCTGTTGGTCGCGCGATTGCGCAGCGCTAGTATTGTGAGCTTCTTTGCCTCGGCGCACTGGAAGCTCTTGGTGACACCAGTAAGCGCACCAGCCGTCGCAAACGCTGCAAACTTCGGCGACGCGACACCCGATGGATCGAACACACCGCGCGAGAAGACGTCGACAAATCCTGGTGCGTTCTCTCGTAAGATGAAGGCCTGATATACTTCACCGCGAACAACGCCTGTGGTTGCCACGTCGAATGGTGGGCACGATGGTACCTGTACTGAATGGAGCACGCAATAGCCGAAGCGGCGGCCGTCCTGGTCGGTCGACACGCCCATCGCCTGCAGAAAGCACCAATCGCGAGGTGCGAGGATCAGCGATGCCGGTAGCTTGGTGTAGATCCACTTGATGCCGATGTACTGCATCGGGTGCTTTTTCTTCGGGTTGAACACTCCGCCCACGTCGCTTTCGTTGCCGGTCGATCCAAACGCATTGGTCGCGGCTGTCTCGATTGTCGCGATCACTGTGCTGTCAATGACGCCTTTGTCCATGAACATGGAGGCTGCACGCGTTTCCTCGTGCGTCGTCGAGTACCAGCCAAAGAGCATATCCTCGAGGTTGCCCTCTACACGTCCGATGCCGATCATGCTGGGCTGTCCGCCAGCGACAGCGCGCATGATGTCCTCGTGGTCCTCCTCTCTCGCCAGCGCCTTGAGCGTGCGTCCTCGGCGTCGTCGTCGGTAGATGTGCATGTCTAGCTTGCTAGTCACTCGCTTCCACCTCGCGACGCTGAGTCTGGGCGGTCCCTTCTGGTCGCTGCCTGGCGTCGGCATGAGCGCGCGCTCGGCCACCAGCGCGGCCCCCACGCGCTCATTGGCAAGCTCTCGGAACGCCGCGGCCTGCTCTGGCGACACGTACCCATGTCCAAAGTGTCCTCTCGGCAGCGGGAACAGCTCCGAGCTGCCCCTGCGGCCTCTGCGCGCGTCGCTCGGCATCGCTCGCCGGGAAGCACCAGGTGTGGCGGTCTCGGTGGCTCGCGTGCGCCAGCGGATGGACGGGGCGTCTGCGCGGCGGTCAGGCGCAGTCAGCGCTCCCTACTCGGCTCGCTGCACGGACGCGCGCCGTTACGCGCTCGGACTCGGAGTGACGAGGGCGCCGGTCGACGGGATGGAGCGAGCTGCTTGAACGGCGGATGACTGCCGAGAGAGCAGCCGGTCGCTGGTAACGCGGCGCTCACCAGCCGGCGGTCGCGTAGAGCGCGGGCGAAGGAAGCGCTGCAGGTACAGGACGCTCACACACACACACACGCACGAGGAAGACGCGCGTAGAGGTCGGAGGTCGCGGAGGTGAGCGGCGCGGCGAGCTTCGCGGTGTCGCCCCACCTAGTGCCGTGCCGGTAGATCCAATGTGACGAGAAAGAAAGGCAACGCGTGATGAAATACCTGCGGGATTGCATGTGCGCGAGAGAGAGAGGTTCAACGCGTGAGCCGATTTGTATGGGAAACCCTTGGCAGCAGAACTGTTTCGCGTGATTGCTGATGCTGGAGTGATACGAAGTCCACTCATGACGACATCAGACCTGTGGGAAATAGTAGATGGCATTCAATGAGGTTCAATTAGGGCGAGACAATGTATATAAGAGCCCGCATAATAAATTGTAGCAACACATACTACAGTAGAAGTTGTAAAAATCAGTTGTGATGGTGTTGAGGAGGATGGGCGTCAACATACGGACGATGGCTTGACTCGGCAGAGGGGGATGCGCAGAAAGCCGGACCATTGTACACTCCATCGCACAATTGACTAAACATCGGCGGGTCGCTTACGAGGGACCGCGCGCGCCAATCAGCGTTTAGAACTGGATTTTCGGCCAGCCAATCAGCGTTCAAAGACGGCAATTTTGCTCGCACAACTGTTTTTTTCTCATGGTGAGCTGTAACGGAGCCTGTCAGCGAGTACAGTAGCGCCGTGTGGCTGACAACGCACTGCTAGGTGCTCATGACCAACTCGGAGGCAATGAGCTCCATCCATATGCGGCGGTGCCGAGCGTTCCACATGCGGCGGCTCCGTAATGCATGATTGGTGATCAGCATGATGATGCGCTCTATGTCGTGCGCAGGATTCGCTGTTGTTGACAGTCCATTTGTTGGCATGGCACGAACGTTGAGTTCGTGCGAACTGCAAGATTCCTTGCTGCCGAGATTTGCTGCAGCCTGACTGACGATTATCTTCGTTCATGGACAACTTTTTTTCCGCTGAAACACCTGCAGACGGATTTTCTCGCGTTGGCATCCATGCAAGCTGCCAAACCTCACGAGGTGGCGTCAACTCCCCGTCATTCAAGATTATCGAGCTTATTGCTCTCGTTGAAGCAAGCCGCCATGGAGTTGTGCAAAGTTACAACAGTAGTATTCACAACTAAGTATCAGTTTTGTCTAGGATCGGGTAGCAGCAGACCTCGCGCTACGGTACATTGTTCTGCATGGCAGCATGCGCGACACATAGCTATCATACATGGATGTTTGTCCTGCGAGGTCATTGTTGATTATTCTTCCTCTCAGTTTTGCAACTAGTCGGCCGCTACAATCTGGCGGAGATCTTGAAATCTGCTCTCATGTCCTAGAAAAGTCGCAATAGCCACAGGTGTCAGGATAACACGAAAGCTCAACAAAAACTACCCGCCTTGAAGACTGAAAAGCTATAAAAAGCGAAACTACAATGGTAACTTCCCCGCGACGGGGTTTATGGGTCTTTCTTGCTGGGTCGTTCACAAGTGGATCGACCACCAAAACACAACAGCTGGGTAGCAGTTGTGGATTTGGCGGTCGATTTGTCGTAGCACATTCATTTCCAGTCGAGGACTTCAGTCGCAATATTAAAGAATCTCTCAAACACAACAACTACCAATTCGTACAGGTGACACTGGAGATCTAAGGCTTGACGTCCCGTCTCAGTAAAGTCGACGAGTAATTTCGAGTATTTTGGTGTGGTTTTGGCTTTTGACTGAGCATCAGTATCAAGCGTCCTAAGGGTATGTAGTGCATCGGCAGCCGCCCCGGCAGTAGTGCCGCCATCGAGTTGCGTCTCCATGTCCTTGGTTTGTGTCCACACAGCTCTCGAAATTGCTACAAGGGCCAAACTATTTTGAACTATTCGAGTGGCCATGGCTACGATTCGAAGTGCTTCAGCCACGAAGAAATACATGTCCAATCCGCAAGTTCCACGAACTACCGACATTCAGTCCACACTTTTCTCCAATCCCGAATCCAGTCCAAACTGTTGTCTGCGCCTGTTTGTTGCTACCTTGATTTAGGAATTGATTTGGTTGCTACAGACATGTTCAACCATTATGCACAGCCTGGAAACTTACCGTCATTGGCCTTCTATGCAACTGTACATAACAGTATAGCAAAAACTTGTATCAAACTGAAGCATGAAGATTCAGATTCTCTATAAGCTGAGTCTTTTGGGGACTAAGGTGCTCCTTTATCCCTTAGCATTACTCTATCTTGTATCAAATCATTTGATTTAGGTTCTCAATGCTCTTTATTTCTCATCGAACAATCTGTTCATCTGTTACGTACTAGAATTGCCAATTAGCAGCTCTCATGGAAGACTCCCATCTTTGATTGTAAGACTCGTATCCGCCCCACATTCAACGAGGTATTTTACAATGTTCGAGTGATCATTTTGAGCATCAATCACCAATGCTGTCTAACCATCGTCGTCAGAAGCGTTCATGTCCCCGCCAAGTTCAACGAGATTCTTGACAACTTCGAAGTCACCACTTCGAGCAGCACCTATCAAAGCTGTCCATCCGCTAATGATAGTAGCGTTCCCACCCGTGCCATGGCCTTGAGATTATTTACAACGTCCATGAAATAGCGTTGAGCAGCTTCCATCAAAGCTGTCTAGTTCTTTACAACTCTCTAGTGTCCACGTTGCGCAGCCAAATACTATACCGTCCATCCGTGGACAGAAATTGCACCCACATTTGCGCTACAGTCAATGGATACATTCCAATATTCAAATGGCTTTCATGTGCAGCTTGCACCAGTGCCATCGTTCCGTCTCAACCTCTCGAATAATCAGCGTGTGCGCCTTCGTTCATTCGCACGCCGTCCAAATCTTCATCTGCAGTAGCAGCGAACAGTCTTCTACTTTGATATTCCTTTTCACCCCACAAGTCGAGCCCCGATCAACGTTGCCCATAGACACAAGCCAAAATCTAAAATGAATCGACTCTGGCACTGAGCACTTCATTCTGGAGTGCTTAAATCAAGGTACTCCTTGCACCCAAAAGCCACTTACAAGACCCTATGACTTCACTCCAACTACGATATGCATATTGTAGAATGTTGGCGCCCGAGTGTTCACGCAGAATACCTCGAACACGTTGGTAGTGAGAGTAGCAATCGTAGCATGGGCTTTTACTGTGCTGGACAGAAGAGCAGGCTGGGGCGGACTGCTGGTGAGCGGAGAGATCTACACTATCTGAACCATCCCCTCGTCAATCTAGCTAAAGCTGTGTCAGCTATGACTGATTGAAGCGGCGATCGTGATCGCGTCAGAACTCGAAAAAACTTACCAAAAGCCATGGTTGTCCCCAAAATCGCGGATGCAATAACGAGTGCAGCGATACCCAACTCTTGACTTTTGAACTGTACCACCGCCGAAGCTCCTTTTAGCATCATCTAGTCGAGACCCACCACCGCACTGTCACGCGTTACACAAAGCAAGCAACGTGGTGCTCGATCAATTCTACATACGTACCGGTGTTCACCATCTACCACTGGCTAGCCTTTTAAATCGATGGGTGCGTGACCCACAGCCACCGGACGGGCTGACATGTCATCGCTGAATGAAGAGCACAAAACAAGGAAATGAAGGGCTTAAGATCCAGCTCCAGACTTTGCAGGCGAATGAAGGATATTTCATTTGGCTTCAGCCTTTGATACTATGCGTTAGGTCTTGCAGGATGAAGGCACGAATCACGAGGACTATGCATCTATGTCATCAGCCAACGATACTTCGTAGTGCCATTCATGCAATGCCTTCGTCTAGCTCAGTATCGCGCGCTAATACCTTCAGTGCTTCACGAGGTATGACTGCCCCCTGCCTAGTGTCCATGAGTGGGATTATTGACGCGCCAACTGCGTCTGTGCGCGAGAGCTTCTTGCTGCTTTTGGAGGGTGCCGTCGAGTGCGGGGTCAGAAAAGAAGTGAGCGTTTCGAGCTTCCTACGCAGTCGGCTTTATAACTACGACTTGGCTTCGTTCGTTGGCAGCCATGGAAAGTTCCATTGGAAACAAGCCACGACCGATGTATTGGGTACTAATATCTTGCGTCGACGCAACTACTAAAATCCAAGTGCCTCTCGCGGATCCGGGATCCAAGCTCTTTCAATACATCCCAGCGGATCGATCTACACTTGCTCTACGAAAATCGAACGGTCATCGTTATGCTTCAATTGGTAGAACGAGTGGGAGATGCTGGCGATATTCGCGTAGGAGAATGCTGTGGCTGAGATCAACTCTGCGAATAAGACGCTGTCTTCTGTTACAGAATTCGACATGGCTAAGGAACATCACAAGCGGCGGCCCCTTTTTGGATGGCTTGCCCTTTGTTGTAGTCATGACAACAAGCAGCGCTCTCAAAATCTGAAAACAGCGCTCTGGAGCAGCCACTTCAATTCAAGCGGCTAGCTACAAGAATGGAAAGCCATGTTTTCTTTTTTCCAGCGGCTTGATGAGGAAGATCGGCGATGATAATTGGACACTTCAACTTGATCACGTCCGCAAAGGAGGTGTCGGAATTTCACTCACTTTATTCCGCTTGTGGTTGTTTGCCGCGGGTGTCACTAAGGCAAAGATTTTCGTCAAAGGGGAATGCAATAGCTCTCCACAGTCTGCTCGACGGCTCGACGGGATCCATTCTCTGCGAGAAACCAGCAGATGGCGCACAGCCCTGCAACACGACTACAAAGCCCATCGAGAATTTCTCTTGCTCCTCGCAGAATTGTCAAGAGCTGTAACGTGCGTGTCTCGAGACCGCGACCAATCCCCCAAGCTCTGCAACGACTGCAAATGGAGCAAGCACGCAGGAAACTTTGCTGCGAAGTGCTGACTCACTCCGGCGCGACAATGGCTTGGCTTCAGAAGCCATCGACGTTCCCATGCAGTGCGAACTGGAGAGGTACATTGTACCATAATAATGGTCCCCACTGGCTCGCCGCCAAAGGACACGAGACTCCGCCTGTCGCCGCCAGCAAATCGTTGAATCAACCGTGACATGCCGTCCGTCCAGCAGCAGCCACGACGCCAGCGGCTTGGAGGCAAGTGCGATGAAACCCCATGCACCTAGAACACCCTCTTTCCGCTCGCTTATGTATCAGCAGTCGCCGGCGGATCAAAAATGACTTTGAGCGTGGCACACGGCGCATCTTCGGGTCTGAACTCCTGCCTGCAGCTCCGCGGGTTGGCCCTCCAAGCGCTTCGCTTCACCCATGTGTCGTCCGATCGCGTGCCGCAGGGCTTGCTGCCCACAAGTTGTCCAGCCATTTCCTCCCGTTTAGGTCTGCCCCACCGAGGCTGCTCTCGGTATAAAGCATACAATCTCGCCCACTTTCCAGCGCCGTCGGCAACCCAAGCGGGAGCTCTCCGCCGTCTGGTCCGGCTCGACAGTGCGCTATAAAAAGTCCTGAACGGCAAAGCTGAACCGTGTTCCCCCCTTCCAGCGCTATCGGCGCGTCGTTGACTTGTTTTTTGTATGGTCCGCTGGTTTCCCCCGCGCCAGTGCAGCGCCAGACAGGCGCAGAGACGAAAAAGCCCCGCGTCGATCGCTCGCGGCGTCGCTCGATCCTCCGCGCTCCCCCGGCGGCCGCAGAACTCGCAGACTCGCAGAACTCGCAGACTCGCAGGCGACGGCCGGACCGCAGGCGACGATGGCGCAGACGCCCGGCAAGATGGACCGGCGGCGCGCGGGCTCCAACTACTTCCAGCTGGACGCCGACCGCAAGCGCAACGCGTCGGCCAACCGCAGCCACCTGAACCAGGAGGGCCCGCGCAACACGTTCGGCTCGCGGCTGAGCATGATGGACGTGCTGCCGCCGACCACGCAGGGCGGACACGTGCCCAACCCGCTCACGGGCGGAGGGCTGCAGGGAGACTTTGAGGACGAGGTCTCGATCGACTTTTGCTGCGAGGTGCTATACTCCAAGTTTGGGTTCCAGACGGGCAGCGTCGACAACCAGAGAGAGCACGCGCTGCTGCTGCTCGCAAACGGAAAGGCGCGCTCCAAGCCGCAGGACCAGCCAGGATCGCACGTCGCAAACCTGCACAAGCAGGTCTTCGGAAACTACCAAGAGTGGTGCCAGTTCCTTCAGGTACAGCCAGTCTCGTACGTC
Source organism: Phytopythium helicoides (assembly GCA_024867545.1). Lineage (NCBI taxonomy): Eukaryota > Oomycota > Peronosporomycetes > Pythiales > Pythiaceae > Phytopythium > Phytopythium helicoides. The sequence continues at coordinate 1,028,630 of JANFNE010000008.1, read as the reverse complement.
GGACCCCCACAGGGAGACCTCAAGAACCCGCTGCACATGGAAATCATGCTGTACCTGCTCATCTGGGGAGAGGCCGCCAACCTGCGCATGATGCCCGAGTGCCTGTGCTACCTCTACCACCAGATGCTCGTCATGCTAAATGACGACTTCCTCGGCCAGCAGAAGCAGGCCGAGGGATGGTACCTGCGCCAGGTAGTCCGCCCCATTTGGAAAGAGTGCAGCAACATGCAGCGCAAGAACAAGCTCGGTAAGTTCCTCGAGCACACCAAGGTGCGCAACTACGACGATATCAACGAGTACTTCTGGAAGAAGCACTGCCTCACCATCGCCGTCACACAAATCGGCGACGAGCTCACCAAGAACCACACCAAGACCTACTACGAGCACCGAAGTATTTTCACGCTCGTGATCAACTACTACCGCATCTTCCAGTTCAACATGATGTTCATGTTCGTGCTCATGGCTATCGGCTTTCTCTCGGCGATTTCGCCCAGCGGCGGTAAGCAGTGGTTCGAGCAATTCGGCTCCATGGGTGAGACGGTCGAGCCCTACTCGGATCTCAACGTGAAGCTCGTGCTGATCATGGTGGTGTGGGCGCACGCCTTTATGGGTTTCGCCAAGTGCGTGCTGGAGGCGTGCCACGGTTGGCACCTGCTTGTTGCTCGCGAGGCCGGTGTTACGTCGTCGCGTTCGTTCAACTACGGTGGTGCGCTCGTGGTGCGAATGATCTGGAACGGTGTCTTCACGGGCATTTTCGGAGTCATGCTGTACACGCCGCTCGTGACGGGCAAGGAGACAGCAATGATGGACAATGCGACTGTCGCCGGCATTGCGTTCTTGATCCCTGCGACGATCATCCTGCTGATCCACTCATGTGCGCCTCACATCATTACCAAGTCGTTCTTGGCCAAGTTTGTGCGTGAGGGCGAATCGTGCTACGTCGGACGCAACATGACGCAGGCGTTCAGCTTCCAGATCAAGTACATCACGTACTGGCTTATCCTGTGGTCGCTGAAGGCGTTCATCTCGTACTTCATTCTCATTCGGCCGCTGATTCTGCCGTCGTTGGCCATCTACGAGATGGACATGACATACAGCAGCAACCTGATCTCGTTCCACAACTTTGGCGTTATCTTTGCGCTGTGGACGCCGGTCGTGTTCATTTTCAACTACGACACCCAGATCTACTTCACCGTGTTCCAGGCAACGCTGGGAGGTATTCAGGGTCTCTTCATGAAGACGGGCGAAATTCACGGCATCAAGGAGATTACTAAGGCGTTCCGTGTCGCCCCGCAGCTGTTTGACCAAAAGATCGTGACGACTCTGGCGCGCTCGAACGACGCTGCGGCTGATGGCTCGGCGGCGGCGTACCAGTCGCAAATGATGCTCCGTTTCGTCGTTGTCTGGAACGAGGTTGTCAACTCATTCCGCGAGGGTGACCTTGTCGACGACAAGGAGGCAGCTATTCTCCAGTACGACATTCAGAGCTCGGGTGATGTGTTCGAGCCCGTGTTCCTGTCGGCTGGTAAGCTCGCTGAGGCGCTTGACTACACGGTCAAGCTCGCCAAGGAGGGTAAGGGCGACTCGCAGCTGCAGGTGTACATGGTCAAGAAGGATTGCCTGTCGGCGATCCGCAGCTTCTTCACGGCGACGATGTACGTCATGGAGGCGTTGCTGGGCAGCGATGATGCAGACATTCTGGATGCGCTGCGCCAGATGGAGGGAATCGCTGCCAGTGGTAACTTTATGAGCACGTTTGATGCCAAAAGCCTGGGACAACTTCGCACAGTCACGATGGAATTCCTCGAGGCGGTTATGGATCTTCCTGACCCGGATGCGCAGTCCTCGCACCTGACGTCTTCGCGTGTGCACCCGATGGGCGTTGTTCGTAACTTTGTGACCAAGACGGAGAATGTGCTGAACGCCGTTCGTGTTTTCGCGAACCGCCCCGAGCTTGCTGCCAAGTTCAGTAACTCCAAGTTCTGCTCGAGTGCCAACGGCTACGTCTACGCTTCGCGCGGTCTGGTGAACTTGTTCCACAATGACACGGCAATGGGCGCCGCTACGCGCGCGTACCTGCTGATGTCGCTTGAGAAGGCGGATGCTATGCCTCGTGTGCCGGAAGCGCAGCGTCGCCTTGGTTTCTTCTTGAAGTCGCTGGTGATGGAGATCCCACAGCTGAACGCTATCAAGGAAATGCGTTCGTTCTCGGTCATGACCCCGTTCTACGCTGAAAGTGTGCTGACCTCGATGAAGGAGCTCAACAACCCGCTGGCAAACCACCCTGTGTTCAAGAAGGTCGAAGAAGATGGCAAAAACCTGACGATTCTGAAGTACCTGATTACGATTCACCCTGAGGAGTGGGAGAACTTCCTAGAGCGTATTGACGTTAGCACTCCGGAGGAAGCGCAGGCAAACTACCCGCTGGAGATCCGTTTGTGGGCGTCATACCGTGGTCAGACTCTTGCTCGTACGGTGCAAGGTATGATGCTTTACGAGGATGCGATCAAGATTCTTCACTGGCTGGAGATCGGCTCGAGCCCTGGCAAGACCGCCGAGCAGAAGCAGGCGCAGCTGGAAGACATGGTCCGTCTCAAGTTCTCGTACATTTGTGCTTGTCAGGTGTACGGTAAGCACCGCGCCGAGGGCAAGGAGCAGGCTGATGACATCGACTTTTTGCTGAAGACGTACCCGAACCTTCGTGTTGCCTACGTCGACACGATCAAGCAGGAAGGCGGTGAGCAGCAGTTTGACACGGTGCTTATCAAGGCTGAGAACGGAGAGATTGCTGAAGTGTACCGCTACGAGCTTCCTGGTAACCCGATTCTTGGTGAGGGTAAGCCCGAGAACCAGAACAACGCTCTTCCGTTCAGCCGCGGTGAGTTCATCCAGACGATTGATATGAACCAGCAGCACTACTTTGAGGAGTGCCTTAAGATGCCGCAGTTCCTCGTGACCGCTGATCACCACCCGTCGAAGAAGCCTGTTGCTATCATCGGTATGCGTGAGCACATTTTCACCGGTAACGCTTCGTCGCTGTCCAAGTTCAAGTCGTGGCAGGAGCTTGTGTTCGTGACGCTGTCGCAGCGTGTGCTTGCCGACCCGCTTTGTGTGCGTATGCACTACGGTCACCCTGATGTGTTCGACAAGCTGTTTGCCATTACGCGCGGTGGTGTGTCGAAGGCCAGTAAGAGTATCAACTTGTCGGAAGATGTGTTTGCCGGTTTCAACACCACCCTTCGCGGCGGTGTCGTCACGCACATCGAGTTCATGCAGTGTGGCAAGGGTCGTGATGTGGCGCTTTCCCAGATTTCAATGTTCGAGGGTAAGCTTGCAAACGGTGCCGGTGAGACGTGCTTGGCTCGTGAAGCGCATCGTATGGGTCAGTTCATGGACTTCTTCCGCCTCAACTCGATGTATTACTCGCACACGGGCTTCTACTTTGCGACGTGGATGGTCATCGTCACGACGTACGTATACATGTACTGTAAGGTGTACCTGGCGCTGGCTGGTGTCCAGGAACAGATTGTGTTCAACATGAACGACACGGACATTATCAAGGACAACGTCGAGTACGGCTTTGATGAGCGCGTCTTCACGGACCTCAAGGCTGTGCTCAACACGCAGTTCTACATTCAGGCCGGTACCTTCCTCATGCTTCCGCTGATGATGGTGTACTTTGGTGAAGGTGGTCTCGTGCGTGGTATGTACCGCTTCATCGAAATGATCATCACGCTTGGCCCGGCGTTCTTCGTGTTCCAGGTCGGCACGACGATGCACTACTTCGACAACAACGTTGTGCACGGTGGTGCCAAGTACCAGGCTACCGGTCGTGGTTTCAAGATTACTCGAGAGACGCTGGTGTTGCTGTACAAAGCATATGCGAGTTCACACTACCGAAAGGCGTTCGAGCTGGTCGGACTGTGTCTGGTGTACCTCGCGTTCGGCAACTTCTACATTTGTCAGACCGAGGCGTCGACTGATGACAACACCTTCGCGCAAGACTACTGTGACACTGCGCAAGGTTACGGTGTGCAGACGTTCTCGATTTGGTTCATCTCGGTTCTTTGGATTGTTGGTCCGTTCATGTTCAACAGTGATGGTCTGGATTGGGCGAAGACCAAGGTCGACGTTGCTCAGTGGTGCATGTGGATGTTCGCGCCGGAGGACTACTCGGACGACGATGCGGCCAATAAGGGTGGCTGGGTTGGCTGGTGGAAGGGCGATTTGGAGCAGCTTCACAACTCGAACATGATCTCGCGTGTAACTGTGATTCTGCGCGAGAGCCGCCACTTCGTTCTCATGTTCTACGTTGCGACACTCTTGACTGAGGATGTCATGTACGTCGCGTACTCGTTTGGAGCTGCAGTTGCCACGGTGCTTCTTTTGGGCGTCTTCCACCTGGTCGGTATGGGTATGCGTTCGATGAACCCTGTGATTCGCGCGAGCATCTACCTGTTTGTCTTGGTTGCGGTGGTGGTTGCCTACTTTATTGCGATGTGGGTTGTGATGGACAAGAGCTTCACGTACTCGCTGTCGCTGTTCTTCGCGTACATGGCATCTCTCTACGGTATCAACGAGATGATGCGCATGTGGAGTTTCCCAGGAGCGTCAATTGCGAGCGTGCCGGTTTTCCAGCAGCTTCAGTTCCTGTTCGACTTCATCTTCTGCACGGCCATGATTATCCCTCTGCTGATTATGTCGTGCATCCCGTTCCTGAACGTTATCCAGACGCGTATGATGTACAACGAAGGCTTCTCAAAAGTCATGTCGGCGTCGTCGCAGTACTCGATCTCGCTGGCCGCCTTTATGGGAATCCTTGGTGGCGCAGGCGCTGGTTGGCTCTTCTACCTGCTGTCCACGCTGGAGCAGTCGGCTAGTTTCGCAAGCTACGTCGTTACCTACGATGGTGTGCTGAGTGGCGATGTGGGTGACGGCACGACGACTTTTGTGCACTACGGCGCCTGTATCGTCGGCACGATTATTGCTGGTTTCCTCAACCACTTTATCGGTCGTCGTCTCGCAATTGTCACGGGAGGTCTGTTCAGCACGCTGGGCATGGTCGCGGTGAGCGCGAACGACGATATGCGCAAGACCCTGCTGCTGCCTGGTATTGGTCTGCTTTCCTGCTCGATTGGTATCCTGCTTCCGTCGCTCGCGATCTACATTTTCGAGATCTCAACGAAGGAGTTGCGTGGCAAGACGATGCTAATGCTCGGATTCGGATTTGTTGGTGGCAGTCTGATGGGTGGTATCTTCGCGACTGTCAAGCAGCTTGGCTGGATCTGGCAGGCATTCGGTGCGTGTATTGTGATCGCGATCGTGACGCCGGTTGTGAACGTGTTCCCCGAGAGTCCTTACTGGGTGCTCGAGCGCAAGGGCTGGGAGGCGTGCGAAGCGAATCTTGTTATTCTCCGTCGTAAGCCGGATGTGCAAGAAGAGTTGAAGATTATGCGTGAGGAGGAGGCGCCTGAGGAGAACGGTGGCAGCTCGGGATTCAAGTTCATTCTGGGCTTCTTCCTCATGATTGTCGTGTCGCTGTCGACGGGATTCCTGAACGCTTTTATCAGCTACAAGGCCTCAAGCGAATACACGAACCAGGACGACATGTTCGTCAACGGCGTGGCGCTGCAGGTTTCTGGCGCTGCCATCTCGTTCTTCTTCATTGACAAGCTGGAGCACAAGTCGATCCTGTTCGGCACGCTGATTCCTGTTGCTGGCTGCGCGGGCGTGCTTGGTTTCAACGAGTCGTCTGCATTCCTCGGTAGCACGGATGGCACAGGTCTTTACGTCGGCCTCGTGGTCATGCTTATGTACTTCTTCTTGGGTCTGGGTACGACCGCTGCTCCATGGGCTGCGTGCGTGGGCATGTTCACGGCTCGCGGTCGCGCTTCGTCGACGTCGATGTTGTTCCTCTTCTTCTTCATCCCTCCGCTTGGCTACGTGTACATGCACTCGAGCGACTCGCTCGCGGACAGCGAATACGTCTTGCTGTATGCACTTGCAGGTTTCTGCGTTCTTACGATGGCGCTGCTGCTGGGTGCTGGATCGAAGAAGAACGGCGTAATTTGCACAAAGAGCGAGGCTGAGAAGGACCGTGAGCGCCACGCGCGCCAGCGCGCCGAGAGCCGAGCACGAACACCGGGCAGCTCACGCCAGCGCAACATGAGCCGCGTGCGGTCCAAGTCAAACGCCACGAGCACGCGCAACAACTACCAGATGTACGAGTCGCCGGCTGCGGGCAACGTCGCACCGCCAATGCGCCACGCGTAAGCTCGATCATCACCATCATCTTCACAGCCAATGGCCACGCAGATGCAGTTGAAGCGCATCTTGACGAGGGTAGACTTTGTACGACAGCTCGGTGTTTTTGCTTTTCTACGTTTCATAATGTCAAAGTTCAGATGAATCACTACAGTGTTGACTGAGATGGCGTATTCAGGCCCGACTAATGATCGAAACGGATGCAAACTAGCTACGATCTCGGTGGTGGGCGAGGGGCAATTGTTATGCGAGCCTTTCCGGCGTCTGCGAGGCCCATGTCTTGCAGAAACTTGTCCATTCTCGCCGACTCCTTCGCCTGCATCCACCATCCTCAGTCAACTAACTCGATCACCTCTGAGTCGTTTTCGCTAAGCGCTCAAAATTATACCTGCAAGCCAGCGAGACGCTCCTGGCGTTCTGAATCGCGTTGGCGGCGAGCAGCATCTCTCTGCGCGAGTCTCCGCGACAGCTCCGTGCCATCACCGCGACCACCCATGAGGAAATCTTCGCTCACGTCCAGGCCATCACGGCCCTCCTCGCGATCACGAGCCGCACCGTGCAGCTTGCTGGAAATCTGCCGGCGCTTCTCGAGCAGGGCCTCTCGGCCTGTTTCCTTTGGCACGAGCTCCTCTATGTCGCTCTCGCGCTCACGTCGGTGCCGCTTCAACGCTCGACGCTTCTCCTCGCGATCGTCCTCCCCACTGTCGTCGTCACGTCCACGCCTGTGTCTCGGTGGCGAGCTACCCTCCTCATCACGCTTGGGCTTTGCCACCGGAGCAGATGCGCCAGCAAGCAGGTCTGTCTTTCGCGTGGCCACGCCAACCGAGTCCTTGGCCGTTGCCAGGTCGAAGCGTTCACGCTCGCCGAGCTTGGAGACGAAGCCCCACGTGTGTCGCGTGCGGCGCGTCTGCTCGACCACTGACTCGGGCAGTCCGGCGTAGTACTCGCGCGGCAGCTTGCCTCGGTTCCACTTGCGCGCGAACTTGTCCACGAACAGCGCCGTGCTCTCGTCCGTCGACAGCTCCTCGACGTACTTGCCCCTGCTCACAGCCGCCGCGTCAGAGCCTTCTCACCTCCACCTCATTAACACCGAGCAGCCCCGACGCACTTGGAGCGCACGAGCCACACGCGGAACTCGGTGGCGCGCAGGAAGTAGTCGGCCTCGGAGATGGGCCGCGCGCCCGCCGGCAGCGCGCGCTCGTCGTCCCTCCTGCTCCTGCGCTCCTTCCTGCTCTTGCTCTTCTTGCCGCTCTTGTGCTCCTTCTCGCGCCGCTGCTCCTTCCTGGGCCGGTGCCGCTCCTCCGACCGCTCGCCTGACGTTATTTCAACCAGCGACAGCGCTCAGCTGCGCCCCAAAACCCGCCAGGAAGCCGTCAAGAAGCCGCCACTTACGCCGCTCGCTGCCCATGATGCTCGCTTGGCAAGTCGCGCTCGCGGAATGCCTACGTGTTTGGCAAAAACTTAATTCCTCTCTATATATCCAATCAACGCTTCGTGTAAATCACGATTTCATCCAATAAGAGTCGACGTGTTTTTGGCGGGAACGCTTTCAAAAGCCGCGAAAGGACAGAAGCCGCCTCGTCCTCGACAGAGCTCGGCGCGGCGGCGGCCATGGCGGACGACGAGCGCGCGGTGGGCGCGCAGGTGTGGGCGACGGTGCGCGCGCTCTCGGCAGGCGACGTGGAGCGCGTGAAGCGAGCGCTGCGGCGCGACGGAGGCGGCGGCGCGGCGCTGGAGCTGCCGACGCCCAGCGGTGAGCTGCAGCGCTGGGCGCCGCACGACTTGGCGCACGTGCTGCTGCGCCACTGGCACGCGCTGCTCAAGCAGCATGGAGAGCGGCGCGAGGAGCAGCAGCAGGATGAGGCTGCGCCAGAGCAAGAGTTCAAGCTGCAGGGCGACGAGTTCCCGCAGCTTGGGGCGTCAGGGACGTCGACGGTCAAGCCCGTCAAGCGGAGAATCACCACGACGCTGCTCACCACGAGCCAGGCCGCTCCAGTTGCGAGACCGGTGCCAGTGCAGGTGGCCTTCCCGCCGCTGACGGCGTCTACGCCAGTCAAGGCGCAAGGAGGAGCGGGGCAGTCGGCGTGGAGCAAGCACAGCCTGCTCGAGCGCCGCTTGGGCGGGGCGGGGTCTGCCGGAACCCGCGGTTGGATGGAGTCGCCTGGATCCCCGACGCGCTCGCCGCCGAGTGCACAGCCTACTGTCCCGGTCAAGAAGAAGCAGCTCGCAGGTAGATCGGCATGGTCGACGCCGTTGAAGACTGGACCGCCGCAGTTCAACGCTGCCGAGCCCCAGCCAGAGCAAAGTCCAGTGGAAAAGCAGTGCAACCAGGCACGTCACGCGTTCGCAACTCCACCGGCAATGCGCTCGATCAGCACTTTCAAGAGCCCGCCACCGATGGAGGTCATCAGTGCCAAGATCAAGCGATCTCGCAGAGTTGCAGCACTCATGGAAGAAGATTCACAAGACTCGTGTTCGAGTAAGTTGGATTTTGGCGACAACCAAGCAGACGAAGAGCCCGCCGTGTCTGCAGCGTCTTTCCAGATCAACACTCGAGCTGCGGAGCTGTGCGCATTTCTCATCGCAAATCGACTTGTGGGCTCAACCTCCGCTGAGCTCCAAGTTCTGGTTGGAATGCTGTTCCGGTCTGACTGCACTCGTGTAACGTCTTCGAGAAAACTTTCATCGGAATCACCGGAAACCAGTGTCTCAACAGATGACAACCACACGATCAGCGAGTTCTGCTGGCGAAGCCATTGTCTCGAGTTTGCAGAGATAGTGCTAAACGGGATTGAGCCTATTCTTTCTGATATTGGCCCAGAGCTCGGGCGTCTCATCGGGGGCAGTCTAGCAAGTGCCGGTATTTGTTCATCGCTCCGTGAAAAGCTCCGCCAGATAGCCCAGAGCCGCGAAGAGCGTCGGGTAGCTGAAAGCGCGCGCATTGGCTTTAGCCTGCCTGTCCAGACAAAAGGTATGTCTCCAAGTTTTGCTACTTGGGTTTCAGCTGAACGTGTACTGACGGGTGTGCGTTTGCATGAATCACATTTCCAGCTAGTGCTGTTCGGGACTTCGCTTTACCGTTTTGTGAAGAGACGGATTCCCGGTTGCACTATCGCTCGCCAGCTGATGCGCTCCTCTATACGAACCGCGAAAAGGTTCGAGACAACTTTCTCAACTTGCTGAGGCAGTTTCAGCGACAGCAACACAGCCTGACGGGCATCGATAACGCGAATGTTGCCTCAAATGCGATCGAAGCGGCTAGATCTTTGCTTGCTGAAGTCTCCCCAGAAAACCGGTGGTGGTTTGCCAAATTCTTTGTGATGGAGCTCATTCAAGTCGGCTCCAACCCACTCGGCGAAAGCGATAAAGACTTGGTTCTGAAAATCATGGAAGATAAGCTTGTTGGTAAGAACCCAGACCGACTGCGAAAACTGCACCGTCGTTTCACAAGTCAAAAGCCATCATCACCGTCACCGGCAACAACTCCGAGCAGTAAGCCAACACCCACCCCAAAAGGAGGGAGTAACAATGGTGGTGGTGGTGGTGGGATGCTGCGGCAAGGCAAGCCCCCCAGTAACAACAACCGCCTGAGTCAAACCCAAGGGAAACCCTCGAACGCGCCAAATCGGAATGACCGAGGCCAGAGCGATACAAACCAGTCCTCAGCATCGGTCGTAGACAGCATTACTGCTGCTCTGTCACGTGTTCGAAATCTCCTCGCGGATAGTCAGCTCTTCTTTTTCCACTTTCTGCACAGTTGTGATAGCTACGAGTTCTCGCGACTTGTTATTCACCATTTAGAGTGGCAGTTTATCAGCATGTGGACTTCACGGAGCCTGCAACGCGATCCGCGCAAGACGTTCACAGAAGATGTACTAAAGCTGAAGGTAGCTGCTAAGTTCCTTGGGTACTTGCGCTTTTCACCTCTATGGCACATGTCCTCTTCCATTTCTGCACGAGACGAGGATAACAGCGCTTTTACTGCAGCCAAACGAGAAGGAATAAGCACCCTGGAGGTTGCAACATCTGGCATGAAGAGCGTCGATGTCAAGAAACTTCTCGAAGACAGTATCCTGTCGAACTCAATTGTCAAGTGTATCCCGTGGCTTAGCGACTTTCTGTGCATGCTGTCGCTCGATAAGCTCTCTTCAGCTACGAGCTACTACCAGCAGCTTTTTGTTCTGCTCTCTCACTTGTACTACTCCCCACGACTCAAGGCCCTCGGCGAGGTTGGTTTACATGTTGCCTTCCAGATCGAGCGGATTTTCCAGACGCTAGAGATCGACCTCGTCGAGTTTGGACTCCAATTTGATTCTCAGAAGGGCGACTTATTGCCACCGGTCTCCGTTCGCTTAGCACTGCAATCGAGTGGTAAAGCTGGACCCGAGGATGACGGTCTTGCTGGCGATGACGCACTACCATTTCTGTACAGCCAGGTGTTCATTCAAACGTGCATCAGCGAGTTGGACGACCTGCGAGCCTTCATCCAGGCGCGATCTGCACCGTCGCTTCGATTGACAGGGCCAAGGCGAGCGGGAAGTGTCGGTGATATGAAAGGAGTGCTAACTGCGCATGGTACTGCAGCTCGACCACATCCGATCCGAAAGCTGCGTCCACTTCAAGTGATTATGGACAAGAATGCTCCAAGGAAGAATTCGTTTTTTGAGGAAGGCGTCAACAACCAGTTAGACAACGATCGGCGCGAAGCGAGCCCAGTAAAACGACCAGAAAAAGATTCTGAGAAGAAATCCGACACCCCGACCAGCAGTGGAGATGGCGGAGATCATGCCGATGATACTCACCCAGACTACGACGACGCGCTGACGGTAGCTGTCTTCAAGAGCTCACCAAAACTGAAGAGTGTGGTTGAATTCGTGGTAGACGCTGTTGCTACCAACGTTTGTAATCACGTCGTGGAAACCATAGTTTGTCCACGGGCTGACTCATTTGTTGACCGCAATGTTGAAGCCAGTGGACTTTCTTCAATCGACAAGGCACAGGCTGCATCCGAAGAAGCAGCAAGTGCAAGGATGCGGTACCGAGAGCTGATGGAGAAAGAGATGCCCCAAGAAATAGCTTCGACCGCTGGAATGGCGCTTGGCGAAGCGCTTGCTATCGGAAACACCCGCGTTCGAGCTGCAGTACCGCCACTTGTCCCACCATCAACGCACCCAACCATGATTCAGTCAACCGTCGCAATTGCAGTTTTGCGAGCCCACTCAGCTCTTCAAACACTCACCCCGAAGTCGTCGCGAACTGCATTTGTAAAGCGCGTTGCACTTCGGAACAAGACGATTCTACGCGAACCAAACACGTCTTCATCCGAGCCAAGTCCTCCCAGAACTCTAGCAGCGAGTTTAAATGAAGACGGTGGAAACATCGCACGAGCATTGGCGAGCGCATTTGACGACAACGTCGGCGATGAGGATGAGGCGGCGCGTCAAGAGTTACTGTCGTGCTTGAGGCAAACCAGCGCTGAGCTGTCGCGGTTAGCGAGTACATCGAGCAAAGATTGGTGGGTTCGTCAGAGTTCTGGAGTGACACGAAGAGTATCGGCATTCACTCGGGCACTTCGCGAGTTTGCCGAGCTGCCTGCAGAGATGGCGAGTGCAGACAAGGCACTTATCTGGGATGCGTTGTACAGAATGACGAGTTCGTGCTTGCAACTTCTATTCTTGCCGATGAAGAAATCCTCATCTCCCGAATCCTCATTTTCGACAATTGAGGCAACGATCAGTCGTGTGGGCAAGATGCTGGAGGCGGCTGTTGGGCTGTTACACCCATTTGATGAGCATCGGATACGTTGGTTTGCTGACCTCGTAGCCGACTGGGTGCATTCCGTTGAACCAAAAGAGGGCGGAAGCCTTCAGATTCAAGTAGAATGGCACGCACAGCTTCTGCGAGTACTCAGTGCGAGTCTTCGACGAGCTTCCAGCAGCTTCGAGTCGTCATGGCGGCATGGTAAGAAATCGGAGTCGAAAGCCTCGGACGAAACATCACTCGCCCGATTGCAACGACAAATATGGGCAGATGTCGAAGCTACCAGCTAATTGATCTATATACTGTAGTGGATGTACAAAGTGCATGTGCAATAGAAGAAGATATGTTTCATCACACCAAACATTACTTGTATTGTGTTGCAGGATGCATCGCTGTCGCTTTCTTCTCTGAAGGCGGATCGTTTAGTGAATGTGCTTGCAAGTTTTGCAGTTCTTGTTCCACACTTGTGTCGTATGCGCCACAAACATGGGGCAGTTGCACAAACGGCATGGACCCATGATGGAGGACCGGCGCTGGGACTCCTGCTTGTGGTTCTCAATGCCTCGCATCGCATTATCGATAGCCTCGTACAGCGGTCGTGCAGCGTTCGGCTGCTCCACGTAGCCACTCAGCAAGTCGCTTGGCTGCAGGTCGCGACCGTAGAATTTGCGGTTCAGGTCACTGCGCGTCGCAATGATCGCACCTTGAAGCGAAATGCCCGCGAAGAACCCCTTGCTGATCGAATAGCTGTAGTTGGCGTTCAGACCGCTCGTACTGACGGCAGCAGCGGCCTCTGCGGAGCGGCCAAACGGGCCAACTGCAACGTCTAGACCAGCGCCAAGGTTAACTTGCGGCTTGTGGAACACCTTGACAGCTCCCTCAGAGCCGAGAACAATCATCAGCTCGATGAGCTCGCCACCGATCTCGAAGCCACCACTCAATCCGAACGTGCCAATCGCAGAAGGTGCTGACCACGATCCATCCGGTAGCTTTGCAACCACGAGACCAGTTCCAATTTTGCCCGTCACAAGGAAGCCAGCCTTGACCACAGTCATAATCGCCAGACCATGAGCCTTCTGCAAAATAGCGACGGGAATCGCACGATCACTTGCTGCACCCCACTCGTCGCGGAAAAAGTTGCCGATGATGTCCGCTGCGTTTTGACATTCCTTTTGCAGAGATGTGGTAAATGGCACGTGAATTCTACCGCGCGCCTCGTGGACATTGTCTGACTGTGACTGCGCGTATTGCGCCACGAGCTCGTCTTGCATCGGGTGCAATTGCGGTGCACACTGGATGCACACGCGCTGAGGAACAGACGGATCGTAGCCCTTGGCGCCTTCGATTTGCCTGCCCGGAGGGACCAGCAGGCGAACAGGTGAACACGAGCTGCAAACAAAGAGACCGCAGTATCGGCTAACAGCGTGCGTTGTGTCCGTCAGAGTGGGACTCCATAGTCAAATTTTCAGGACAAAAATTTGCACTTACCACTGATGACGGCGCTTGGTGACATCGAACGCAACGTTGCAGACATCGCAGTTGGGGTGGTCGGCGTAGCGGTTCTTGAGCACGCCCTTGCCAGCAGTGGTCGGAGCGGCACCAACCATAGAGCTGGAGCGCTGCTGGTCATATCCGCTCTGAGAAGCAAAGCTCGAGTCTCTGCAGTATGCCCGCATGAGTCTCATGTCACCACCACAAGGATCGCTCACAAACAAGGGGTACGAACCTGCTGGAAAACGCAGACGGCCGGCCAGTGCTGCTCCCTGACGAGCTGCTGCTGTCGCGCAGACCCGATGACGATGCGAGCATTACGCGCTGCTGCGCGTTGTAGTCAATGAGCTCCTTGCGGCGATCATCGTCCGGCACGAGGCGCGCGAGTGAGGGCACAAAGTTGAGCACGCCCTCTGCTCCCAGCTGCGCGACGAGCGAGTCGTAGAACGGCTTAACGTCCATCTCCTTGAGTCCAAAGGCTCGGCAGTTGGCCTTGAACTCCTTCACCCCCTGCTCGTTGTTCCCTCCCCTGGCACTCCGGATCGTCGACACGCACTGTTCATAGCACTGCTGGGCCTCCGCTCCCGTCGCAGCCGTCGGCACGGGCTCCGTCGGCGGCGGGGGCGGCGGTGGCGGTGGTGGCACATTTTTCCCTCGGAACGCGCTGGTAAAGCTGCTCTGTCTAGGCGGCGACAGCGGCTGGTTGTTGACATTGCTGCCAGCATACCCCGCCGCGTAGCCGTTCCCGTTCCCGTTTCCCACGAACGACCCACGCTCCGTCGGGTTGTGTCTATACTGCCGCACGGCCGCCCCCGCCGCCGCCGCCGCCACAGGCGCAGCGTACGGCGCCGCCACTGGCAACGCCATGGCCACCGCCTTCTCTGGCAGCGGTGGTGGCGGCGGCGGAGGCGCAGAGCCCACGAACGAGCCGTTATCCGCGAAGCGAGTGCCGCACTCGGAGCAGAACTTGCCGCCCGTGTTGGCGGCGCCGCACTCGGCGCAGAACCGCGCCATCGCTGGAGCTGGAGCTGGAGCTGGAGCTGGAGCTGGAGAAGAAGCTGGCGCTGGCGCTGGAGCTGGAGAGCGCCGCCTTGGACCTGGAGACGCAGAGCACTAAGGAGCAATGAGCGCCTGTCGCTTCTTCTTGGCGACTGAAGGGCCCGAAGGTTTCCCTCTCGCAATCAGAGTTGGGGTTTGACGGGCGTGTCACACATGCGTGGGTGGAGCGCTCCAGATGAAGATGTGGAGCGCACTAGAGAGTTTGGAAGTGACAAATGAAGAGGAGATGGAGAGGTAGTATTAGCACTTTTTGGCGGAGGAGGAAAATCCATTTGCGCAACTGGGGACGTGCGTAATCAGGTGCGGAGTGTTATGAAGGGGCAGCTTCAACGTCGCCAAGCGGCAAAAAGGATGGTGCGCGCGTTCCTCAGGCGCGAATGACCGTCACGAGCGCCACATGGAGACGGCACGGAGACGGATTCGCCGTTGGACACTGGTGAATTGTAGCCGTGTTGCTCTGTTCGACGCTGGAGGCTGCTGCTTTCTTCGTGAGAGTTGGGAAAAAATGAGGGAAAAAATTGATCCGAACGAGGGAGGACTCGCCCTGCCAGCATTGGTGGCGAAGAGATGTTGGAGAGTTGCTGCTACGCTTTTCATCGCTTTTGAACCGTCGAGCATCGCTAGTTGGAGGATAGAGAGCCAAAACGCCCATCCGCGCAGCACCCTGGGTTTTCAACAACAGACACTGATTAGCGGCAGCCGTCAGCAGGCACAGCTTTTTTCACTGTTCGCATGAGCAACTTACATCAGGAAGGAGAGCGTGTTGAGGAGGTGTCTAGATGGGCTGAAAAAAGCTAACGCGTTAGAAAGGCTCATGCATGGGTGGAGAGGACCAGTTGGTACACTCTCGCGAAACTCGTTTGGTCTTGGAGAAGACAGTTCAGTGAGGATCTTGACACGGAACGATGGGGTGCGCTGCTTCGAACCATGAATTGAGGAGTGGAAAGGCGCTGGAAAGAAGACTAGTAGCTGCTACTGCTTGTACCTGGAAATCGTGAAGTACCTTATTGATTACGGCGCAGATGTGAATGCTGCCTACAACGAAGGAGTAACGGTTTTGATCTGGGCTACTCAACGTGGTCGCTTGGTCACAATCGAGTATATCGTTAATCATTGTGCAAATGTGAGCGCTACCACCACCGATGGATCGACGGGTTTGGTTTATGCTGCCTATGGTGAACATTTAAACGCTCTGAGGTACCTCGCCGGCTGCAGTGTTGACTTGAATACGAATACAAGTTTGGTTTGGCTGGAGTTGATGACGGCGGCTCAGCGACGGAGCTTGGACATTGTGAAATTCCTCGTTGATCTAGTCTTCGATGCTAATACATCTACCACGAGCGGAACGGCGGCTATCATTTTCGTCGGCGAAGAAGAACGCGCAAACGAAGCACTAATTGCGGCTGTTTGTGGTGGCACCTTGGATGTTGAGAGGTATCTCATCTATTGCGGCCCGGATTTGAATGGCGTTGGCGCGGACGAAGGAACTACAGCTTTGATGACGGCTGCTGGACGAGGACAGGTGCACATTGTCAAGTATCTCGTTGATCATGCCGCAAATGTGAATGCTACTTCCAGCGATGCTTCATTTTTGCTGCAAAGCGGTGTCCTGGGAGTTGTGGAGTATCTTGCTGATCACGGTGCGGTTGTGAACGCGACTACCATCAACGGGATGGACAGCTTTGATGAAGGCTGCTCGAAGCAGTCACCACGACGATGTGATGCACCTCATGGACCGCAGCAATCACGCTAGTAAAGTCTATCTGAAGGTCATTGCTTATGCATCAAATTACAGGCTTATTGACATCCCCAGCACGCTGGCTAAGCCTAAATGATAACATCGCCGTTCGGATTGCTCCTTAGTTGTTTTCATCCACGACCAACTCGCTCCCCTGTTTTCGAGAGAAGCGTCGGCCAAGAAAATATCTGCAATACATCTAAGTTGTCTTGGTGGATTTCGTCAGAGAATGGTACTGGGAACGATTGTTGAAGTAGTTTTGTTTGTAAGATGTGACTCTCCGGCAGTCTTCATCTGCTTGTGATCGTATGTCGAATGCTTTGGCTCAACAGAAGATCCGGATGTTACTGCGAGTTCCATGGAGTGGCATCGAGGCCAGAGACGTCGTAAAAGCTCTCATGAAGCGCAACCAACTACCTCATCGTCCGATTAGATGCACGGATGCTCATCCAGTCCCTCACTTGAAGTTGCATGCCCACCTGCGTAATTTCTCAATTCGTCTCGAATGTTCCATCTCCTCAGTTGAAGCGCACCTTTCATCCATCACCTCAGTCGTCAACTCGCCTCGTCGCCCGCAAGCCAATTCCCTTCCTGATGCTGTCGCTGGGCCGCCGCTCGCTGCGGCCGCTCGCACTGCGCTCCCTGCAGCTGCGCGCGCTGTCGTCGGCCCCCAACCAGCCGTGGATCAACCCTGAGAACGTGCCGCGCGGCGAGAGCCTGCGCAAGTACGGACGCGACCTGACGGAGGCGGCCAAGCAGGGCAAGCTGGACCCGGTGATCGGCCGCGAGGAGCAGATCCGGCGCGCCATCCAGATCCTGTCACGGCGCACCAAGAACAACCCGATCCTGATCGGGGAGCCCGGCGTGGGCAAGACGGCCATCGCCGAGGGGCTGGCGCAGCGCGTGGCGGCCGGGGAGGTG
Organism: Phytopythium helicoides; assembly: GCA_024867545.1. Classification (NCBI taxonomy): domain Eukaryota; phylum Oomycota; class Peronosporomycetes; order Pythiales; family Pythiaceae; genus Phytopythium; species Phytopythium helicoides. The sequence goes on along the minus strand of JANFNE010000008.1, from coordinate 1,011,397 downwards.
CCCGACAGCCTCAAGCACAAGACGGTCGTGTCGCTGGACCTGGCGGCGCTTGTGGCCGGCGCCAAGTTCCGCGGAGAGTTTGAGGAGCGCCTCAAGGCCGTGCTGAAAGACGTGGACGACGCGCAGGGAGACACGATCCTGTTCATCGACGAGCTGCACACGCTCGTGGGGGCGGGAGGCGCAGAGGGAGGCACGGACGCCGCCAACATGCTCAAGCCCGCGCTCGCGAGGGGCTCGCTGCACTGCATGGGCGCCACCACGCTCGACGAGTACCGCAAGTACATTGAGAAGGACGCCGCGCTGGCCCGGCGCTTCCAGCCCGTCGTGGTGCCCGAGCCCAGTGTCGAGGACACGATCACCATCCTGCGAGGACTCAAGGAGAAGTACGAGGTGCACCACGGCGTGCGCATCTCGGACAACGCGCTGGTGGCGGCGGCGACGCTGGCGGACAGGTACCTCACGGAGCGCAAGATGCCGGACAAGGCCATTGACCTGATGGACGAGGCGGCGTCGAGACTGCGCCTGCAGCAGGAGAGCAAGCCCGAGCCTATCGACAAGCTCGACCGCGAGATCATCCGGCGCCGCATTGAGATCGAGGCGCTGCGCAAGGAGACGGACAAGGCGTCCAAGAAGCGCCTGGAGCTGCTGGAGCAGGAGGTGGCGGCGTCGAACGTGGAGCTCAAGAAGCTCATGGACGAGTGGAACAGCGAGAAGAGTCGGCTGGACAAGATCGCCGACACGAAGCGCAAGCTGGAGGAAGCTCGTCGCGAGCTGGTGACAGCGCAGAACAACTACAACTACGGTCGAGCAGGCGAGCTGCTTCACTCGGTCATCCCGAAGCTCGAGAAGGAGGTCGAGGAAGAAGAGGCGCGAGAAGAGGAGGCGACGGCGGCGTCCGAGTCCAAGAAGGCGACGAGCTCTGTGCTCGGAGGCGCGGTGACGTCTGATCACGTGGCGGAAGTCGTGGCTCAGGCGACTGGGATTCCCGCATCGACGTTGATGGAAGGCGAGAAGCAGCGGCTGCTGAAGATGGAGGAGTATCTGAACCAGCATGTGATCGGCCAGGCTCAAGCTGTGTCTGCTGTGAGTGACTGCGTGCGTTTGGCTCGTGCCGGTCTGCATGCCCACAACCGTCCTCTCGGTGTGTTCATGTTCCTGGGGCCTACGGGTGTGGGCAAGACTGAGCTGACGAAGGCTCTGTCGGAGTTCCTCTTTCAGACTCCGCAGGCCCTCACGCGCATCGACATGTCCGAGTACATGGAGAAGTTCAGCGTGAGCCGCCTCGTTGGCGCACCACCAGGCTACATCGGGTATGAAGAGGGTGGCACCCTGACCGAGGCAGTGCGTCGTCGTCCGTACCAAGTCGTGCTGTTCGACGAGTTCGAGAAGGCGCATCGTGACGTGTCCAACATCTTGCTGCAGGTGCTGGATGAGGGCCGTTTGACCGACTCGCAAGGAAGACTCGTGGACTTCCGCAACACGGTGATCATCTTGACGAGTAATCTAGGCTCGGACGTGTTGTCTACGCTCCCGGAGGGACTGCCTAGCTCGACAGTCGAGTCCGAGGTGCTGAGCGTGGTGAGATCGCACTACTCTCCCGAGTTCCTGAACCGCATCGACGAGCTCGTGTTGTTCAATCGGCTGAGTCGCGAGGACATCCGCTCGATTGTGGACCTGCAGTTGCGGCAGGTGGACAAGTTGTTGGAGGAGAACGAGATCAAGATGGAGGTCGCCAAGGACGCGGAGCAGCGTCTGGCGGACGATGGATACAGTCCGTTGTATGGCGCTCGTCCGCTGAAGCGCGTGATCCAGCATGAGTTGCTGAACCCGATGGCTATCAAGTTGCTGGAGGGATCGGTATCGCGTGGTCAGACGCTGCATGTGCGCGTCAACCCGAACTTCGATGAGGACGTTCAGCGTGAGGGTCAGAAGGCGAAGGCGTTGCTCATCGAGTGAGAGCAGCAGTTTTGAGTGACTGAGGTTTGATTAGGTTGCCAATGTGAAAATCATTTTTGTTATGTTGTGGTGTGCTTTCCTTTTTTTGATGATCGATCTTACGAGCGTCGCCAATTGAGCTGGAATCCTATCTGATTGATATCCTGCGGCCAACAGTTTTGGTCTTGAAACAAAAAAAAAAGCAAATGGTGATTCAAGCTGGCTCGGCAGGAAGAAGGTTGTGCTCAACAACTTTTCTTTGGTGCGTGGATTGGCCACCAGCATACAATAGAGGAGCAGCCACGGACGAGTCAACTCCCAGAATATCGTAGCACTTGAGCTTCCAGTTGTGGACGCTTGTCTCGATATGATCGACCCTCACGAATGTGGCAGACATCAACTTGTCCAGTCGGCGATGAAGACCGTAAATTTGAAGGGACTGCTCCGTGAAGTCCATCAGTGAATCCGAGTGGGATGATATCGCCATCGTTGCCGAGTGCGCATCACCAGCAAATACCGCAAGTTGATCCAATACATCGACTCGCTCATCAATACGTTTATGAAAATCCTCGACTCGAGTCCACAGTAGCCCATGAATTTGATAGATCTTGTCGTGAGCTCTTCCTGAATCTAGTAGAATGTTTCGCTCGTGAGTGATATGGTTCCTCACAGACTCTGCCAAAGACGAGATATCCGTTTGTGAAGACACGCTCGTTAGCTGTTCGAATGGCTGCTTTTCACTCTCATGTATTCCTGCCAGCACGGATAACTCATCGACAACCGTGCATATTTGGATCCGCTCACGTGGGTTGAACTTGCACATTCTCTTGATCAGTTCCCACTGAACATCGGTGCATCCAATCGGACGATGAGGTAGTTGACCGCGTTTCATAAAAGCTTTCACGACGTCTCTGTCCTCAATGCCACTCCATGGAACTCGCGGTGGCGTCTTCTCACACTCATTGGGTTTATCGTGTGCTGCCTCTACCACTCGAAGCGCCTCGATGATGCACATGCCGAACGAAAACACATCCGACTCGCGAGTTGGTGTATCGGTGTCTCCAACCATCAGCTCCGGTGCCAACCAATTCCACGCACCAGTGATATTCATTCCGTTCTTGTCCTTGATGTCGTCGTCATCAATTGACGCAGCCAAACTCAAACCAAAGTCCGTTACTTTCGCCTTCTTGTCGCTTCCCACCACGATATTGTTGCACTTCAAGTCACAGTGCACAATTCCACGCTCATGCAAATACAGCAGACCGAGCGCGGCTTCATGAAGCTTCCTCCAGATTTCGTCGGGATTTTGTACCAGATACTTGTCCAGTGACCCGTTCGACGCGTACTCACACACGAAGAATGGCCGCGGTCCAACATGGCAAGCACCAAACAGGCGAACAACATGCGGATGACTGAGGTGGAACCAGATGTTGACCTCACGTTTAAATATTCTCCGCTCATCATCTCCCAATGCTTTATTAGGTCGAACCCTCATTGAAGGTTGAGAAGAGTCAGCAGTTGTCCAAGTTGAAGTCTGTTTGCCATCGAAAGAATCCGAGGGTTCCAGTTGTTTGACGACGACGTTCGTGTCTAACCACTTTGTGAGATATACGCTTCCGAAACCACCAGAGCCGATCTCGATTTGTCTCCCTTGACTCAACTCGTACCAAGGTACAAACCAAACGGGAAGATTGGGCGAAAAATCTTCATTTGCATCCAGTCTGTTCTTGAGATTATCATAAGCTTGCTGCATGATCTCCAGCTGACCAATAGAGTAGCTCGCGGCATGCTCATTGATCTCTGAGTGCAAATGCGCCAGGAATGTTGCCCGCTCCTCACCTGTTTTCAGATCGTCCAGAATGAGCCACGTCTTCGAGATCTCTGAAATGAACATTTGCGTTTCGTGCGCTAGGTGAGGAGCGCCATCGCCAGTAGTGCTCTGCGGACCTTGATATTGTTCTTTGTGAATACCAAGCTGAGTCTTGACAGCAGCAATGCGTCGACGCAGAGCGTGCACGCTACTTCCTGTAGCTCTTGTTGACGATAACTGAATCACAAGAGCGGTTTGGCTGACATTCTGGACTAGATTGACGGCATCATTGAGCAGGCTGTACATTTGTTCGACAAGGTGTTGTGGCTGAGGTGTTTTTTGAAAGACGGCATATAGTTGTTGAAGATCCTCGACAACCGATCGATATACACCTGAACATTTTGTCGCATTGCCACGTTTGCATACATCTTGAAACTTCACCCAGAGCTTTGCCAATTCATCCTTCCAGTATTGACCATCACTGACGACTTGCCGTGGTGTCCGAGGTTGTATCCTTTGGTCGTTATTGTTGTCTTCTTCTTGTTTGGCCAATTCTTCGAATAAGTGGACGCAACCAGATGCAGTTTGCCTGAGAGTTGGGTCACGATAGCAGAGTTGCTTTATGAGGCCTCTGTGTTCAAGCGAGACCTTCGCAGGTTGTCCAGCAGGATATTTGTCCTCAGGTTCCCACATCATTTTTGCCCGCCGAACAGTCATCTCGTGAAATCTTTGCCAAGGAATCTCACCTGTTATAAATTCAACGACACACACACCCAGGGCATACACATCCGACGCATAAGACGGCTTCCCACCCTCCAACATCTCAGGCGACTGCCAACGCATCGACCCAACGAAACCGCGAGAAGCGCCTCTTGTCTCATGACCACTCTTCGGATTTGAGGATCCGCTCAAACCAAAGTTCGCGAGCTTCGCTTGATCGTCGTCTCCTAGCAAGATATTACTTCCTCGCAAATCGCCATGAATGATACCACGCTCGTGTAAATACGCTAGACCCAGTGCCGCATGGTGCAGATATTTCCACGGTCTCCGATTTGCTGGTGAGCTCGATTTGAGATAGTCCACAACAGATCCGTTCGTTGCCAGTTCACACACAAACAAGTTGTGGCCGACATCACATGCACCATACAGCTTGATGATGTTTGGGTGTCGTAGTTGATGCCACAATGTCACTTCATCATAAAAGGTCGTGTTGGACGCATCTGGTACAAACAATTTAACCGCAACATCGGCGTCAAGCCAGGTAGCAATAAAGTCTGTACCAGAATTATCGGAGTTGGTGGCACGTTTGATGTTGATATCGAACGGAGAAACCAAAAGCGAGGAGTGACTCAACGAAGAAGCTATTATTGACGACGAGACGGCGTCAGTTAGTGACATCGCAGATTCGGATGCTCGTAGAGAAAGCATTCGGTGAACTTCACGGTGTCCGTGTTGAGCAGCAACGGTAACAGCCCTGAGACCATTTCGGTTAACAGCCTCGATATCAGCTTCGTGGTCAAGGAGGTATTTCACAACTTCCATATTGCCATACTCTGCAGCAATCATCAAAGCCGTTTGTCCGTGATTGTCGACGATATTCACATCGGCACCAAACCCAATGACAAGTTTTACAACCTCTAAGCGGTCATTCTCAACAGCCCGAATCAAAGCTCTCTGTGTATCGTTGACATCATCTGCGTTGATATTTTTGCCATGATCAACGAGGTACTCCACAACCTCCAATTCTCCATAGTGTGCAGCAATCACCAAAGCCGTATCTCCGTCGGCGTCTGTAGCCTTCACGTCAGCTCCGTGTTTTACAAGATATGTCACAACGGGTAAGTGATCGTTGGCTGCAGCTCGCATCAACGCCGTCTGGCCATTTTTGCCAGTAGAGTTCACGTCAGCACCACGATCAACGAGCAAAGTCACGACTTCAAGATGTCCAAAACGGGCAGCCAGGATCAAAGCCGTCCAGCCGTCGTTATTCGCAGTATTCAGATTCACACCGAAATCAACAAAGTATTTCACAACAGCCAAACGACCTTTAGCTGCAGCAGTCATCAACGCGGTCTGCCCGTTGGTGTCAGTCGCACCAACATCAACACCACGACCAATAAGGTACTTCACAACAGGTAATTGACCGTTTGCAGCTGCAATGATCAAAGCCGTCTTCCCGTACATTTCAGTGGCGCAAATGTTAGCCTCGTTATCGATGAGATACTCTACAACATCCAAATAGCCATTTGATGCTGCAACCATCCAAGCCGATTGTCCATTCTTTTCAGTTGCGTTCACATCAGCCCCGCACTTGTGGAAGTACTTCACAACTTCCAAGTGTCCGCTTGCCGCTGCCAGCATCCAAGCCGTTCGCCCATTACATTCAGCGGCCGTCCAATCAGCGTCGTGCTCAACAAGGTACTTCACTGCTTCTAAGTTGCCACCTTCAGCAGCCATCATCAAAGCCGTATGCCCATTGTTGTCAGTGGCATTAAGACCGGAGCCGCGATCAACAAAGTACTTCACAACGTCCAAGTGACCATTTGCGATAGCTATCATCAGTGTCGTCTTCCCATTGTTTTCGATAGCATCCACATCCGCGCCGCCGCCTACGAGGCTCTCCACCCCTTCTAGGCAACCATCTCGAGCAGCCAGAATCAACGCCGACTTTCCATCTTCATCGACAGCACTCTCTCTGCGGTCAACAACACCCCTTACAGTGCTCAAACCCCACTTTATCCCAGCGTCAATAAGTCGTCTTCCGACATCCTGAGCTGCAGCAACCAATCCTCTCAGCATGTCCGTCGCCGCTTCGGTGGCGATTGGGCTGCAGCCACGCTTCTCCTTCTTCTCTGCGTCAAGAGAGCCGCGAGCCAACTTCGGCGAGAGCAAAGAACCGTGGCTTTGGGGTGAACCCACAGAAAAAAAAGCGATCCGAGATGCGCCACCACACCCAAATCAGGCTCGAGTTCTGCGCGTGTTGTGTCTATATCGTTGTCAGCAACGACTCCACTGACAATGTTCTCGACCAGCTGAACTTCCGAGCAGCTTCAAGTCTCAACCAATTGCCATACTGTCCAACCTAGCTCCAGCAGTCTCGACGCAATCAATTTAGCACTTCAACACACCGCCAGAGTCCATTGGATGTGGAAAGGATGGCATATGACCAAGATTCTGCTACTCGTGGCGTCTTCACCATTGTTTTCTCCGGGCACTTGATGACTCAACCATGAGAGAACTTGCAGTGAGCTCACCACCCTCTTTACAGTAAACTTGCTTTCAGCGCTCCTGGATTACGCTGCTCTAGTCGCTGGCATCACATGACTCACGGCCACCAGAGTGACGCAAGGCGGCGCAAAGCGAAATTGATCTCCAACGATGATGACGTTCGTGCATCATATTGCTCGATCGGTGATGGATTGGTAGCACGAGTGGCGAGACTCGCTAGCACGCTCGCTCCAGTGTAAAGGCGCGATCGGCGCCTGTTTCGGTGCGACCTCAATGACTGACAGCTCTGTACGTTCGTGTCGGCAGTGCTCGCGTGGTGAATCTGGTCTGGGACTTGTGGCAAGCAAATCCTGTGCACCTTGCGCTTCTGGTTCCGAGAGACGCGATCGCGAGCTGACAGTCAGAAAGACCGCGTTACAGACCGCAGCGCTAAAGGAGCCGCGAGTTGCTGGTCTATTTGCCTGCCTGGTGAAACGAGCTCGGCTTTCTGTGGAGAAGGCTGCAGCGGGATGTCTCTTTCTCGAGACCTCGGAGGTCGTTCGCGATGCATCTTTGCAGGGAATCATGTCCACGACGCCCTGGCTGCCGCTTTCGGTGCAGCCGTGTAGTGTCATCCCGGTGGGCAAGATGTGATCATGGCGATTGTCCTGAGAGCTACATCCTGTGAACTGCATCCTGCGCAGCTTGCAGTTGAATAGACCGCTCGACGGGATCGATCGTTGAAGCTGCCCGCCGACATCAACACGAGCTGTTCATTGAACGGGCACCTGCAAGTGCATCTTGCCATGCACAGCCGTGTGTTGGGGTGCACCTTCCCTAGTCGCCTGCGCCCCACAGGCTCACGCGACACGAGAGCTGCTGTTCCCTGCCCATCCTGGAGATCACGCGCTGTGCTGTCGGCATTGCATTCTCAGCACAGAGCGCGTACAGTACACGCCGCTGTCAGCGCGGAGACGTGGCCGGCGTGGCACTTGGGGAAGGCCCGGCATCCACGGTCTCGCCCTATGAGTCCCAGTATGCGGAGCTAGGCACAGTCTCGGCAGAGCAGCGTGTCAAATCGGCCGCCGGTGCTCGCTCCTCGTCGCGGGAAGAGCTTGCGATCGGCCACTGTAAGCGCCAGGAAAATGGTCTGCGATCGGCCGTGTGCTACGCTCGATCCCATACGGAGCCTCGTGCTCATCTTGGGCATCTCGGTAGGACAGGCGGCGGCCTCATCACTCGGCGATCGGCCTCCAAGGCTCCAGACCTGCCTGGCTCCCGCTTGGCCCGCTCAGTTCCCAAGTCGCCTCGAGAAGTAGCAGGCCGAGCCATGTCCGGCACTTCGGTCTCCTTCCCGCTGCCTGCGGGCCACTTCGGCTCGCCCTTGGCCTTCTCGCCAGACCAGGCCGAGCAGTACCGCGCCTTGGCTCGCGACAGACTCAACGCCACGCTCGCCACGGAGCGCATTTTCCTCAACAGCCAGCGTACTCGCCGCATTGGAGCTCCGCTGGCCGCCGTCACCAAGGTCGACTCGCGGGAGTGGAAGCCTGTGCGTTCAAAGCACGACCTACGCGTCTTCCGACGCCGCGAGAACGGACGAAGCGCCGAGGCTCTGGCTAGCAAGGAGGACCATCGAGACACGGCGAGGTCCGTGCAGAATGGACAGCCGAGCTTGCTGTGCATCGGGCGAGTCGAGGGCTCGCTCGAAGACATGCTCTACGGACTGCACAACACAAGCCACGAGGAGATGCAAGCCACCGTGAGGCATCTGGACGAGCGGGTTATCGACTGCACGTCGCTCGGCACAATCGAGACGGCGGTCGACGGAGACAAGAAGCACCCGATGCACTACCTGGGGCTCAAGTGGGCGCTCTTCAAGCAGCCTGGTGCCCTTCTCATTTCTCCTCGGGATGTCTGCTATCTCGAGGCCATGGGCGTCACGAACGACTACGACGGCCGCCGCGTGGGCTACTACATCCACCACTCGGTCACGCACCCGAGCTGCCCGCCGTTTGAAGATCGTGCGACGAATGTCATCCGCGCCAACTACTACTTCGCGTACCTTTTCCGCGAGAACACGCCGGGCTTCGTCGACGTATTTGCGCGTGGCGTGTTCGACCCTGCTGGCGAACTCGGACCCAAGATCGTCAGCTCCGTGACATCGTCCATCTTCATGGGGCTCTTTGGTGTCGTGCGGTGCGCACAGGCCAAGAAGCTTACGGTGCTCGCGAGCCAGAAGCATCGCCGCGGCTCCAGTGATATTCCCATCGTTGGACGTCAGCTCTGTGGCATTTGCAGCCGTCGTCCGTCTGGACTCGACCTCTCTCGCACACGCAACTGCCAGGTCTGCAACCAGCCCGTATGCTCCAAGTGCCGCACTGACAGCACCATGTTCACACGGAGCTCGGTGGGCTCGACCGTCAGCCTCAAGAAGGTCGAATGCTGCATGACGTGCATGCTGAACGCCAAGCGAATGGAGAACATACGCCCGAACGAGCCCGAGTTTGCTTTCTGCTCGGCTAAAGCAGCAGTGCCTCTTCAAAAGGAAAGGAAGAAGGCGGAGGAGGACGACGTTGTTGAAGATCGAGGTGTCGCCTCGCGCACTTACAGCAACGGCAGCAACACCAGCAGAAGCAACCGCACCGGCAGCAGCACGGACTCGATCCATGTACTCTCCGGCCGTGACATGACGCATTCGATCGCGGCAGCTGGGTTTGTAGGATCAGTCATGGACAGCAAGTCGCTTGGCGACATCGTTGGGGAGAGTGACTACGAGGACAGCGTCGTTGCGAGCGACGTTGAGTTCTCCGACAGCGAGGATGAGGGGGCCGACGATGAAGTCATCGAAATCGAGTCTTTTCATCGCGGCTACACTCCAGTCGTGACCCCAGTGACGGAGAGTCACGAAGACGACTTCCGACAGACCGTGCGAGTGAGCACGGCGTACGACGCTTTAACTATGAACCCCACTGCGAAGAGACCAGTGGCCTCTCCAGTGATCGGGCCTGCCAAGCCGGCCTCGCTGTACGAGCAGCTCATGGCACTGCATTCATCGGTCCAGGAGACCTACTCGATGACACAGGCCAACCAAGAGCTCATGACGCAGATGATGCGTGCAAAGTAAGCTAAGCACTTGGCAAAAACAACAAACTTCTCCAGCGTAGGAAAAGGAGCAAGTCAAACCTGTAAGTTATGTCCAACCAAAAAATTCAACCCGTTAGTATCTTCTTCGTGACATCCCAATGCGTAAAGGAGTCAAGACTTCCTCAGAATTCCGTGAACCTTGTCGTCCAAGCTGGGCATCTTCTCAGTTGTTGCCTGGCGCTCCTACGCGTAAGAGGTAAGACTTGAGAACGATGCGGCGGTACTATCAGCCATCATTGCAGGATACGGACGGGCGAGATGTTGGTAGCGGGTGACTGCACAATCAGCCGTGGCGATGCAAATCCCACGCAAGTGCTCGACCCTATGCCGGAAAAACACACTCAACGAACGCATCGATCGGACGGTAGAGTTGCGACAACATGCAGCATGGACCTTTGACAAAATTGCAGCAAGTGAACAACCATCGACGCCTATCTTCAATGCATCTGCAGCCCCTCACGCCGCTGACGTCACTTTGAGGCTGTTTCTCAGCTGTGAGAACGAGCCCAAGCACCATCTCCCAACCTTGACCACTGTCTGACCTGACCTCTACCGTCTCCTCTGACGATCCAATCAACTAGTCGAGTCGCTGCTGCGACATCGTAGAGGAAGCGGACACGCTAGGCCGAAATTGCCTGGTACGTCTCGACCGAGACCGTGTCGGCAGTGTATCTCTGCGCTCGCGTCCGACCAAGCGTAAAACAATCTCCAGGCCAGAAGAATACAGCCTTCAGACTAGAAGATCAAGGATGGCGATAGAAGATCATGGATGATGCTATGATAGTTGAGCTTGTCCACTCTAGCGAGGGCTTGAGCACCAGTCGTCATGTCGAATCATCTCTCGCAGCTCCAGTAAGACCCGAGGGACCAAAGTCACTTCCAAAAGCAGGCAGTGGTCGGGGTACCCGACTTATCGGCGCTCCCGGGAGGGCCTTGAAGTTTTGGTTTGGATATCCCTCTGATCCGGCATGTAACCCCTCCTCGCCCTAGCAAGATATTTCTATACTGAAGCTCACTTTTATAAAATATGTACCCCGCTGAAAACCTCTATGAAGTGATTTTTGGTAGTACCGTGAGTTACGCCGAAAGTTGAACAAAAGTTGAACACTTCAACAAGAGGGGGGAGCTACCTCTTGAAAAGCATGTTGTTGCCATACAAAAACCGAAGAGTTGTGAACTTTCTACCGAGTATTACCTGTGCCTCTATAAACCGTTGTTCGACAGGCAGGTTGAAGCACATAGTTGAACACTGGTGTGGATCACACCACAGGAGATGGCTTTATTGATGGCCACTTCAACGAAGCCAAGCCCAAGCGTTGAGCGAAGCTCAAACGCTTGACGCCGAACTACGAATACACGGCACTTTCACAGCTTTCAACTGCCACTACACCAACTCGTCGCCTCCGCAGCTGCTTGCAAAATCATCATTCGTGACAACTCTGGCCATACGAGTGGGTTGTGTCGCTTCGCAGGACGTGAACTTCGCTGGCCACGCCACTGATGCTGCTGCTGTCCGTGCTACTGACAGTCGCTGCCCATAAGGTTTGTGCAACACACACCGCCACTGACGATGATCCCGACAACTCTTCTCGGTTCATTCTGCTAACTCGACTCCCTACCTTTCAACACCAAGATATTGAGTGGTAGATCCGCCGGTGCGCAGCTCACAATTGACCACCGAGCTTGACGACTCCGAGCTCGCAGAGCTCACACCACAGAAAGTCAAGACTTCTTTATCAGGGCCGCTCATGCTCGATCCATCCAACATAGCCACATGACCGCCGTCCACAACGAGCAATGCCACCAACACGACAATGGGATCGGCAGAGACATTGCTCATAAGGCCGACCCGATAGCATCATCGCACCAAAAGCCAGCGCCAGTAATGCTTTACACCTCCTCGCCAAGCTCCTGCCACTTGACACGCTCACATCGCTGCTGATCGTTCCTTCATGCTCGTCAAGTCACCGGCAAAGACCTGCCGGAACCAAAGGTACAGAGCTTGCGCCGCCAGACATCAAGACGACACCACGTCGGATGAGCCCGACGCCGAAGCTCCGGTTGCCACGCGCACAACACCACTGCTGCCGATGCCGGACGAGACACCGCTTCCCCACCGTCACGTCGCCGCTTGAGGCGCCCTCACCGCCCATGCCATTCGTCAAAGACACCGAGCCACCACGAACGCCACTGCCGCTACTCCCGCCTGACACAGACACAGACACCGAGCCGCCGCCGCCGCTAGAGGTGGTCCCACCGCCGGCAATCGTCACAACGCCGGCCGTGCTTCCCGTTGTGGCGCCGCTAAAGACGCGGACATCGCCAGACACACCACTGCTGCTGCCGCCAGCGCCGCTTGACACAGACACCGACCGGCTCGCACCACTTGTGCTAGACGCTGCCCCAGACGACGGTCCCAACGACACATCGCCGCTGTTCGTGCTGCCGACGGTGACACCGCTCGTTACCGCCACGCTTCCTCCAAGATAACTTCCAGAGCCGCCCGACACCGAGATGACGCTGTCCGCGCGGCTCCCAGACGAAGAACCACCCACGAGCTGCACGCCACCGGCCGCCGTACTCGTCGACACCTTGCTCGCAGAGCCCGCGCCGCCAGAGATCAAGACTTCTCCGGCAGCGTCCGTCGAACTCGAGCCGCCAGACACAGCCACGCGACCACCGTCCGCAATGGACGAGCCCACCGACACGACAATGTCGTCGGCAGAGACGCTGGCCGCTGGCAGAGCCACCCAACAGCGTCCCCGCACCGGAACTCGCGCAAGTCGCGCTTGACACGAACACACCGCCGCTCGTCGTCGAGCTCGCGCCACTCGACACACGCACTGAGGCGCCGGGAGTCGAAGAGCTTGTACCACCCGACGCACTCACGTCGCCGCCGATCAATCTAACGCCGCCAGACACCGACAAAGACCCACTAGTGCCGACAGACGCAGAGCTCGCGCCGCCGGAGAAAGTCTCGTTTTTCCTCCTGACTGACCGCCAGAGCCCCCAGACACGCTCATCACGCCGTCAGATGCAGTCGTGAACGCACATGACGAGATTGCGCGACTGCGCTCTCCATCGCGCCCGTCACTGCGCTTGAACACACTTTCACTGTGCCGCTTCTCGTCGACTTGCTCGCACCGCTCAAGATGTTCACGCTGCCGCTCACGGAAGATCCACCCATGACCTCGATTTTGCCGGCATCTGACGAATTTGACGATCCGCTTCCAGTCCTCATGGACCCGCTCGACACGTCACAGTCGCCGCTGGTTACAGTCACTTTGCAATTGGCTTTCTGCTCGTCGACAATTCACCGCCACTTGCCACTGCAACAGGGCCACCAATCGAGTCGCCGACCACCCACTATTCACCGCCACATCGCGCACTACGCCCTGCGCGTTGCTGGCACTGAGAATCATGGCCAACTGCACAAAAATTGCGTTGCCGAACGATTCTTCATGCATTAGCGCGTCGATGCCGACGCTCTAAATGATGCGAATACCACTTCAGCGCTTCTGGACACTTTCGTGCATCTCGAAACAACCACGCCACCCACACGGTCAGTTGCTTAGTGTGACCTCAATCCACCTAACTTCATCGCGGAACAAGCTTCTGTTCAACTACGGTCGAACCTCACATCGTCAAGGAACATGTCGGGTACCCCGACCACTAGGAGCCGAAGGCGACAACGCACAATTCCTGTAACTAAACCACTAAGCAGTCACTCCAAGCAAACTAGCGTAATCACGCAACTTGAACACGTTGAAGCGGACTTCAACCTCCAAGTCCGCGCGCACTTAGCCCCAAACCGCACATTGCCGCGCATCCACTGTACTTCTCTCCCTTTTCATCCAATCAAAACCGTGCCACACTAGACCACACCACGGCCTCCAAACCCCGCCAGAACGCACGAAAATGGAGGGAGGCGACGGCGCCGACGCCGCCGACCGCGCGGCGCTCGATTCGCTGGCGGGCGCCGCGCAGCTGCAGCGGGCGCTGGGGGAGCGAGAAGCGCGAGATCCGGAGGCTGCGGGGGCGGAAGCGCGGCCTCAGGCGCTAGAGACAGGCGGCGCAGCGGCGGCAACGGCTGGAGCGTCGGCGGACGGGCCGATGGGAGGATTCGCGAGCTTCAGGGGGCCGCAGGGAGCGCAGGAGGAGGAAATCGAGGCGGAGAGAGCGCTGGAGCAGCCGCAGGAGGGCGAGGCGGCGCTCGTGGACCTGGTGGGGCCGTCGCAGTCGACGGACGAAGGAGAAGCGCAGGAGGCCAAGGAGGAATCGGCGGCACGGCGCGCGAGCAGTAGGAGGAAGAAGGCGCCGGTTATCTATGGAGACGAGGAGTCGGACGAGGAGCTGGGCAAGGTGCAGAGCAAGAAGCGCAGCCAGAAGGCGCTCAAGCCGCCTCCGGCGCAACCGGTGCGCGCGTCCAAGCGCTCGCGCGTGCAGAAAAGCTATGCGGCGTCCAACAGCGGCACGGAGAGCAACGACGAACAGACGAAGCGCGCACCGTCGCCACGGCCGTCCCAGCCGCGCTCCCGCAAGCGTCGGCAGGCGCCTGTATCGCCGCAGTCGGTGAAGTTTGAGCCACCGCCGATCATTGAGGAACCGCCGCCACTCCCGTTCACTGACAACAAGCCACGCAAGGCGGCCCCGCGCTCGCGATCTCCATCGCAAGCGTATGGCGGAACCTCGACCTCGCGGAAATGCGAATTCTGTATGCACGCCACAGACATGTGTGCACTACTTATCTGCAGCGCGTGCAAGCGCGCGTACCACTCGAGGTGCCTAGTGCAGAGATTCAAGCCCTTTTGGCCCTCGGAAGGAACTACTGAAGAACGACTGGAGAAACTCCAGGCGTCGAGTGATCGGCGTGTTAACTTTCTTCGATGCGGCTCGTGTCGCGCAGTTTTCGGCGAGTTTGTTGACATCCCGGACGAATTTCTCCAATCTTGCAAGTGCCCCACTTGTGAGCGACCAGAACTGCTCGCTTCTTTCCGCTGTTTGAAGATCAAGCAGATGCTAATCGAAAGGGACGAGATGAAGGAAATGCAAAAGCTAAAAAAGACAGCAAAATCGACAACAGCAACTGGGAACACGAGCAATGACACAAGTACTGTCAACAGTTCGAGCGATAAAGCGAGGATTGGCGATAACACCTCTTCATCCACCAAAAGTGGCAGCGCTTCTCGCCGCAAAAGCGCCCGGCCGGTGCGGATCACGCGAGGCAGTTCCCGAGATATCGAAGAATCAGTGTCAGTAACAGATTCCCTCGACAATGGACAGTTGTCTGGGGCCTCATCCGTTGTGGTCGCGATTGAAGATGCTGTCGAGGCTGTTGCTGACATGAAACTGACGGATGCCACGGATGGAGATGCTAAGAGGCAATCTGAAGATGTCGAGATGGTTGTAGTCGACGAGTCTAGTTTTGAACTGCAGCAGCTAGTTCCGGAACAAGAGAATGGGGAAGGCCAGCACCTTCAGCTTGATCCGGAGCTCCATCAACGTAGACAGCAGCGTGAGGTTGAGGAAGGACGAAGTGAGTCGCAGAGCGTTAAGCCAGACGAAACACATGAGCAGACCCAACAGAGCCAAGCCAAGACAAAACAGAATGAAGGTCCAAAATCTGCGTCTAAGAAGCGTTCACGGCCATCGAAAGATACTTCGAAGGAGCCTATTAGTTCATTTGAGGACTTCGAAGGACCTGAAATTTTCAACGGGGTAGAACTCACAACGGATGGCGAGCTGATGCGGTTCCGAACTATCTGCATGCCCTTCCGCTCTGAGTCGCCAGACGCACGAGCAACCTTTGATGAAGGTACACGAGCGTATAGTGTGCAGAAACTTAGCGCTTCCATCATCAAGAGCGGCCACTTCGGATGGAGACCGAAGCATCCTGGTCGAGTCTATTGCGTATGCTGTAAGTGCGATATGTCGCTCCAATCGTTTGTGGACCACTGCAATTTCCCGAAGGGGTTCGATGTGAAAGACCACATGCTCGTTGTCCACAACGACGAAATTTCGTGCACGCCGCTGTATCGATTCATCAAATCACTGAAGTACAAGTACAAGTTGTTGACCGCAGATACTCCAAAGAAAGCCAATTCAAAGAAGTCGAGCAATAGGCAAGAAAGGCAATCAAGGAGCTCGAAACCAAAGCCCGATACCAGTCTGCTCATTGAAGCACCCATCGATCCAGCTATTCTCGCCGAAAGGATTCCTCGCAAATCGGAAATGGCTAAGAGCAACGTCGAAAAAGAAACCAGCGTCTTGGAGGTTGCGACGAATGGCGAGGGAAAACGTCCCGATTCCCCAGCAGGCGAATTAGAGCCTGCTTTCCAGCGTGTGAAGCGTGTGGCGTTTGTCAAGCGCAACTGGCGATCCAAACTCTCCGACGCATTGCAAGCTTCTGATCATTCAAGAGACCAGTTGGATTTTCTTGTCAGGGTTGTTAGCCTGCACAAGTCGTTTGCGAAGATTATACCCGGCAATGATAGCCGCGGGACGCTCAGAGACAGCATGCACGATATGCCTGTAGGCACTGCCAGACGTCGAACTGGGTGGCGGGCTCTGAATACCAATGGGAGACTCGGAAGGTCTATCTTTTGTGATTGTTGTGAAGTTGCGATGCCGGCTCGCGAGTTCATTGAGCACAGCGACCTCCCAATCGTTTGGGACGACGAAGACGATCTTTACGTATCCGAGACCACGTATGGCTGGGTGCAGCCTTTCTTGAAATTCCGCAAAGACATCAAGGCGCTGGGGCAAGCAGAGGACGGCAAGTATATAGCAGGCATGCTTGCACCTTGTCAAGAGTTTCCGCCGTCACCCAACTCGTTAACACCTGTAGGGCTCGAGCTCGCATCCCAGTGATCTCTGGACTTGCTGGCATATTTTCTGAATACCAAGCATTTGTCCTCCTTGCCTTTCATAGACGAAACCTATTCTTGGGCTTTACGCCTTGGTGTGTGATTCACAGATCGTGGGCCTGAAAACTTCGCCGAGCGCCAATATGCTCAGCGTCCAGCCTGTGGCCCCGAGCAGGGCTCCAACGCCTGGGGGCAAGACACTCAAGCGTTCAATGACGACAAAGCGAGTCAGCGTAGTAGGTGGAGGACCAACAAGCATCCAGGTGCAGCCACCGTTTGCTCCATCGAGCCCTCGTCCAGCCATACATTTGAGCACCGTCGCGCGCTCCGTCATGGAACTCCAAAACTCTTCCGGCGTCGACGAGGAGCTGTCTCGACAACTTGACAGCAGCTCTGAGGGGCCGAAAAAAGATGACCCGTGGGCGTCTGTGATCCTTAAAGTCACGCGAAAGGCAGGCGGGAGCGTGCGACCTGAATCGCGCGGTAACAATCTAGTTTCAGAAGGCGAACAGCAATTAGCAAAGACGGTCAAGCCAGGGCTCGCGCAGCTGCTGAGAAGCCGCAAGGTCAAGAACCTCGTGAGGCAAGCAATTGTTGCGCGTGAATGGTCAGCTACAACTTCGTCGGCACGAGCGAAACAAGAGCAATCAATGGTGATGGAACAATGGGTCAAGACAACTGCATTACGAAATCACCAACAGCAGCAGCAACAACAGCAGCGACTGAATCGAAGACGCACTACAGCCGTTCCTGATGCGGAGCTGGAAGGCAGCGGACCCGATGACGATGATAGGTATAGTTCCGAGGACGCAGAGTACGATGAGGATGGTACTTCTTCGGATAGTTCGGAGGACTCAAAGAATGGTTTTGTCGCTGGACTTGACCTCTCCGAAGCCACTCGCATCTCAAAGCAGGCTTACAGCCGCCACTTGCTTCTGGAGGAGTCTTGTCGAAGAGCATTGGCTCAGAGTGGAGATCGTCGCTCCGCGATGGACTTGCAAGCGCTGCGAAGCTGGTTTCAAACAACCAAGCTCAAGATCTCCACCGACTTTGACAGGTTACCCCCTGCCCAACTGGACTCTTTATGTCGGCGTATGGCGGGTGTATCGCTTGCACCAAACGAAGTTGTGTTTCGTCAAGGCGACGAAGGCGATGCGCTATATGTCGTATTCAGTGGCTCTGTTGAGGTTCGCGTGAGCCAACGAGTGCTTGGCGAACCTGTGGAGGTAACTGTTTGTGAGCTCGTGAGGGGTGATTACTTCGGTGAGCGCTCTTTACTCAGCAATGATGCTCGTGCAGCGACAGTCATTGCTACAAGCTCCACGGAACTCGTAAAAATCACTAGGGCCGACTACGACTTGATGCTCCGAAACGATCAGCTCGAATTTCTGTCCCGCGTTCAAATGTCAAACGGTGGGAGTGCGCTAGGGATGGGCTTGCCTAAGCCGCTTCAGCAATCACAGCGCGAGTACCTAAAAATCCTGGCCAAAGGCAAGCATATGCGGTCCAAGGCTGATGTAGCGTTGCTCAGCGAGTATCTCCAGGCACTAAAATTCTTTCGCACGCTTCCTGTGTCATTTGTTCGTGAACTTTGCGGCGTCATCGATTTAATCTGTTTCCCCTCCGGATCTACGGTGTTCCGTGAAGGTGAAATTGGAGACCAGTTCTACATCATCTTTAGCGGTTCCGTTGACGTCGTTGTGGGCTCGAATGATGGTCCAAAGCAACAGACAAAGCTGATCAACTTGACCGAAGGTGCGCACTTCGGAGAGTTAGCGCTGATGAAAGGCCGTGGCGTGCGCAGCGCCACCGTTGTCGCTCGAGAGGAGAGCAAGCTGCTCGTCATCTGTGAGAAGGACTACAACGCCACACTAAAGCGCTTGCAAAAGCGTGATCTGAGTAGGCGTGTGGCAGCTCTTGACAAAATCCCGCTCTTCCAGACCCCTGAATGGACTCGTGAGAAACTTCGCGAGATCAGTTACGTACTTGTGGACCAGAGACTTTCGACCGGTACTGTGTTATTTAAGCAAGGTGAAAAAGCTCAGCACGTGTATTTTGTTGTTCGAGGAGAGCTCATCGCGGAACGGTCCTTGATTAACCCGCTAGTCAAACCCAGCGAGGAAAATGCCCCTCCACCCATGACTACAGTTGTGGCAGAGCGTATTTCCAGGTTTCGCATCATTGGAGATGAAGCGTACGCCGATGAAAACTTTTACCATTGTGGATCGAATGAGCCAGTGCTAACAGATTATGTAACGATACAGAGCGGCAGGTGCAACTTTCAACGAAACCACGTTCCGTGAGGTGACACTTACAGCTAGCACACCGGTGGACCTGCTCGTGCTATCCAAGTATGACGTTTATCATCGCCTTCCACCAGCAATGCGCCACGTGCTGCGCTGTGCCAATCTCAGCAGTGGATGCAACCCTGATAGCACCAACGAGATCACGATTGGTCCACGAGCTCGCGTTGAACCCGTGGTTTATGTGGATCGATTCGTCAAAAGCACAAAATGGGAGGCAACTAAGCGCCGGTTGGTAAACGAAAACGTCGACCATGAGAAGATTGCGAGGCGTCTTGCTGCTACTGCTTCTGCAGTTACCTCGCCACCTACACCAATGAAAAGTAATCGAAATCGCATTCAAGAAGCAGAATCAGCTCGCTCTGAGCTTGCATCTCCCCGTGCTTTTGTCGATCCCAAAAGGCGACCTCTGCTTGACGCTAATGATTTTATCCTCGTACCACCCGAGCGAGATGCAATCGCAAATGCCTTCGTTCGACCCGATTGCATTGCGGGGCATACAAGTCTTGGGCGGTATGTCACGGAATTTAACGCAGACGCGCCTCCGAGTGCTGCACGAGCTCGCCAATTCCGTAATGTCTTAGCAGCCGAAACCCGACGTAGCGCACACATCCGTAACGAAGGCAATCCACTTGCATACTTTGATGCTGACGATATTCGACAGCAGCACCAACGCCAGCTCCAGCAGCAATATCAGCAGGACGATGGTGATTCGTGGAGCCGCCAGTCCAGCTTTAAGCGATCAATCCCGTCCTCGAGTGAATCAATTGACGGAGGTGTTTTATCATCAATGGGGTCATCCGTGACGTCGATGAGTCAGTGCCTCCAGGAAAACTTCGTATTCTCCCAGCCTGCAGACCTAAGTGAAGGACTGGACTCTCGAGGCAAGAGACTCAAACAACGCCAGCATCGCGTCTCTGATAGTGGCAACCGACGACATCAATCCATCAATTTTGACGGCAACGCCACGACCTCAAATGTCGACGAGAGCCGCGATGGCGACCTTGTTGCGATTCGGTTCCAATTCGCAGTAGACGATACGGCCCAACCAGGGTCTGCAACTTCCTTGATGATTCTACAGTCCGTTCAATCTCTGCCCGAAGCAGCAGCACTTGCAAGTCTGAATGGACAAGCCAAAGGCTGGGCACACAGTCCCGAGCTCGATGCAGAAGACCCGGAGGATTTCGACAGAATTGCTCACGACGATTTCGCATCGAGTTTGTTCATCATTGCCAAGAAAAAATTCGCACTGCCTCCAAGCGATAAGCGACGAAAATCATATGAAGAGCGTATACATCAGCAAGTCGTCGAGAGATTTGGACGCTTTTCGGTTGTCGCGGGTAGCGCAAAGCAAGACAGCCCATCTTCGGCGATGATCGCATTGGCTTCTACCCCCATGAGCAGTGCTAACACTCGAGATATGTTTGGGTCGTTTGAGAAGGTTGTGGCTCCAGCGTCGCAAGAAGATTGTCAAGTCGAAAGTAGCAATAATCACGACGGCCGGAAGCAGTTTGCGGTCGTGAGCGTGGTGCTATCGAGGCGCGAGACAATGAACGGAGGTTGTGATGAGCCGCTGTTATGTGTGCATTCCATCTTCAGCTCAGAAGCTGAGGCGACTGATTTTGCTCTACGCATGGGGCCGCCTCCACTCCGAAACGCTCTCGTGTGCGTGCTGCCAACACGAAAGTGGCATGATCTCAAAGACGCATACGAGTGGTGTGTGCAGGTGGAGCCCGACAGGCGCGAAAAGCGCGCGTCGACGTCTGCGCTGGTCATATCACCGAACCGCAATAAGCCACCCGTTCGCATGTTTCCTCCTGCTTCCAGTATTTCCTCGACGGGTGAGCCGCCTCCAAAGTGGCGCACGGAGCGTGATGAAGCCTCACGACTTCACCAGTTCATCTGTGCGCGGATGGGTCTGCCACGCAACGTTGCTGAACGCGGAGGTGGTGGTGACGAATCGGGTTTTACACCCAAACCCGTATCCAGTCTCGAGGATAAACTAGGAGCACTTCGAGAGTACTTGGACGCTGCGTCTGCCAATGTGACGGCGAGTCGCACAGCTACACTCGGTGCCGTCTCATCAGGACCTGCCACTGCGTCTAATGGTGATATCCACACGACTGGAGCTCAAAGCAGTGCAGCTGGACCCTCTGTGGCCGGTGGAGGCAGCAAGCTGCTTGGCAAGGTGCGCCAGATGAAGCGGTTCGGTTCCATCATGCGCTCTCGCATCTTCAGCCACGCCCCCGTGCCCTCCGAGTCCCCTGGTACCTCCCACTCACCATCCATGCACCGCCTGCTCCCTTCTTGACAGCTCTACAAATGTCAAGTGCGTTCCATAACTCAAGAAGTGAAAAAGCTTTGCTGTCTTTGGGCCTCGCGTTCTCGCCCTCCTCCACCACTAGCTGCGTTTGCCCTTCAGCGCCTCTCCCCTAGCGTCCATCTCGCTCCACGCCTGCCACCCCAGCACCTTCCAGTCACTAGCAGCCCACCTGATTGCTCCCTCCGCTCCCCACGCACCTGGTTGTCCCGCGTGGCGTCCAGCGGGTTGCGCTCCGGCGTGTGCTTGTCCAAGTAGTTGATGCCGGCCATGAGCGCTACGCACAGCACCGCGTAGGCCGCGCTGCTCGCCATTGACGCACACGCGTCACCTCCCGCGCCTCCTCCGCTCCAAGACGCTCGCAGACGCACCTCTGGCGGTTGGTGATCGACTTGAAGGGCAGGAACATGCCTTTCTCTCCTAGTGGCGTTGACGCCGCGACGGCAACCTTGGAAGTGAGGATTTCAGCCAATCACATATTTTTATTATTACTATCAGCCAATCAAAAGACGGTATTCCTACCGTCCCCAGCGCCGAGAAGACCGCGCGAGATGGAGACGCCGACGGCTCCGCTCGCCGCCGCTGGCGACTGGGCGGCGCCTTCTGCCGCTCTGGGCGCTGCGTGTCCACCTGCTAACGCGTCTGCTACGTCTGCTGACCGAATTTCAAGCTCTGAGCGGCCGTCGATCGCTAGCGACGAAGGGGAGAGCGCCGACGTGCGCTGCTGCTGCGGAGGAAACTGCGCGCTCGCGGGCTCGGCCGCGCTCAGTCCCACGCTCAGCCCGACGGCTTCTGTACGCTCGGCGCCATCCCCGAGCTCCCGCAAGCGGCTGCACACGCTGAGGATCCAGACGGACTTTTCTGCGTCGACTGGGCTGTTGTCGCCGTCTCCGACCTCGCGGTCTCCGCGTCCGACGTCGCCTTCGAGAGTCAAGGCTGCAGGGTTAACGCTCGAAGACCTCCTCATCCCGACGTCTGCTAGTACAAATGATCTTCAGTCGCTCAGTCGTCCGGCGTCGCCGAGAATCCCAGCGCCGACGGGATCACCGAGTATTGGATTGTCAGCTTCCATGCCTCCCAAGCGAGCAAGTGTCGCGAACGTTGAAGGAGCTGCCAACAGTTTGCTGAGTGCGGCCAATTCGCCTGTGCATCGTCCGAAGCCTCACCCGTTCAGCCTAGCTGACTTTTTCTACAAGGAGATTTTTGGCGTCCATGACGTCAAGCCGACTGACGGACAGCACCAAGAGCGTGTGCAGAACTTCTTGACCGTGCCCCTAAGTACAGAGCAGCTCTTCGCTTTTGGTGTGCTGCTCGCGCTCGACAGCTTCCTGTACGTGTTCACGTATTTGCCACTGCGTATTTTATTCGCATGTGGCTGCGCGGTCTCGTCGTCCTTCCGCTCCACGCGGGTTTTCCGGCGAACACACTTCTACGATCTTATGGTAGCTGTGATTATCTGTGTCGGCACGGCTGTGCTGTGGCGAGTCGATATGTCGCGCGTCTACCACGCCATTCGTGGCCAAGCCATGATCAAGCTCTACGTTTTGTTTACCATGATTGAGGTAGGTGGCTTCTTCCGTTTCGCTGTAACGGTGTATTGCGCTAAACGTATTTGCTTGGATAAAGATCTTCGACAAGCTCTTTTCGTCTCTGGGCCAGGACATTCTTGACTCACTCTACTTCACGGCCAAGTACCAGCCGCGCCGCGTGGTTCGCATGTTCTGTGACTTTGCGGTTGCAATCATCTATGTCGATATCCTTTCCCACGTCATTCTGTGTCGGACGCCTCGTGATGTTACATGCTGCGTGCTTGTCGTGTTTGACTAATTTCCTTGACTTCATAGCACTTTTGCACTCGTTGCTCCTGTTTGCGCAGGTCGTTACCATCAACGTGGCAATCAACTCGAGCAACACGTCGCTGCTAACGCTGCTCATTTCGAACAATTTTGCGGAGCTCAAGGTTTGAGCCGTTTTTGAACCCCATTGCTATCGACAAACACCGTTTCAATTCTCACATGGCTGTCGGTCATTACAGAGTAGCGTGTTCAAGAAGTTTGAAGAGCAAAACCTGTTCCAGATTAGCTGCAGCGACATTGTAGAGCGCTTCAAGCTCGTGCTCATCATTGGACTCATACTCCTGCAGTCTAACGCCAATGATGTGCTCTACGGCACGGTACGCTATCTCACGACACTTCATGCTAGTGTTTGTAATACTTGCATTATCTAACGACAGTACGAGGCAGACCATGGTCCTTGTGGCTGAGATGCTCATCGACTGGCTCAAGCATGCTTTTATCACCAAGTTCAACCGACTCCCACCGTCACTGTATTCCAAGTTCGTGACAATCCTGTGCCGCGACCTGACGGGGTGGAAGAACGAAGATACCATTCTGGACCACACACACCACGTATCACGGCGACTAGGTCTCGTATCGCTGCCTCTGGCTTGCGTCGTGCTGCGCACGGTTGGGAAGGTTTTGCGCGACGCGCCACTACGCCTAGCATCTCCAATCGGGATACTAGTGGTGTTCACCTTCTTCGCGTGTCTCGCGGCTTTTAAAGCCCTGTTGAGTCTCGCGTTGATGGTGTACGCATGCCGCTCTGGTCGTCTCGACGACACCCGACCGAAGAGTCCGCGCGCTGTGCGCCACCTGGAATCCATTCAGCGATACAAATGCTGATTTCAGAGGAAAAGAAGTCTTGATTGATTTTTCTCTTTCTCTCTCTCTTCTCTTGGTGAGTTCGTGTTGCTTGTTCCTACTGTTTTCTTTTCTCTCCTGTTTGATGATACTACGATGGGGGGCGAGCGGCGAGAACGCGACAACGACGACGGGAAGCTTGGTCTCTCTTCTCGCTCCGCACTTCGGTTTGCTTGCTTAGCTCACGCTTCACTTCTGCCGTCCGGGGCGCCGTCCCGAATTACTGCTACAATATACACGACCACGCCCCAGATGCGCGGAGCGCACTTGCCACGCTTACCCGCTGCCAGCCGCTGCACTTGCTGCTTGATCGCTCACTCCCCTCTTCGCTTGCCGGTCTCGCTCTTTGATACATCCGCTCGCTATCCTCCTAACCTCTCTGTCTCACACATGCACGATTTTTTCTGCTACCTTGCCTTTATCTACAACAACACTCAAGCAAAACTGAGCGCGCTCGCGGTGACCAACCGGGAAGCGAGCTCCTTCACCATTCAACCGCCGAGGGCCCTCCCTAGGCGCGGCTCGCGGCATTCATACCCATGCCACTTCCAGCACCCGCGTCCCCCATCATGTATTGGCCGTTCATGACGCCACCTCCGCCATACATGCCAAATGTCGACGCCTGCTGCGGGTGCATGCCACCTTGTGGGTAGCGCGCAACACCGTAGTGCCCGTACGCGGCGTTGCCACCCATGTGCGGACCCGCAAGCATAAGGCCGCCATCAAAGACGCCATCACCCATGCTGGGCGCCATCATTCCATTGTTGCTGACCGTGTCCAGCCCAATATCCATGCCTGGGAAGCGCTTCAAGATACGCGCCGTGATGCGACGACCACCCGAAGTGTTCTTCATTGCAGCCAGGTGCGGGCGAATGGCACGCACAAGAGCACCACACTGCTCTTCCGAGCACACGCACAGCGCGCGCTGCACAACGTAGTTGGCAAACTGGTCCTGCAGCATCTTGCCGAGCTTCAGGCAGCGCGTGATCTCCTCCACGTAGCGCTGGCGGACACGTTCAGGTGCCTTCTCGAGGCACTTTTCGACGACGTTCGAGCTGAACTTCTGCACCGAGAGTTCCAACAGGTGACCCAGCGGCTTGAGCATCACACCCAACGCTTCTTCGGCCGAGCACGCATCAAGCACATACTGCACGACGTAGTTACCGTACGGGTCTTGCATCAGCTTCATCGCCTGGCGCTCCACTTGAGCGATCACAGCAGCCTTCTGCGCCGTGTTCGCTGCATCAAGACATCGCTGCAGAACACAGCAGCCATGGCGGTGCGTGCCCACAGTGGTGCACTCACGGCAGACGGCGTCAAACACGAATTGGTTGTGCTCCGCTGGAAGGTACTGCAGCGCGCGCTGGATCACGTGATTTCCGTTGGAGTCAATGCAAAGACGAACTGCGTCCTCGCGAAGGGCCTCCACAATCAGATCAGGAAGGTGAATCACGCGCTCCTGACGAGTGCCATCAACGCTCAAATCCACCGTCGGGTCGTGCTCATCGTCGTCTTCAGCACGGGTTGGGTCATACGTCTCCACAACCTCCGGCGAAGTCGCACAAACTTCCACCACCTTCTGGACCGAGCGCGTGCCGTGCAGGTTGAGCGCGGCAGCGACCAAGTGTCCTCGAACACGACGCACGATCGCAAGTCGCTGTCCGCCCTCAACACGCTCAAGGAGTTTCTGGAACAGGTAGTTGCCGAAAGGGTCGACCATCATCTCGGCCAGATGGTCGAGCGATTCGCGGAAAATGATGTCGCGAAGATCCGTACGGTCCGTGTAGTCGAGCTGCTCCTGCAGCAGGCGGCAACCATTTTGGTCCTTGGACATGGCAAACACGCGCTTCTCGATGTCGGCTATGCTCAGCGCACCACCTCCCATCGCCATCGCAGCAGCGTTCGCTGCCGATGAGCCCGAGCCATTCGAAGTGTCCATGTCTCCGCTGGTCTGGCGATACGCAAGTCGCGAAGACGCGCGGGCAAACGACATCTCGTCGCCCATCATGTGCGGCGGGGGCGACGGAGACAGCGCCATGCGACCGCCTCCACCCTGGTACATACCTCCACCAAGGCGACCACTACCCATGTGATCCACGTGGTGCGCGAACTTGCACTTGCTGCCCATCCGACAGTGCCCTTGGAGGAAGAACTTGCACTGCTTTGAGCCCATGCCCATCTGCGAACGGCGCGGCGAGTGCGGTGGCGACGACTCTGGAAGAGGGGGAGCAGCGTTTGCGCTTCGGCCGTACATGTGCCGCGGCGTCGAGCGACTGTTGTTTCCGCTGCGCATGCCAAGTGGAGCGTGGTAGCTCATCGGGCTTTGCTGCTGGTGCTGCTGCGGTTGCTGGTTCATGTACATGCCGTCGTACGGGTGCCCGGCGTTCCACTGGCCATTGGCATTGCTGCCCATCGCGTGGCGAGTCGGAGCGTGGCTGTATCCATATCCAGTCGTTTGCGGCGGCTGCGGAGACGATCGGTACATATCCTGCCTTGATGCCCGAGGGTGGTATTGACGATACTGCGACGACGGCTGCGCGACATTGGGCGCCGCGCCGTAGTAGTCGTGCATCGTAATCGTCGTCGGCACCGGCGGGGGAGCGTGCTCGCCGTAGTAGCTGTCACTGTTGCCGTCTTGACTGCCCGACCACGACTCCTCCGACGACATGTGCGGGCTCAGCGGGTACGATGGCGTTCCGTAGCCGCTGCTCGAGCCAGGCACCGTGCTGGACCGCGTGATGGTCAGCGGCGGCGGCAGTGGCGCCGACACCTGCTCACGGAACTGCGTTTGCTGCTGGGTCTGCTGGTTGTTGCCGCGGTAGGTGGCGAGGCGGCCGAACTTCTTGGGCGACGCATCGTCGAGGCGGAAGGCTCCAGACGAGTACATGCGGCTGTTTCCGCGTCCGCCGTTCGGTCCGGCGCGGCTCATCTGGCGGTCGTCGAGGCTCAGCTTGAGGAAGTCCCCTCCGAGCGCCTGGCTCGGCGACTGCGACAGGAAGACCTCGATGCTGTTCTTGCGGCGGGTGCGCGCCGGCAGCATGGGTAGCGACTGCACCTTGGCCGTGGCCGTGGCGGTGGTCATGGCGCCGCTCGACGCGAGCGTCGTGGACGTGGTTGCCGGCATGAGGCTCTCGACGACCGCGTCGTGCGTGGTCTGGTTGGTGGGGGACAGCGCGTGTGGGGGCAGCACGTCGTTGTTTCCTGCTGCCGCCTCCTTGTTGTTGTCTCCCGCGGGCTCGTCGTCGTCGTACTTGAGCGGCGTGAAAAAGTCTGCGGCGCCTCCTCCAAACCCTCCAAACAGCGTGGCGCCTTCAAAGCTGAGGCTGGGGGGCGCCGTTCCTGCCGTTGCCACGTCGGCGTCCTTGACGGGGTCCGCGAAGGCCATGGCGCTCTTGCTCTTGCTGGGTGGCCGCGCCGCGTCGACGGGCGCAAACTCCATCCGCGCGCGCCGGCGGGCGAGCAGCGCGCGGCTGTGCTGGCTGCGGGTTGCGCGCTTCGTCCGCGCGGTCGAACTGTCGGCGGGCTCGTCTCGCCTGTCCAAGCACGCGTGTCAGTCTGTGCGCGAGGCGAACTGTGTCTTTTTCCCACGCGTCCCACGGTCGCGCGACCCGCGAGCCTCGCGCCGAAACGCGCGGCGGGGACTTCCGGGAGACGCGCGGGCGCCGCGCGGCGAGCGGGCGGCGAGCGACGCACCTGCGGGGCGAGCGGGGGCGGCGAGGGCGGCGACTGCGGCGGCGGCGGGTGGCGCGCGGCGAGTGGGCTCGGGAGGGAGGCGAGAAAGCGGACCGTATCCGGATATACGCGGAGGGGCGCCGCGCGTGTCGCAGGGGGAATACAAATTGCAAGTGAGGAGGGAGGCGACGTGGCGCGTCCGGATACGCGGCGGGAAGGGAGGGGAAGGATGGGAATTTGGGCCTAGAGGAAGGAGGGACGCCTAGACTGCCGTAAAGAAGGAGGAACAGGCGCTGCCTAGGGTCGGAGCAGACACTATACGCTATACAGCTGCAGTGACAGGCGATCGGGTACGTAATCGACCACGCAAGCGTACCCGAGAGGTACGTTTGAAAGGTAACCCTACGACGTCACGACGCCACATGGAGACTCTCTCGAGTTGAAGTGCTGCCCGTGACGAGCGATGCCGAGCGACGAAGGAGCTGCTGGCGACTGGAAACCGACGCAAGAGAGAATGTTGGTGATATGTGGGGTCTGTGAGGGGAAAAGGACTGGCGAGAAGGAGTTTGGGGCCACGCGCTCGGCTGGACGGAAGGCGGACGGCAGGCGGAAGGCGGCGGGGGTGAGGGCGGAAGAGAAAAAAAAAGTGAGCTGCTGTTTATGCGGATGAATGCCCGAACCGATCGATCGGTTTGATCTCAAGGCGTTCCGACGACGCAGGGAGGCATTTAGAGGACATATATCTACCACATGTAGCGAATTTGATATCTACACTCATGCTGCGCTGGCGCTGCGAGCGGCTTGTTCCTCGACACCTAACAACTGTGAAGCCACGGACGAGTCAACCCCCATGATCTCGCAGCATCTGCGCTTCCAGTCATGGACTCTCTTCCTTACCACGGCATCACCGTCATCGAACCTCACAAACGCTGCAGCCATCAGCTTATCCAGTCGACGATGGAGGTCGTAGGATTGAAGTGACAACTGAGTGAAGTCCACAAGTGAGTCCGAGTGTGCTGATATGGCCTTGGTTCTAGACTCGGCGTCAGCTGCAAGTAATCCAAGACGGCACATTGCATCGATGTTCCCGTCGGCATCGAATCGTGTCTGAATATCCTCGATTCGGGTCCACAGCAGCTCATGTACTTGATAAATCTTGCCACGAGGACTCCCATCTGGCAAAACGGCTAGCTCATGCGCTACGATATTCTTGGTCAAGGATACCAGACTCAACACACCGAGCTGTGATGAAATGCTTTTTGGTCTATTGAATGGATGCTTGTGCTGGTGGGTCCCAGCCAACACAGCTAATTCGTCGACTACAGTGCACATCTGGATGCGCTCGCTGGGATTGAACTTGCACATTCTCTCGACGAGCTCCCACTGAACGTCTGTGCATCCAATAGGACGATCAGGTAATTCTCCACGTTTCATGAGTACTTTCACGACTTCTCTGCTTTCAACGCCACTCCATGGAACGCGAAGCGCTGTGTTTTCATGCTCTTCAGGCTCAGCCTGTGCTACTGCTACCACTCGAAGAGCCTCAATGACGCACATTCCAAATGAAAACACGTCCGACTCGCGAGTAGGAGTGTGTGATAGTCCAAGCATCAGCTCCGGTGCCAACCAGTTCCACGCACCGGTGATGTTCTTCCCGCTCGTTTCAGTCCCGTCATCATCACCAACGGAAGCAGCCAAACTCAAACCAAAGTCCGTTACTTTCGCCTTCTTGTCGCTACCCACCACAATATTGTTGCACTTCAAGTCACGGTGAACGATGCCTCGCTCGTGCAAATACAGTAGACCGAGCGCGGCTTCATGAAGCTTCCTCCAGATTTCGTCGGGATTTTGTACCAGATATTTGTCCAGTGACCCGTTCGATGCGTACTCACACACAAAGAAAGGTTGTCGTCCGACATGACAAGCACCAAATAAGCGGACGACGTGTGGGTGACTGAGGTGGAACCAGATGTTGACCTCGCGCTCAAACATGCTGCGATCCTCAGTTTGGAGCGTTTTCAGTTTGTCTTTTCGACTCCTTTGTGCGTTTACAGAGATTGTGGAAGAAGCAACCAGCGACCACCCACGAGTATCCTTGGCATCCTCAGGATTTTGTGACTCAAGACGTTTGATTACCACGTCCGAGTCCAGCCACTTTGCCAGATACACACTCCCAAAACCACCAGATCCGATTTCAACTTGGATACCCCTTGCATAACTCAACTCATACCAAGGAATGAACCACACCGGCAAATTGGTCACAATATCTTCATTTGCATCCACTTTACCCTTGATATCGTTGTATGCCTGCTGCATGATCTCGATCTGACCATCAGAATAATTCGCCCTTTGTTCGCTGATCTCCGAGTACAGATACGACAGAAAGGCAGTACGCTCCTCGGTCGTCTCAAGCTCATCCAGAGTGAGCCATGTTTTCGAGACCTCCGATACGAACAATTGCGTTTCACGAGAAGCATATGAAGTTTCTATTTGAGTGGTGCTCTCAGCATCGTGATCCCGCTTCTGGTGAATGCCAAGCTGTCCCTGGAGCGTGACAATACGTCGATGCAAAAAATGCAGATTGTTTCCCGTGGCTTTCGTCGATGACAACTGAACCACTAGCGCAGTTTGACTGGAATTCTGAACTAAGCTAATCAAATCCTGGAGGACATTGCACATGAGCTCAACCGTATGCATTGGTGGTGATGATTTTTGGACACTATTGAAGACTTGCTCGAGATCTTCGATAACAAATTGACACAGATCGTTTCTGGTTGCTATCGTAGTCCCAATTTGACACACATCCTTAGCTTCCGCCCACAAGTTTTGCATCTTTTCTCGCCAGTACCGATAATGGTCATCCCTGTTGTCCCGCTCTATTAGAGACTGCATGATAATTTCGTTTTGACTGGTGTTGAGCTCTTCTTGTTTGGCTAACTCTTCAAACATACGAGTACAAGAAGACGCAGAGTTTCGGATTACGGGATCGTCGCAACAAAGTTGGATCAGCAATCCCTCGCATTCTTTCGAAACTTCAGCAGGTTGGTGCCAGCGGCCACTCGATTCTGGTTCCCATGCGCTTTTTGCGAATTTTATATATTCTTCATCTCTGTCGTGCCACGGAATATTTCCTGTCAATACCTCAACCATGCACAAACCAAGTGCATACACATCAGAGGCTTGAGAAGGCTTCCCACCTCTCAACAACTCGGGAGATTGCCATCGCATCGACCCAACGAAGCCACGGGATTCTGATACTTTGGACACACGATCTCGACTCGCCATACTCA
Source organism: Phytopythium helicoides (assembly GCA_024867545.1). Lineage (NCBI taxonomy): Eukaryota > Oomycota > Peronosporomycetes > Pythiales > Pythiaceae > Phytopythium > Phytopythium helicoides. The sequence continues at coordinate 980,151 of JANFNE010000008.1, read as the reverse complement.
ACCCAAAGTTCGCTAGCTTCGCTTGGTCGTCATCTCCAATCAGAATGTTACTCCCACGCAAGTCACCATGAATGATACCACGCTCATGTAAATATGCCAATCCCAGTGCGGCATGATGCAGATACTTCCACGGTCTCCGACTCTCTGGACTGCACGACTTGAGATAATCCACGACAGATCCTTTGTTTTGCCAATTCGCACACAAACAAGTGGTGACCCACATCGCATGCACCATACAACTTGATGATGTTGGGGTGTCTAAGTTGGTGCCATACTGTCACTTCTTTTTCGAAAGATGTGTTGGAAGCATGGGTGATGAACAACTTGAGTGCGACCTGAGCATCGATCCACGAGGCAACGAAATCAGCGGCAGTGTCATCGGAGTCTGTAGTTTTTTCAATATTAAGATCAAATGGAGATACACTAAGACGGGAGTAGCTTGACATCGATGCAAAAGATGTTGTAGAGGTATCTTTCAATGGCACAGTATGCCTTGACAGGTAATTCGTGAGCATTTGATGAATATCAAGACGTCCGCTTTGTGCTGCAATCGCAACTGCCATGAGACCATCCTTGTCTATTGCCTTCATGTCAGCACCTCAGCCAACGTCCAATTTTACACCGTCCATGTGAAACCATCATAGAAGCTGTCCATTCGACGCTATCATTTACTTCTGCGCCGACAACAACGAGTACTTCACAATGCCGAGTGAGCATGCCGGCCGCCGATAATCAATGGCATTTTCTCATGGCTTCCACAGAGACTCATCTAAGCCGTCTTTTCGTCATGTGCATGAAGCAGCATGCAGCACCGAGATCAACAAGGTGGTCTATGACATCCGAGTGATCACCTATTCTAGCCATCTTAAAAGCCGTCATTCCGTGTTTGGTAGTCACATTTATGTTGCCACCGACATCAACGAGGTACTTCACAACATCCAAGTGACCACGAAGAGCAGCCATCATCAAAGCTGTCTGTCCGCGGTTGTCAATAGCATTCACGTTCGCACCTAGATCGGCGAAATACAGCACAACGTCCAGATGACCACATTCAGAAGCTTGTATCAAAGCCGTAGCTCCACCCTCAAGCGTTGCATTCAAGTCCGCGCCAAGATCAGCTAGGTATTGCACAACATCCAAGTGACCACCTTTTGCAGCACTCAACAAAGCCGTCCATCCGTCGTTATCAGTAGCATTCACGTCGGCACCGGCATCGACGAGGTACAGCACAACGTCTAAATGACCACCACAAGCAGCGCTCATCAAAGTCGTCCACCCGTCGTTATCAGTAGCATTTAAGTCAGCACCGGCATCAACGAGGTACTTCACAACGTCCAAGTGACCACCTTTAGCAGCGCTCATCAAAGCCGTCCATCCGTCGTTATCAGTAGCATTCACGTCGGCACCGGCATCAACGAGGTACTTCACAACGTCCAAGTGACCACGATAAACAGTGCTCATCAAAGCCGTCCACCCGTCGTTTTCTGTAGCATTCACGTCAGCACCGGCATCAACGAGGTACAGTGCAGTGTCGAGGTGACCGCCTTGCAGACTTCTCAACAAAGCCGTCAATCCGTTTTTATTAGCAGTGTTCACATCTGCACCGGCAGCAATAACATGCTTTACAATGTCCAAGTGGCCGTTTTTAGCGGCCACAGTCAAAGCCGTCCACCCGTCTTTATCAGTAGCATTTACGTCAGCACCGGCATCAACGAGGTACAGTGCAGCGTCGAGGTGACCGCCTTGCAGACTTCTCAACAAAGCCGTCACTCCGTCTTTATCAGTAGCATTTACGTCGGCACCGGCATCAACGAGGTACTTCACAACATCCAAGTGACCACCTTTAGCAGCGCTCATCAAAGCCGTCCATCCGTCGTTATCAGTAGCATTCACGTCGGCACCGACATCAAAGAGGTACTTCACAACGTCCAAGTAATCACCACGAGCAGTGTTCATCAAAGCCGTCCACCCGTCGTTATCAGTAGTATTTAAGTCAGCACCGGCATCAACGAGGTACTTCATAACGTCTAAATGACCACCAAAAGCAGCGTTCATCAAAGCCGTCCATCCGTTGCTATCAGTAGCACTCGCATCCGCGCCAACACCAATGAGGTACTCCACAATGCCCAAATGACCACCATAAGCAGCTTCTACAAGTGCCATTCCTCCGTACTCTTCCTCCCCAGCGGCCTTCAATACAGCATCCCAGTCACTGTCGACGCCAGCATTCACGTTCGCACCGCTCTCAACGAGGTGTTTCACTACGTCCAAATGACCGTATCGAGCTGCCATCTTCAAAGGAGTCCACCCATCGTCGGCGGTAGCATTCACATCGGCGCCAAGATCCACCAGATACTTCACAACATCCAAGTGGCCACTCCCAGCAGCCCTCATCAATGCCGTCGATCCCTTCTTGGCTGTCACATTCACATCTGCACCGCAGTCAACGAGAAACTTCACGATCTCCAAGCAACCATTGCTAGATGCTCCCACAAGCGCCGTTCTCCCGTCTTCATCTCTTGAGCTGACATCTGCTCCACCGTCCACAAGCCTTCGTACAGCCTCCAAGTCTCCCTTCTCGGCAGCAACAACAAGCTCCTCTTGTCTCTCCATCTCAACCTCTGCACTCCACAATTCAAGACGAAAACGAGCTTCCTCCTCCTCGTCAAAAACCACACTGATCGTTCGCCCGACACCTACGCGCAGACCGCACTGCTCTGCACTTGGTGAGATCTTTGCGCGATCAGTGATGTTCCCCCATCCTTCCCGAAGTGACTCACAGATCCAGCATCAACCCACTCAAAAAAACCCGCTGCGATGGGTTCATGCACCATCAGTCACTCGTCCTGCCATCAACTCTTTCCTGCCGCTGTTCTTCGTCACCAAACGCTGGCAGTTGTCAGCCACTCCCTGGTGCTTGGGCTCAGACTGCAGCTGCGTCCGTTGCTCGACATCCTAAGAGACAAGTGACGCTCAGTGCAACGACTAACAGTCGATCCACCGATCTGAGTTCATTCTCGCTCGCTCGCTCGCTGGTTGTGAAGCTGACGTGGTTGGGGATCCTCTTCTCTCCTCCTAGCATCTGTGTAGAACGGAGAGTCCCCATTGCCGTTGAGGGGTGTCGATTGACGCAAAGAGATCAATGGATGCATCACTTCGGATGCCACATTGTGGTGAGGACAACAGCTAGCGAGTGTCCGTGAGCTGGAGAGTCTGAAAGTGATCTGCGCGATCTCAGCTCCGGCTGCGACTCAACCTTCTTCAGCAAGCTCACGTCAGTTAAGAGAGAAAGTTCATTCGAGACTGACTCGCCCCGTGACCGAGCAGCGATGTCGGTGTGGACACGGTTCGTCGCGGTTGACTCTCACCACACCACGTCCAGAGCCGCCTCGAGGAAACATCGCTCAGCTCCTCCGAGGCTGCTAGCCGCGATGCTTCACTCTTTGTATCGAATAACTGCTCCTTGCCTCCTGCACGAATCAGGTTGGCGGGGAGAAGAAGCTCAAGCTTAGACTCGCAGGCAACAGTCAGCGCTCGCTCCGCCTCGTTGATGTCCAGGAGACAAAGAGAAGAGCACGAGTTCCCCATCGAGGAACGCAGAGCAGTCTCGGATCTCCGCGACAATTAGACGTCGGCGTCATCGGCTACTCGCGTCAACCGATCAAGAGCTCCGTACCAGCAGCGGCAGCTACAACTTCTGGGTTCTTGACGAAGTCAGCAATAGCCTTGGCCCTCTCGCTCTTTGTCTAAGGAAGTTCTGCGTCGGTAGGTGGGAACGAACTCTGTCAGCGATCAACCTGAGTGGAGAGTGTGCCAGTGAGTGGACGTGCATCAGCAACTCTCATTTTCCTTGGCACGCGACACTGAACGGCGGTTTTTTCCTGCGCGGTGTTGGGCAGTGGCGAGCGTCGGATGGCCTCGACTGAGCTGCTGGGAACTGGAAGGCGATGCCAGGGCGGGCTATGGTGCTGTCTTAGTTTTTTTTTTTGAGCAGAATAATGATACACTAGAAGGATTTTAGGGGAACGCTCACGGCTGCACGAAAGGCGGAGAAAGGTGGTAGGTGAGAGCAAGAGAGAAAGCCAGTAGATGAGAGCTTTCGTTTTTGCTAATGAATATACGAGCTGATCGATGAGCTTGGTTTCAATATATTCGACGAAGCGTTGAGATAAGCGTAGGATTCCAAAAAAGCACCTAGAGCTGCTGGAGCGAGAGGTGGTGGCATCGAACGAGGAGCTGAAGAAATTCATGATCGAGGGAAAAGTGAGTCGCTGATACGAAGAACTAGTTGGAGAAAACTCGATATGAGATGGTTTCGGCGTAGAGCAATCATCGCTATGGTTACACTACGAGCTGGTTCACTACGCCATCATGAAGTTTGCAAACCGCAGACCGTGAGAACAAGGATCGTTGAGGATAGAAAGTTAGTTTGCGCGCATTTGCCACACCACATCACGACTGAAGCAAGAACTCATGTTCCGTCGGAGCCAGGAGTGTCTTGTTCCTCAACACCTAACAACTGTGAAGTCACGGACGAGTCAACCCCCATGATCTCGTAGCACCGTCGCCTCCAGTCGTGGATTCTCTTCCTTACCACGTCATCACCGTTATCGATCCTCACAAACACTGCAGCTATCAGCTTATCCAGTCGACGATGGAGATCGTAGGATTGGAGTGACAACTGAGTGAAGTCCACAAGTGAGTCCGAGTGTGCTGATATGGCCTTGGTTCTAGACTCGGCGCCAGCTGCAAGTAATCCAAGACGGCACATTGCATCGATGTTCTCGTCCGCACCAAATCGTGTCTGAATATCCTCGATTCGGGTCCACAGCAGTTCATGTACTTGATAAATCTTGCCACGAGGACTCCCATCTGGCAAAACGGTTCGTTCATGCGCTACGATATTCTTGGTCGAGGATACCAGACTCAACACACCGAGCTGTGATGAAATGCTTTTTGGTCTATTGAATGGATGCTTGTGCTGGTGGGTCCCAGTCAACACAGCTAATTCGTCGACTACAGTGCACATCTGGATGCGCTCGCTGGGATTGAACTTGCACATTCTCTCGACGAGCTCCCACTGAACGTCTGTGCATCCAATAGGACGATCAGGTAATTCTCCACGTTTCATGTAGTACTTGACGGTTTCTCTATCTGCGTGTTGCCAAGGAACTCGTGGCGGCATCTTATCACGCGCTTCGGGTTCAATCTGTGCAACCCCAATCACTCGAAGAGCCTCAATGACGCACATTCCAAATGAAAACACGTCCGACTCGCGAGTAGGAGTGTGTGATAGTCCAAGCATCAGCTCCGGTGCCAACCAGTTCCACGCACCGGTGATGTTCTTCCCGCTCGTTTCAGTCCCGTCATCATCACCAACGGAAGCAGCCAAACTCAAACCAAAGTCCGTCACTTTCGCCTTCTTGTCGCTGCCCACCACGATATTGTTGCACTTCAAGTCACAGTGAATGATGCCTCGCTCGTGCAAATACAGTAGACCGAGCGCGGCTTCATGAAGCTTCCTCCAGATTTCGTCGGGATTTTGTACCAGATATTTGTCCAGTGACCCGTTCGATGCGTACTCACACACAAAGAAAGGTTGTCGTCCGACATGACAAGCACCAAATAAGCGGACGACGTGTGGGTGACTGAGGTGGAACCAGATGTTGACCTCGCGCTCAAACATGCTGCGATCCTCAGTTTGGAGCGTTTTCAGTTTGTCTTTTCGACTCCTTTGTGCGTTTACAGAGATTGTGGAAGAAGCAACCAGCGACCACCCACGAGTATCCTTGGCATCCTCAGGATTTTGTGACTCAAGACGTTTGATTACCACGTCCGAGTCCAGCCACTTTGCCAGATACACACTCCCAAAACCACCAGATCCGATTTCAACTTGGATACCCCTTGCATAACTCAACTCATACCAAGGAATGAACCACACCGGCAAATTGGTCACAATATCTTCATTTGCATCCACTTTACCCTTGATATCGTTGTATGCCTGCTGCATGATCTCGATCTGACCATCAGAATAATTCGCCCTTTGTTCGCTGATCTCCGAGTACAGATACGACAGAAAGGCAGTACGCTCCTCGGTCGTCTCAAGCTCATCCAGAATGAGCCATGTTTTCGAGACCTCCGATACGAACATTTGCGTTTCTTGAGTAGCACGAGTACCTGTATTCTCACTGTTACTAGTATCAACATTGTGATCTTGGATTTGGTGGATGCCGAGCTGTTTCTTGAGTGAGGCAATGCGATGACGTAAAGCGTGCACATTGTTTCCCGTAGCTCTTGTTGACGATAGTTGTATCAAGAGCGCGATTTGGCTAATGTTATGGGTGAAGTCGATTGCGTCTCGCAGCACAGAGCAATATTGTTCAACCAGATGATTTGGATGTTGCGTTCTTTGAATAGCATAGTAGATTTGAGTGAGATCTTTGATACCCAAGTGACAGCAATTTGAGAGCACTGATGGTGCAGTACCAGTGCCACCTTTGTTCAGATCTTGAATCTTTTCCCACAGTATTGACAATTCATTGTGCCAGTACTGATTATCACTCGCGTCATGGTGCAATGTTTGAAATTCCTTATTTGGAGTATGAATTTTGTTATCATCTCGCTTGGCAAGATCTTCAAACATATGAACACAACCAGAAGCCGATTTTCGTAGAGCTGGATCGTGGCAGCAAAGTTGTTGTAGCAACTTATCCCATTCTCTCGAAACTTTAGCAGGTTGCCACGTGTGCATGCTAATATCATCCAGTTCCGGTGCCCAAACGTCTTTATAGACACTAGCTGTTCTATCGTGTTTTCCATGCCACGGAATATTTCCTGTCAATATCTCAACCATGAACAAACCAAGTGCATACACATCAGAAGCTTGAGAAGGCTTCCCACCCTTCAGCAACTCGGGAGACTGCCATCGCATCGATCCAACGAATCCACGAGATTCTGATACTTTGGACTCACGATCTCGACTCGCCATACTCAACCCAAAGTTCGCTAGCTTCGCTTGGTCGTCATCTCCAATCAGAATGTTGCTCCCACGCAAGTCGCCATGGATGATACCACGCTCATGTAAATATGCCAATCCCAGTGCGGCATGATGCAGATACTTCCACGGTCTCCGACTCTCTGGACTGCACGACTTGAGATAATCCACGACAGATCCTTTGTTTGTCAATTCGCACACAAACAAGTAGTGACCCACATCGCATGCACCATACAACTTGACGATGTTGGGGTGTCTAAGTTGGTGCCATACTGTCACTTCTTTTTCGAATGATGTATTGGAAGCATGGGCGATGAACAACTTGAGTGCGACCTGAGTATCGATCCACGAGGCAACGAAATCAGCGGCAGTGTCATCATAGTCTGTAGTTTTTTCAATATTGAGATCAAATGGAGATACGCTAAGACGGGAGTAGCTTAACATCGATGCAAAAGACGTTGTAGAGGTATCTTTCAATGGCACAGTATGCCTTGACAGGTAATTCGTGAGCATTTGATGAATATCAAGACGTCCGCTTTGTGCTGCAATCGCAACTGCCATGAGACCATCCTTGTCTATTGCCTTCGTGTCAGCACCGCAGTCAACAAGGTACTTTACAGCATCCGAGTGACCGCCATGAGCAGCCATCATCAAGGCAGTTGTTCCGCTGTTGTCAAAAGAGTTCACATCCGCGCCGCAGCCGATGAGGTATTTAATGAGGTCCAAGTGACCACGTCCTGCAGCATGCATTAATGCGGTCTTTCCTTCCTTGTCTATAGCATCGGTATTAGCTCCGCCGTCAATGAGGTGTTTTGCAACGTCAATATGGCCTTTTAGTGCAGCACATATCAAAGCCGTCTCTCCGTTGTTGGCTGATACATTTACACCGGAGTAAAAATCAAGGAGGTGCATAACGACATTCAAATGACCACCTCCGGCAGCCTTCATCAAAGCCGTTGACCCGTTGTTATCAGTGAAATGAAGGTTGGCACCGCAGTCTATCAGGTACTTCACAGCATCCAAGTGACCACCTCCAGCAGCACCCATTAATGACATCCCACCAATTGTGTGAGTAACATTCACATCAGCGCCGCGAAGAACAAGGTACTTCAGAACGTCCAAGTGGCCACGCTCAGCAGCTCTCATCAAAGCTGATTCCCCATTACTATCAGCAGCGTTCACGTCTCCGCTGCAGTTCACAAGGTAGCTTACGACGTCCAAGTGACCACACCCAGACGCCAGCATCAGAGCTGTTTTCCCCTCTTTGTCGGTTGTGTTCACATCCACGTTGCAATCAACAAGGTACTTCACAACACCCAAGCGGCCACGTTCTGCAGCCCTCATCAAAGACGTCATTCCGTCATTATCGGTAGCATTCACGTCCGCACTGGCTTCAACGAGGTACTTTACAACATTCAGATGGCCACCCTCGGCAGCTCTCATCAAAGCCGTCCATCTACTGTCAGTAGTAGCATTCACCTCTGCGCCGTTATCCAGGAGGTACTTCACAACGTCCAGGTTATCACTCATTGCTGCCACGACTAAAGCCGTCCATCCGTGTTTGTCTCTGGCATTTATATTCTTTCTTGCGCCGCACTCAACGAGGAACTCCACAACGTGTATATGCCGAACTGCTTTCATCAACGCCGTCGACCCGTAGTCAGAAAAAGTGTTCACATCTGCGCCGTATTCAATGAGGAAATTCACGACGTTTAAGTGGCCACCGCTCGATGCCCTCATCAATGCAGTTTCTCCGTTCAAGTCGGTTGCATTTATGTCCGCACCGAGGCCAACGAGCGACTTCACAACGTCCAAATGACCTCCTTCAGCAGCCCAAATCACTGCCATCTCTCCGTCACTATTGGTAGTGTTCACATCAGCGCCACAGTCAATAAGGAATTCCACAACACGCAGATGACCGCCTTCAGCTGCCTTCATCAACGCTGTGTCTTCAACCCAATCGGCAGCATTCACGTCAGCACCACTGTCGATGAGATAAGTCACAGCATCCAAGTGGCCACCTCCAGCAGCTAGAATCAAAGCTGTCGTTCCATCAACGGTAGTGGCATTCACATCAGCGCCACGATCAATGACGTACTTTACAACATCCAAGTGACCTCGAATCGCAGCCCTTATCAAGGCAGTCCACCCAAAGTTGGCAGCAGCGTTTATATCTGCACCACGGCGAACGAGGTATTTGACAACGTGCAAGTGACAGCCGCCCGCAGCCATCATCAAAGCAGCTTCTCTGTAGTTGTTAGAAGCATTCACATCTGCGCCAGAGGCAACAAGGAACTTGACGACGTTCAAGTGCCCTTCAGATGACGCCCCCATTAGCGCCGTATTTCCTTTCTCGTCTATAGAGTCTGCATCGACTCCGCTGCTCACAACGTGCCTCACGACTTCCAAGTCTCCCTTCCCTGCAGCAGTAAGCAACTCTTCCCACGAGTTCGCCGCTTGCCCTTGGGTCTTCATACCACAGTTGCGCTGACGAGCAAGTCGTTCCTCACCGCTCCAAGATTCACACAGTTCTAATGCCACGAAAACCCAAACGCGAGGGCAGGTGTTCACGCCCTCAGACACCCAAGCCACTCCCTCTTGAAGGTCTCGGCTGCCCACCTGGTCGAAACCCATCAGACCAATCAGACGCAATCACATGGTACCACTCACATCCAGCAAAGCTCACCATGAGAAGACTTTGCAATTAGTGGCGACCGAGGCCGCAAATGCTAGGCTTCCTCGTAGTCGTCAACAGCCTTCATCAAAGCTGCCGATCCGTCGTTAGCTGCAGCATTGACATCCGCGCCGTGTTCGACGAGATACTTCAACACGTCCAAGTGGCCAACTTTAGCGGCCCAAAGTAAAGCCGCTCCTCCATTGTTGGTATAAGCATTTACATCTGCGCCACTATCAACGAGAAACTTGACAACGTTCAAATCACCATTCTCGGCAGCAGCCCAAATCAAACTCTTCGATCCGTCGTCTCCAGTACCATTCACGCCCGCACCGCAGTCAACAAGGTATTTCATAACGTCCAAGAGACCACCCCCAGCAGACCTCATCAAGGCTCCCCACCCGGTGCTTGAACCAGGAGTCGTGTCCACTCCGAGATCAATGAGATACTTTACAACCTCCAAATGACCTCCCGCAGCTAACGCCGTTCTTCCGCCTTCATCTCTTGTGCTCACGTCGGCTCCACTATATACAGCGCGTCGCACAGTATCCAAATTTCCCTCACTTGCCGCAGCAAACAATTCCCCATGCATCTTCACAGAGACTTCACCCCCACTAGATTCCCAAACACCAAGGTTTTCACTGCTCGAGTTTTAGCCACAGCAAAATCTTTCGAGCCTCCCAACCATTCTCTCCCTCTCTGTTCATCTAATTGAGTGGCACCTTTGAGATCCGGCAGCTCAATCCGGCACAAATTACGAGGGTTGGGAGTGTGCCAAAGCCATCACGATGATGTTCAACTGTTTCCGCTGGTTGGACAGGCTATTTGTAGCAGGATGAAAAACCCCTTGGCATTTGGAAAGCAGCACACCATTTGGTCTGTGGCATGGTGATGGAGCTTCAAAATGCTGCGGATATTGATCCTGTTGAAGACCCGATGGATGGCGAGACGGTGGACGACCAGAAAATATGTGAGCCAGAAGAAACATTGAGCAATCAGCCTGAAGAAACCCCACGACCACCGCTCGATCCTCGCGTGCTTGCCCATGTGATTGAATCGTATTCTGGTGATTTAGCCCAGTTGCCCGATTGCGACGTGCCCGTCTACCACGGCTATGGAACGCTTATCTTTCGCTCGGGCTTTACGTACGAAGGCGAATTCTCGCGTGGGCGTATGCATGGGGATGGGAAAATGAGCTGGCGAGATTCAGGTGTCGTGTACGAGGGAGCTTTCGAGCACAATGAGATTTCTGGCGTTGGGAAGTTTCAGTGGCCGAACGGGAGCTGGTATGAAGGCGACGTCTATAAGGGCAAACGCCATGGACGTGGTGTGTTCCTCACTGGAACGCGTGGTATTCCAAAGCTTGATGCCTGCAGCGACGCCAGCGATACTGACCCAGCTGGTCCACTCCAATTTCATCCAACGCTGGAGCTAGATACAGGCAGCATGATTATCGAAGGTCAAAGCAACGCTCGGTACGAAGGAGAGTGGGCAGATGGACTTCCTCATGGCAATGGGGTCTTGGATTTCGATGCAGCTCGTGGTGTCCGGTACGAGGGCGAATTCCTTGGTGGACAGCGTCACGGACGGGGAACAATGCACTACGCGAACGGGAATGTGTATTCAGGGGAGTGGAAAGCAGATGCGAAATGCGGCCACGGAACTATGACGTGGATGGATGCAGCTGGCGTGTCAGCAATCGAGCGATATGACGGGCAATGGGCGAACGACTGCCAACACGGGTTTGGTCGCCATGTTTGGCTCGTGGGGAGCAATTCCGTAGCTTCGGTAGCTGGAGTTAACCCAAGAGAAAAGAACTGGTACGAAGGAGAGTTTCGAGAGGGTGTTCGAAGCGTCCGAGGTGTTTTTTACTACGCAAATGGCGCGCGATATGAAGGTGAGTGGCTGGATAACGTCAAGCACGGCCACGGTATCTTCTTCTACGAGGATGGTCGCGTGTTTGTTGGTAGGTTTGTACAAGACCGCATAGTGGACAATGATAATTCTGCTGGAAGCTCGGATTCGTCGCCTTCGTCCCAACCTGCCTCTACCCTGCCAGTCACGAGTTCTGGTATCATCTTGTACATTCGTGATCTGTTTGACACCGAGAACGATGCATTTACAGTCAAAGCTCAGAAAGCTGTTGAACATGCCACATTGCGCATCAACACCGAGCTCCGCACGCTCTATCGTCAGTGGATCAAAGAAGTTCGTAGCAAAGGCGCGCCGGAATCGGAAGATAGCGGCTCTGTTATGGAAGTATTTGAATGTCGACAATTACTAGCGTCGTGCGGGATGTATGTCTCCGGAGGACATTTGGAAAACTTGCTACACGAAATCCGTTGTGCTCAGCGTACTTCAGCACTGAGCGACGCATCGAGCCGGGGAGATTTGATCCCCCTTGAGCTGCTTTCTGTTGATCTGCCACATGACCAGCAATTGCTACACCCGATGGATCCTGTCGAACTTGAAGTTGTCCGAAGTGATCAGCAGCTATTGTATCGCGAGTTTGTGGAATTACTTGTTCGGATAACACACCGCCGAATTTCATCAAGCAGCGCGACAGTCAAGTCTGTTACCCAATCTGGTGTTACAGTGCTTGCGGATGCGTTTTCCGAGCTTTTCGAGCAGCTTATGCGAGGACGACAGAAGAGTCAGAGAGATGCACCTTCGTGGCTCTCCCAATTGCGCTCACAGCTGCTCGCCAAACCAATGTCTATCATCCTTGAAAAGCATCACGCGCTGCTCTTTCGACTGTTCCAGAGTTGCCTTGACAGCTCTTTTGCCCCAATCAGACCATTAGATCTCGACGACGAGACCGACAACACAACGTCACGAGCACCGATGGGTGATGTTCCTCGTGTTGCAATTCGCTCTATTTTATCAGTGCTTCGGCGTGAAACGTTTGGTTCGAACGAGCCCATCTTTGAGGAAAGCTTTACCATACGAGACGCGCTCGTGGCTCTAAGCCAGGCTTTCACCGACACACTACCGCCAGCATCCGATGAAGAGGTAGAGCAGACTCCAGATGCCTTCTTTGCGGATTCGCTGATTGTATATTCAGAGTTCCTGGATGCGGTAGCCATCATCGTATATGCGAAACATTTTGGGTTGGCTGTGGACGAAGCCCCAGTAACCACACCTGAAGCTGAGCTCACTCCCTTGTTCGCTCTCATTGACAAGTTTCTGCATGGCTTCAACTAATAAATCTAAACTCTTTGAGCTCCGGTTGGTTGTGGCGCTCAGAAAGAAAAGAGGGCTAGTCACTGTTGCAACCGACCTTGATATCCGCCCGAAAATGCAGCGCCTGATCTAGTAAACGCTGCCAACGGGGCCCATGAGTTGCGCATAGCGCGACGGCAGGCTGACAGCGTGATCATCGTCGAACGTTGCCTCGAAGACATTCCCATCGTACGCGTAGCGAACATACCTATACAACGCGAGGTTAGTTGGGACAGACAGGACAGAACAAAATAAAGAAACGTACAACAAGGGCTTGGCACTTGTCTTGGATCCCTTTGTGGAGCCGCTTAGAGCGTCAGCAACGCTGTCTTCAGCGTTCACACACGGGTTGTAGAAACCAAGCAGGCCAGCCTTCGAGGACTCACTCAGTGCCAGCGCACCGTCCTGTAGCAAACAAACAATATCTATTAGTAAAGCCACTCCGAACAATCGTGCACAAAAACACAAGTACCTGAACAAAGAACTGTAGAGGAATGGTGACGTCTACCCATTGCTGCTCCATTGCAGCGCTGGTTTCAGCATCGCTGTCCGAGTTGACTCCTTCGACCGCAACGCCAAGCCTTGAAGAAGACGGCTCGGTGTCATCAACAGCACTAACGTAGCGAGAATTCAGTGACTCAAGAGCCTCTGCGAGTTCGTCGCGAGGAGGCTGGGGATCGGGGCACGTCGGGTTGCTTCCATAGCGAGCCAGAAGAATGACAAGACCCTTGCCGTCCTCGCGCTCCTGCTCCTGGTCCCGCTTTTCCTGTGCACTGCGCCGCATAAGCTTCTGCTGCGCCATCGCAGCGCTACGCGCCGTCGCAAGGTACTGCAGTCTCGCCTCACGACGATGCTCAATGGCACGTCGGCGCTTGCGCTCCTGCGCTGGCTTGACAAGCTGGTTGATAGCAGCAGCCACGACAAACGGCGTCGTTGCCGCGCAAAAAGTCGCAAAGGCAGACTCGACAGCAAAAGGAGACAGGAAAATCGGCATGACAAAACGAACGCTACCGCGCGTGAAGCCAACACGAAGCGTAATGCCAGCACGAGCCACTAGCACTCCCATGGCAAGTCGGGTGCGGTCCGACACTTCCTTGCTGGCACCAGCCACGACAGACAAGCCCGTCGCGAGATTACCCTTGAGTGACAGCTTGAGGTTCGAAGCGTGGGCGAGTCCACGGCGGAACTGGAGCGAGAGGTTGGGTCCACGACGTCCCACGGCAACAGCAGCCGTCGAGCTGTAGGAGCCCGAATCGCTGTTGATGGAGCCCGAAAGTCCGTCACGAGTGCTCCACATCATGGCGCCGTGCAGCTGTGGCGAAAGCACGTGGTTCGCGCCGATGGAGATGTCGAGTCCGTTGTCGTCGAGCTCGGGGATTAGCATGAAGGCCGTGTGCGGCGACACGGGCTGCGTGATCTGGCAGTGCAGCTTGGGCGTCCAGCCGAGCTCGCTTGTGACCGTGTAGGAGGGCGAGCTCGGATCAAACGACGTGTGCGCGAGTTGGAGCGTGAGGCTGCCGAGCCCCAGGCCCTGCTTGTCGAACATGTATCCTCCGATCGTGAGCGTGTTGCTGCGCGAGAGCGGGAAGGACGTGCGCTGGTGGATGGTCATGTCCGTGCGAGCGACGTATCGCGCGCCGCTGTGGAACAGGCTGCGCAGGCCCTGCATGGGTGCGGCCACAAAGTCGGACGCGTCGACGCTCATCGACATCTCGCTGAAGGACGAGAACTGCGCCTCAAGCGCCTGCTGGTTGAGCCTGCGGATGGCCCTCTCGACGCAGCGCTGCACCTGCAGCTCCTGCATCAGTCCGCTGTCCCCTCCTCCTCAGTCTCACAATCTCCACCAACCTCGTCCGCGGACTTGAGGTGCGCGCCAAGCGCCAGCTGCTGGACGACGCCATCCTGCTCGAGCGCATGCAGCCCCTGCATCGCCCCTCATTCGTCAGCAACCGCCTCGCCAGTCGAGCCCCACAGCCCAGCACCAGCCCACCTTCTCCCCGTAGAGGTCGTAGACCTTGCGCTTGACCGGGTCCCCCAGCACCTTGTAGGCGCGGTCCAGCAGCGCGTACTGCGCGTTGGCGGCGGCCACGAGCGCGTCGTCCGCGCCCTGGCGCCGCCGCTGGCGGTCCGGGTGGAACTCGCGCGACAGCTGCAGGAACGCGCCGCGCACTTCCTCGCCCGCCGCGTCGCGCCGCAGCCCCAGCAGCGCGTAGTAGTCGCGCTCCCAGCGCCGCCAGTCGGTCTCGTCCTCCATGTCACCGCCTTGGTCCAGTTGCTGGGTGGCTCGCGCAGCGAAAGCGGGGCTGGAACCTGTACAACAGCATACATTTACTTCAAAAGCGCATATAAAACCTCTTTTTAAACATATACGTCCTTCAACAACGTATATTTACCTCCACAAAACGATGTAAACCCTCCAGGAACGCATTTTGTGTGTGCGCTTTCTGTGTGGTGCGAAAGGGAAACCTCGCTCCGGAAAGGACGACGGCGGCGGCCATGGCGAGCGTGCGCGAGGAGGTGGCCGTGCACGTGCACGAGCACCGCTTCCTGGTGACCAAGCTGCTCGAGTCGCTCAACACGGCGCTGCTGTGCGTGTCCTCGCGTCGGTTTGGCGCTCGGGGGCGCTCTGGAGCTCACGCAGTGGCGCTGTGAATCCCCGCAGCCCGCCCACGACCATCTCGGCCACGCGGCTGCGCACCGTCAACGAGACGTTCGCCAAGGCGCTGGACAAGGACCGCGACCTGCTCGCAGCCGTCAAGAAGCGTGCGTGCTGGTGCTGAGCGGCGATGGAGACGGAGGCTGACGCTGTGGTCGCGGGTTTCGCAGTCGCGCGCCACCAGGAGACCCAGAAGGAGCTCGCGAGGCTGCAGGCCGACATCAAGAGCAAGAAGCAGAAGGTCATCAACTACGCGGGCCAGCTGCGCCGCTCACAGGAGGTAGGATGAGGCGGCTTTTGGTGGAATCCAGGGCTGGACGAGCAGCGTGTAACGTGTTGGAGCCGCAGGACATTGCGAATGTGCTGCGCAAGCACCAGACCGTACTGCAGAACGCCCGCCAAAAGTCCAAAGGTGCGTGCGTGTTCAAGTCCACTGCAGCTTGCCTGGACTGCTGAATTTTGCCGTCGCTTCTAGTCGTGCTGGATCCACGCGATGTCGTTGCGTACGCACACCGCATCGCTGGCACGACGTCAGCTCCGCGGGAATGGCGTCCTGGCGTACGTTGCTCGCTTTGGATTACCGTTGTACTTGAAAATTTTCTCCCTCACGCCTCACCAATCTGCATACCTTGCGAGCAGTTCCCCATGTTTGGGTTCATGCCGCCAGCGCCGCAGGAGCACATGATGCGTGCAGGCGTGCTGAGCCGCGGCGTCGTCGACGAAATCGTTACGCACGAACCGGAGACGTACTCGTCCACGGCCGCCAAGATCAAAAAGGAGGACAGCAACGGAATTTCGCTCGACAAGCTAGACATTCCCATCGGACTTGCGGCCAGCGACGCGCAGATCCGCAAGCAGATGCCGCCGGGGTGGAAACCCGGAGACCCGGTGGACCTGCCGCTCGACGCATTGTTGCACTATATGGGCCGCAGCTTCTTTGTGGTGAGTTGATGAGCCTACCGAGCATTGGTGTTGTGTAGCTACGCATTCCTGACATTTCATATTTGTGAATTACTTGTCTAACAGGAGCACGGCATTTCACTCCCAGAGTCGTGGAAGCCAGGGGAGCCCTTGCCGCCTGACGCCATGGAGATCCTTCGCAAAAAGTTCAAGCTGCCTGAAAAGCGCGCGGCACTCTACGAGGATGAGGTCGTGGACGACGTCGAGACGCTGCGCAAACGGCGCAAGCTGGAGAATGGCGATTCCGCCGAGGAGGGTGATAATAGCAGTGACTCAAGCGACAGCGACTCGAGCGACGAGGACTCAGACACAGAGAACGCGCCGCAAAAGATTTCGCTGAGCCTTTCGTCGGACGACGACTCGAGTGATGACGACAGTGAGTAGACAACGCGTGAGAGGAGATTGGGACGCACGAGCCTAGAGTATGAAAAGGGTTTTCGTGAATCCATGCAGTTTTATTTGCACAGAGGTGCTGAAATTCCTGTTCTCAATCTAGAACTAAGTACCATCACACGAGCTGTGATCAGCTAAAGAGATGTCCCAAAGCGACGAAGATCTCCTTTGTGGTCGTGCTCATTCCGTCTTCATGGTCGAAAACACTTCCACTTTCCATTCGTGAAGACTTCTGCCAGTCTTGTCCTCGTCTGGGATATTCACAAGCATCGCAGCCATCAGTTTGTCTAGTCGACGATGCAGACTGTAGCTTTCTAGTCCACTCTCAGTAACCTGCAGCAGAGTCGCTGGCGGACTTGACAAGAGATTCGTAGTCTTCACTTGAGCTTCTGCGACGAGCAATCCGAAACGCTCTGTCACTACGTCATCAGCCTTCAACCTCTGCTGAAGGTCAGCCAGACGATTCCACAGTAACTTGAGTAAGTCATAGATGTCGCTGCTGTTGGTTCCTGAAGTAGTGGGTTTCTTACTCTCGATTAACGATTGCATCGACGATATCACATCCCCAACGTCCAACAAAGCCATTGGCTGAACAGCCGAAGGACCCAAAGCACTTTTCTCCTCGGCAGTTTGAGCAAACACTTCAAGCTCATCAACGACAGCACATATTGGAAGTCGTTCACTTGGATCCAATCTGCACATCTTCTCGATCAACTCCCATTGCGTATCTGTGCAGCTCGTCGGACGACTCGGCAGCTTGCCACGCTTCTTATGAGCCTTCACAGCTGCATTTGGAAGCGGGTGGTTGCGAACCACCCATGGAAAAGTGGCAACTTCCTCGTTGTGAGCAGAGCCGTCATTGCATGGACTTGCTTCGACCACTCGCATCGCCTCGACGATACACATTCCAAACGAATAAACATCCGAATCACGCGTTGGCGAAGAGCCCATCAGCACCTCCGGAGCCACCCAGTGCCAAGCACCAGATACGTGAGCTCCAGAATCATCGTCCTCTACAGTATCGACAGCCGAGCTCAACCCAAAGTCCGTCACCTTGGCTTTGCCGTCACTTCCAATGACGACATTGTTGCACTTGAGATCACAGTGGATGATTCCATGCTCGTGCAAATATAGTAAACCCAGCGCTGCCTCACGAAGCTTGTGCCAGATCTCGTCACGGTGTACAGCCAGATAGTCATCGAGTGCTCCGTTTGGAGCGAATTCGCACACAAAGAAAGGCACGCCAATGTGACAAGCTCCAAACAAGCGAACCACGTGTGGGTGACTCAAATGAAACCAAATGTTGACCTCGCTCATGAACATCTTGCGGGCTTCGTCACGCTTTATCGGGTTATCGTCACTACCCAGGTAGTCGACCTGCTTCACCACAACCTCCGAGTCCAGCCACTTGGCTCGGTACACACTTCCAAACCCGCCGTTGCCTACGCGGTTCCATTGGTTCACGATCAGTTCGTACCAGGGGATGAACCACACGGGTGCTGTCAGCAGAGAATCGTCATTTGCATCTGTCTTGCTCTTTATCTCATCGCATGCTTGTTGCATGATTTGGAGCTGTCCAGGAGTGTAGTTGTTGGTGTGGTTGGAGATCTCAGCTTGGAGACAAACAAGGAAGGCAGTGCGTTCCTCAGTCGTCTCGAGCTTTTCTAGTACCGCCAATGTGTTGGAAATCTCGGAGATGAAAATCTGGAGCTGTTTTGCCTTCTCGTCTTGAATATCTGTGTTTTGCTTCTCATCCAACACGTTCGTTTTATCGTCTGCGTCAGTTGAAAAGCCCTCCTCACTGTCGTTTTCATTAGCTTGAAGACCTAGCAATCTTTTCATCGCATCAACTCGACGCTGGAAGGTAGACGCAATATTCATCGTGGCTCGAGTTGACGACAGCTGCAGCGCAATATTGCTTTTTGTTGTAGTGCTCAAAGCACTCGAAATATCCAGAATGAGCTCGAGCACTTGATCGAACACATCAACCGAGTGAGATGAGTCCTCAAGAAGAGTATAGATCGCTTCTAGGTCATCGAGAATGATGCGATATTGATCGAAATCACTGCTGATTTCGCCGGAATTGTTTTCAACTTGCTCTTGAAGCTTTGCCCAGGCTACAGGTAATTCGCCATTTTCGAAATCGCGGATATTGGTGCTTACCTCCGGCTCTGGCTCTGTATTGCGCAAAAGTGTTGCTTCATCTTCTGCTAGACGCTCAAATATGCGAGCACATGCTGACGCAGATACACGCAGTTGCGGATTATTGCAGCATATTTGCTTCATCAATCCGCGAAGAGTGCTGCGTAGAATAGCTGGCGCCTTTTCTTGTGAAGACGAAAACTCTGGAAACCACCTTCGCTTTATCCCTGCAATGTTACTAGTTGCGCAGCGATCTCTATTCCACGGTAGCTTCCCTGTCACCAATTGCACGGTACACAACCCGAGCGAATACACATCGGACGCAAATGATGCTGGTTTCCCCTCGAGCTCCTCAGGGGACACCCATCGTGTTGACTCATCAAATGGATACGAGAAAAAATCTTTGTTCACCTCGCGCAACGAGCTATTTGACTTCAAATTGGTAAGTTTAGCCAAACCATCGCTTCCGATCAAGATGTTGTCTCCGCGAAGATTGCCGTGAACAATACCTCGCTCATGTAAGTACACCAACCCAAGGGCGGCATGGTGCAAATACTTCCACGGAGTTTTTTCTCCTGGCGCACAAAGTGCAAGCAGATCTACTGCCGATCCATGGCTCGCGTACTCGCAAACAAAGAAGTGGTGACCAATATTGCATGCTCCATATAGTTTGATCACATTTGGGTGCCTAAACTGGTGCCACATCTTCACCTCATTGTTGAACGAGCTGTCATAGGCGTCGGGAACAAAGAGTTTCAACACGACATCGGCATCAAGCCACTTGGCAAGAAACTCGCCTCCGGTGCCAGCACTGGTAGATACTTGCACGATCTCGATATCAAGTGGAGAAATGAGCCACTCTGGCGAGCCATCAGAAAAACATGAGATTCTCGATGTTGGGGAAGCATTTGATTTCGGCTTTCCATCAAATGATGCCACGACATGCTGCATGAGCAAGTACTTCACATCGTTATGGCTGTTCTTGGATGCGAGTGACAGCGCTGTCGATCCATCAAGTGAGAGAATATTAGGGTCGCATCCTGCCTCAATGAGGCACTCCACAGCCTCGATTTGCCCGCAAGACGCCGCCCACATTAGTGCAGTCCACCCTTTATTGTCCACTGCACTGACATCTGCTCCATGTGCAATTTGATAGGGAACGGTTTCAAACTTTCCCGAGTTTGCAGCTCGCATCAGTGCAGACGATCCTACTTGATTTGTCAGATTAATGTCGGCACCTTGACCAATTAGATGCCGTACAACTTCCATTTCCCCGTCTCTAGCAGCAGCCATCAAAGCAGTCTCACCATCATCGTCTTTTGAATTGATGTCCATACCACGCCCAAGTAGAAAGCGAACGATGTGAAGATGGCCGTTCCACGCTGCAGTCGCAAGATCTCTCGAATTGATATTGGCCTTTGCTTCGACAAGACAGCACAAGGTATTGAGACTTCCATGAGTAGCAGCAATTGATACAGCAGTTAAGTTGTTGATGTTTGGCGGTATGTCCACGTTAGCTCCACTGTCGATGAGGCATTGTACAACTCTAAAATTGTCGTTATGAGCAGCGAACATCAGTGGAGTCCATCCCTCATCATCGACTGCATTCACATTTGCGCCGTGGTCCACAAGCAATTGCACCATATCCAGATCTCCAGCGTAAGCCCAGTCCATTAAAATTGAACGATTGTCAGAGTGAGAAGCATTTGCATCTGCACCATGATCAAGGAGAAGCTGCATGATTTCCACGTCACTGGAATGCAGCAATGCGGTCTCCCCTTTATTGTTCTTCGCGTTGACGTTAGCACCGCGCTTGACAAGGCACCGAACGATATCCCATTGCTTGTTTCTGGATGCAACTATCAAGGGCGAAGTTCCATCAAGTGCCGTCTCGTTCACATCTGCACCATTATCAATGAGGTCTTGGACTGCATCCAAATCCCCAAGTACAGCAGCGTCCATCAATTTCGTGTACCCCTCTGGCCACCATTCCGTGGGCCGTTCAGCTCCATGATCGAGAAGATATCGGACCACGCTGACGTGGCGCATCGCCTCACTCAACGCAGTCTCTCCGTAAGAGCAGCTAACGTTCACTTTGACGCCGTTGTCGACAAGAAAAACCGGACTATTTCTAAGTTTCCAAATAGAGCTGCATCCATGAGAACAGTGCTACCTCTGCTATCGATCGCGTTGATGTCCGCACCATTGAAAACAAGATGGCGAACAACTTCTAGATGTCCGTTTCTAGTTGCAGAAAACAATGGAGTTTCGTCGCTTCTTGTACTTGAATGAATATCCGCTCCGTGGTCAATGAGAAGGCGAACTATGTCTAGATGGCCTCGCATGGCCGCCTCATGCAAAGCTGTTCTGCCCCAATCATCATTCTCATTTACATCTGCGCCATTGTCAATGAGGAAGCGAACAATGTCGAGATGTCCACTCGATGCACTGCGCATTAAAGCTGTTCCGTCCCCCCCCCCCCCAACAGCATCGACATCCACACCACGTGCGACCAGGGCTTGGACTTCGCCAAGATTTCCAAGAGCAGCAGCCCACATCAAATCTGTCCATCCATGTCGATACTTGTCGGCTCCATGGTCGAGCAGGTAGCAAACCATCACCAGGCGTACATCATTCATTCTTCTCGCGAGTTCTTGCACCAACCCGGTACCATCGAAAGGGTTGACATTCGCGCCGTTACCAACGAGGAACCGGACGACGTCAATTTGATCATTGTAAGCTGCTTCTACCAGCGCGGTTATTCCGCCGTATTCCCCTCTTGCGTTGACATCCACTCCGTTGCTGATCAGTCTGCCAACTTCTTCTAGCCTTCCTGCCTCGGCAGCCTCAAAGAACTCAAACTCCTGCATCATTGACGAGCTTTCTTCACCGAGCAGTCCATTCCCTCCCCTCGTTTCCGCGGACGGTTGACCCCCCTCGCCATGCAGCTTACTTTCTCCTTCGCGTGTGCCGGTCATAGCTATCGGCTCTTGTCGGCTATGACCCCAACCCAGCAATGACAGCCTCACATCGTCGGGCAGAGGGAGGGAGATGCTTTTTGTACCCATTGGCTCTTTCCATGGCTCGTTTCGTTGGCGAATGATACATGGACCGGCTCACCCTTCCTTGTGCATGCTGATGTTGCAGTGAGAAGGATTGAGGTATGAAACGCTACGAGTGCGCTATGACAAGGACGTGGTGAAGCTCGAAAGGTGAGACAACTTGCAGTTTTACTTGTTCATCAGGTGAATTGGAGTAGCTAGACATGGCTACACAGGAAAATCTGAGACTCAAGCACGTCCGGGAAGCTTGCCATGGCCGCAGGACTCGGCGTCTAGGCCTGCACCCTCGCGATCTTGACGTCCTTGGCAGCCATGAAGCTGTTGAGGGCGTTCACGTAGGCCGTGGCGGAGGCCACCAGGATGTCTGTGTTGGCACCGTGGCCGACGTACTGGCGATTGCGCGTCACACCAGTCTGGGGATTCACCAGCTCGCCATCCGCCGTGGCGTCTACTTCTCCTTTGTCTTCCTCTACACGTACCGTCACCTCGCCCAACGCGTTCGTGCCGTCCGTGATGCTGCCGACCGAGTACTCGTTCAAGCGAATATTGGCAGTATTGGTGGCGCGCGCGATGGCCACGCAGATTGCGTCGACCGGTCCTGTGCCCATGGCTGCCTCGCTCACCTCATGACCGTCCTTGTGCGCCAGCGTCACGGTCGCCGTCGGCTTGACCAGGTCTCCCGCTGTCACGTGCACCGACTGGAGCGTCCAGATCGTCTCCGGCTTGAACAGCTCGTCCGAGACGATTGCCTCCATGTCGGCGTCCGTGACCGTCTTCTTCTCGTCGGCCAGCACCTTGAACTTCTCGACATAGTAGTCGAGCTGCTGCGGCGTCAGGTCCGTGTACCCAAGTTGCTCCAGACGCTTGCTGTACGCGTGTCGGCCCGAGTGCTTGCCAAGCACCATCTTGTTGTCGGCGCGGCCGACCGACTCTGGCAGCATGATCTCATACGTTGCCTGGTGCTTGAGCACGCCGTCCTAACAACTTTAATATACGCTATTGGAGCTGGAATTACCGCGGCTGCTGGCACCAGACTTGCCCTCCAATTGATCCTCGTTAAGGGATTTAAATTGTTCTCATTCCAATTGCCCGACTCGAAGAGCCAGAGCATTGTTATTTATTGTCACTACCTCCCTGTGTCAGGATTGGGTAATTTACGCGCCTGCTGCCTTCCTTGGATGTGGTAGCCGTTTCTAAGGCTCCCTCTCCGGAATCAAACCCTAATTCCCCGTTACCCGTTAATGCCATGGTAGGCCCATATCCTACCATCCAAAGCTGATAGGGCAGAAACTCAATCGATTTATCGCGCAAAAGCGCGATCCGCACAGTTATTATGACTCAACACAATACCAGCCCGAAGACTGCATTGGTTTCAATCTAATAAATGCTACCCGCCCGACAAGCAGTTGGGTATTCATGCATGTATTAGCTCTAGAATTACTACGGGTATCCAAGTAGTAAGGTACTATCGAGTAGACTATAACTGATATAATGAGCCATTCGCAGTTTCACAGTATAAAAGTGCTTATACTTAGACATGCATGGCTTAATCTTTGAGACAAGCGTATGACTACTGGCAGGATCAACCAGGTTAATATCTTCGCACACAAAAGATGGATGCACTGCTCAAACCAACAGTTAGAGCGAACACACGCCAACGACAAACGCAGCCGCAACACGAAATCACGACCGCATCCACCGAACAAGCATACATTCACCTGCCGATCGCGCAACGATCACTTCCGAAACGAAAGATACTACACAATCGAGATCAGGACGCACGCAGCAAAAACACCGCGCAACGACCATCACAGCACAGACACACGCACCCAGATATCTCACCGAGCACGCGCAACCCGCGCCACATTATCCAATTTCATTCTACAAAACTGAATAAGTTCTCCCCGCGAACAGTATGCTCGACTACCCCCGCACACGACGCGCATCCGTACCGCACACCAGCAAACGCCAGACGCAGACAAACACACAAAATCGCACACAGAAGCGTCCACAAACCGACGCGAAACAGTGTTGATGACACTGCGCGCTCACGTCACGAAACGCAACAAAGCACAGCAGCACAGCGCAACACAAAACATATCAAAAAGGAACTGTAATCTTATGCAAAGCATACGAATACAATCTCAATCAACTTGACGCACGCGGCTGCTCACGAATCTCGACAAGCAATAACGCCACGCACTACTATCTGTCCCCCGCCAGGATACCGCAGCAGCCGAACTACTCCACGAACCCCAGTCGAAATACCATAAATCGCCAGAACACTTATCAAAAAGCTAACGTTCAAACGCAAAAACGTAATATGTACAAACACCTCTTTCGAGGCCTCACACACTTTCACACCCTCACGAAGACTCCACTCACATGGTCACCAGAGCGTCAGAGGGTCCAAAAACCAACAACAACGCACCCCGCATCAAGGACGATTAATACCATCAACGCAATCACCCAAACGCGTAATTTTATCGGAACAACACACGCGAACAACACCAAATTCTATTTATAGAGTAACCGCCGCCTCCCATCCCCTTCCCAGGGGGTTCCCCCTTGTAATTCTCGCGACTTGTGATTTTTTTCGAACATTACGCACTTTACCATGGCAACCCTAGTATTTCCGACCCCAATGAACCCCAACCGGTGATATTTTTTCAAATACCGGTTTACCGTGTGTATCTTACATATTTGTGTGGCGCACACTGGCCCAAGGGGGAAATTCCCCCCAATGAGTGGCTAGGAGGCCCCGCAGGAAATCGTCCGTTACGGCGCCAATTTTGATCGGTTTTTCGCGGTTCAAACGGCAAATACAAGTCTTTGCCATGGCCCAACACATCACCAAGCGAGAGCTTGTGCAAAACAGGTTGGGCGACGCTAGTGTACAATGTTTTTACGCAGTTGGTTGACCCACTTCCAGTGGTCGGACGCAAGCTCCCATGAGCTCGTTGCAACCCTCTCGTCACGGTGTATCTTGCCATGTCATCAGCCAGGCCAGGCGGTCGTTTTTGACGCGTCAATTAAACCGCGAAAACAGGCCTCAAAACCACTTTTTTCGACATATTTTCACCAAAATTTTCGAAATAGTATAATTTTCACAAGGGCTGGGTACATAGCGTTAAATATCTAAATTTTCGACACACCAACATGAGTTTCGCTCTGTATATTGTGTATTAGAGTGAAAATGGAGTCGGAGATGCCGCTTTCAAACGCTGTTTCTCCGCAACCATTGATCCGTTGGACCTCGGACATAGATGGATTGATATCTACGCATTTAGGCGCAACTTTTTAGCCAAGGTCCGGCGAACTCACACCAAATGGGGAGCCTACAGATCGAGAAAACCATCAAAATTTTCATAAAATTGGCCCGATCGCTGTGAACCACTCATTTTCAGCTCTCGAAACCGCGAAATTCGGACTCAGCGCGTTGAACAACCCTTATAGAGCCAATGTCCCAGGGTCTAGGATCGCTCCTTCTACTTTCGGGTGTTCGCGGTGAACATTGTCGAGTAGTTGAAAGTGCAACCAACATTGAGTCGCCATGCCAGAATGGCCTCTTGGAGCCTAAACCCTAGATGGCCGATCTGAGCTGACTTCACCACCGTGTCGGGCGTAGTCGAAAACCCCCTCCGGTCACTCGACACCGCTGGGGGTGCTCATTAAGTCGAGTTTTTAGGGGCCCAAACATGCGGAGCGAGTCGGAAACCCCGAACGACTTTTGTGTTCGCACTCACGTTTGAAACGATTGCGGAGCCCCCAGAGAAGCTACGACCTCGGATCTTAGCTCGTTGTAACGGCCGTGACACGGGCTAAAACGATGGCTATCGTCACACGGCGAGTCTTGCAACTGGAGACTTGTAGAACCCGATATGTGTCAAAAAATGTACCATGTTTGACCTGTTTTCGCGGTTTTTTCGACTTTTGACCCACTTCCACTTATCGTGCACCCTCGCGCCATAGCTCGTTGGAAAGAGCGTGTTACGGACGTCTAGAAACGATTCTGTCACCAGGTGAAACTTTTAACTGGTGGGCTACAGTAAATGAAATGTGAATGTGACACTTGTCACCTTCACCCTTGCCACCAATTTTGATCATTGAAGATGAACACCCCGAGCTCTCTCGCTTTGGGTGTGCTCAAGGGGTCATACGAACTGTGTGCAGGCCAATTTATACGGGTGCACGATCAATACAGGCTTCGGAATGAAGGGAAACGTGGGTTTTGAGGTGTGGGTGGTGCTCCTTTTGATTTTGGGGTGTCGTATTTTGACCGTGTTAATGCATCCAAATATGACCCCACTGTTTTGATTCTAGTATATGGATGTCATATGAACATGCACAAACGATGAGAGCGTGCAGGAACGCACGGTGGCTGAGAACCACTCGTTGGTTTTGTGTGTGTGTTGTCCAAGTATGTTTGATTTTGCATGGTATATGTTATATGCCATTTGGCTTAGTGGTAAAGTGCGTGCACTCCAACCCAGTGGTCGGTGGTTCAAGCCCCACCGCTGCCACTTTTTGCAAGCTCAATCTATTATAAACGGTTTGCCTGTAACAGCGTGTTTATAAAATGGCAATGGTATATCTTTTAAACTATAAGGCGGAAAGAGTTGTCCTTTTGTGTGGTTGTGTGTAAGTATAGTGAGAGCATGCACGCGTGATGAGAGCATACCAAAACGACTGGTTGGTGTGTGTTGTTTGTGTTTGATGTGTTTGATGTGTTTGTATATGTGTGTGTTTGTTTGTTTGATTTCATATGCCAAATGGTGTAGTGGTTTAGTGTTCACTTTCCAATCGAGAGGTCACGGGTTCAAACCCCGCTGTTGCCACTTTTTGCATGTTGCGTTTTCTTTTAGACGGCAACTCGGAGGGATGCGTGCTTTTGTGTGTTGACGTGTGGGTGTTGTGTAAGCACACATACAAGATGGGAGCACGCCGGGAACGATTGGTTGTTGTTTGTTGATCGGTTTCGATTGCATTGTGTTGTATTTGTATGTGATGTTTTGTGTAATGTGATGTGTGCCGTTTGGTGCAGTGGTATGTGATTGGGTTTCGAACCCAGAGGTCACGGGTTCGATTCCAGTTGTTGTCATTTTTATCAAACACAATCCAAACGTCATTGCTTATGTGGATTCATGTCTCGCTGTTTGTTCTTTAACGTGAGAAGGCTTTACGAAGACACAAACACAAAAGAGAAGGGACCCAAACACGACACTAAAGGGGGCGTCTCTATACGTGTTGTCATCATGCGTATCGATTCAAAAACAGTGTCAGCATAAACTATAGGCTATTGTGTTTGTGTTTAATGCATGAGAAGCGAATGACAGTGGTGTTTCGTGATGATTGGTGTGTATGACAGGTTTGTCATGTGTTTGTGAATGGGTGTGCGGATAGCGTTGTACTGGCTCAGTCGGTAATGCTTCTGTTTGATGATCAGTTGGTCACTGGTTCAAACCCCACAGGGGTGTTTTTGTTTTTGCCATTTTCGACACAAACACATGTATATGTGTGTATTTGGTGTTTTGCAGACTCATCTATA